>OX459110.1:2560000-2932500 GCA_949775045.1 Metridium senile
AGACGTGGTGGCCTAGCGGTCAGCGTGTCGGACTCCGGGCCTAATGGTCTGGGTTCGATTCCTGACCCGGGCGATTACGTTGTGTCCTTAGACAAGATACTTTACTCTCTCAGTGCCTCGTCTTCTCGGATAAGGACGTAAAGCCGGAGGTCCCGTCTGCCTTAACTCTGACTATGTTACAAGGTGGACGTAAAAGAACCACTGAGGACGTACACAAATCTCTGGCCGTGACCACCCTCAGTGACTGCCTCACTCTGATACAAGCGCATTTGAATATGTACATATTTATGTATATATTAGATATTTGCGCTATATAAATGTCAAATTATTATATAATTATTATGATGATGATAAATATGATGATGGTCGTAGTGATCATTATATTTACCAAGTCAGTAAAGCCTGTACAGCATTACACTAACTAACTGATTATGATGAGAGGCATGAGAACGATGATGGTCATGTGAACTGTGACGACGATGATGATACTAATGATGATATGACGACCCTAATAGTTTCGATATTAATCACTTACAATAAAGTTAGTCGAAGTTCATGATGGTGAATATAATGTTGAATAAACCAATAACAAATGTTGGTGCTGCTACATATAATGTCTTACATATGTCTCGTTATTGTAGGTTATGTGTGTTGGTCCTACCGGTTCTGGAAAAACCTTATGCATCGCTGACAAACTTCTAAACAAAATGCCTCCAGCGTACTTGTCACATTTCCTTAATTTCTCTGCTCGCACATCAGCTAACCAGACACAGGACATTATCGACGGAAAGCTAGACAAAAGGTTTGTGAAAATTCTGACAATATTCTTAGTATTAGACGTTTAACGTTGAATGGAAACTAACGTGTTGAAATTTGTAACACTGTAAAAAATGTTGTTGGAGTAAAAGAGACTTTACTACGACGAAGGGCTAAAGCTCGAAACGTCAGTAAAGTTAAGTCAACATTTTTTTTACGGTGTTACAACTTTCATTCTATTACCTATCGTTTATATCAAACACCGACGCAGCCTATACTAGTTTACTCGCTAGTTTCCATTTATAGTTTGACTGCGGCTCGTTGGTGTTATAAAGGATTTTCCATGCAGTATATAAAATACATTGCTTTGGTTAAGTTTTCCTAACTTTAGTTTTACCTTGTAGGCGTAAAGGCGTGTTTGGACCGCCCTTAGGGAAATACTACGTACTATTCGTTGATGATCTTAACATGCCTGCATTAGAAGTCTATGGTGCCCAGCCTCCTATCGAAATCCTTAGACAGTTTTGTGACCACGGGGGCTGGTACGATAGGAAAGTTATTGGTATGTATTACAGTTGTAATTGAGCAAGATCAAAAAAAGAAAGACAACATATAGGTGGTGATGATAATAATTTAGATAATAATAATGTTGATGATGATAAAGTTCATGATGATTATGATCATGACGGTATTGATTATGATAACGGTGATGGTATTCATGGCGATGCTTTGTTGCTGTTAATGATGATGCCAATAAGGATTTTGTTGTTGGTGATGATTATCAATGATAATGTTCGTGGTGGTGATGATAATTAATTTATTGTTGATGCTGCTTCTGCTGTGGATGATGATAATTATATTTATTTTTGTGATTTTGTTCTTGTTTATGATGATAGTGGTGGTTATGATGATAAAAAGCAATGGTTGTTGATGATTAGGGTGATGATTTTGTTGTTGCTGTTAATGTTGATGTTCGTGGTGATGATGATGATGATTAATTTATTGTTGATGATGATGGTGGTGATAGTGATGTTCATCATGACTATCATGATGCTTATTAGTATGTTGAGTGTTACTATATTCACTGTAATGTTTGTGTGTAGGTTTGTTCCGTGAGTTGGTTGACATCACGTTTGTAGGTGCTATGGGCCCTCCTGGTGGTGGCCGTAACCCAGTCACTCCAAGATTCCTGAGACATTTTAACCACTTGTCTTTCACTGAGCTGGAGGATGCTAGTAAACAGAGGGTGTTCTCCACCATCTTGAAGTCATGGCTAGGTAAACAATACTAATAGATTGATTACAAATAACAAGAACGAAATTCAGCAATGTTAATGGTGATGATAACGGTGATAATGATGGTGATGATGATGGTGATGATGATAAGCTGGAGGATCCTAGTAAACAGAGGGTGTTCTCCATCATCTTGAAGTCATGGCTAGGTAAACAATACTAATAGATTTATTATAAATAACAAGAACGAAATTCAGCAATGTTAATGGTGATGATAACGGTGATGATGATAATGATGGTGATGATGATGGTGATGATGATAAGCTGGAGGATCCTAGCAAACAGAGGGTGTTCTCCACCATCTTGAAGTCATGACTAGGTAAACAATACTAATAGATTGATTATAAATAACAAGAACGAAATTCAGCAATGTTAATGGTGATGATAAATGATAGTAACGGTGATGATGATGATGATGATGATGGAGTTTACTACTAATGTTTTATTAGGACGCCATTTCATATAACATGTGCTTTTCAAATGGGTCGTAGTGGGATTATGATAATGATGGTGGTGGTGCTGACGATGATAATGGTGCATGTGGTGGTGGTGACGAGTAGTATGGTGATGATGATGGTGGTGGTGGTGGTGACGATAATGAAGAGTATGATGATGATTATGACGGTGGTGGTGATGATGGTGGTTGTGATGATTAGGAGTATGATGAATATGATGATGATGAATATGATGATGATGATGATGGTGGTGGTGGTGATGATTATTAGGAGTATGATGAATATTATGATGGTGATGATAAGGATAATAATGTAGATGATAGTATGATGGTAGTGGTGCTAGTCATAATGACTCTTGAATACGTATTGTATTTAATGTTCTTTATTTATTGTGGTACAGACAGGAATACCAGGCTTGCTAGATCAACAGGTTAGACATGTAGTGTAGACAGTGTACGATAGTATATTAGTGAATAACACACTGACTGATTCATCTAGTTCACCCTTAAACAGGCAGATATTCTTTCATAGTTTAGCAGTTATCAATCTAACATAGATATAACATTATTTTCTATCGAGGATATTAAATTATGATGTGATACAGATACATGAGAAAAATATCATATGCCCTTGGCGTTACCACCGTCTGCGTTTCCATTTACGGTGTTTAAATTAATGTACCTAAGAAATAAGTATTGCCCTAGGACCCCCAAAGTTGCCCTATACTACATTGTCCGGCTGCGTATCCAGCGTGGTTGGTCCTTGTGTGGTATAGTGGTAACACGTCGGACTAGAAAGCCGAAACCCTGGGGTTCAATTCCCGCAAAGGGCTTATGATATTTTTCTCATTCATATCTGTATTTCACTTATACACCGAACGCATTTCAATTCGTTTATAAATGACGTTTCGAGCCCATAAGTGGCAGTATTCTGATGAAGACTGACTCAAATGCAAGACTGAAAGCATTCCCCACTGTTACATCCGGGACTGAATTAGCCTAATTCTACACTATCCTCCTCCACTCCCCTCTCGACCCCAATCCATGCAAATCCGCGTTTTATAAACAGCTTTTCCCTATCAATCTGAAATGAAAAGAAGGAACCACTCGCAGTATAGTCGAAACGTCATTTATAAACTTTTAATACGGCCACTTTTGGCTGTTCCTTTGGTGGCCGGATTAACGGGGTTCCACTGTAGCTCAATTTCTGACTGTGTTATATCCACCTCTTTAGTGGACTACAAAGGAGAAGGCAAGGAGTTGCTTGGTAACGCTTTGGTTGATGGCACAATATCTGTATACAATACAGTCATATCCCAGGTATGTGTAGCCTGCATTACCGGTGGTCTGCGGGGTTGCGAGGAAGAATAGGAAAGACCCCTACTTTTCTATTCCTCGCAATCCCGCAGACAGCCGGCAGCGCAGGCTAAGAAATGTGCGGCGTACTTAAAATGCACTCAATGTATTGAGTAAAATCTGGCTTTTACTCCAAAAAGCGTGGATCAACGCATTTCAAAAATTGCCGTTACTTTGAACCCCTGAAACTCTCATGATGGTAAACCGTGTACATGACATATTCTTGTATTTGCAGCTTCTACCAACTCCAGCTAAAAGTCACTACACGTTCAATCTCCGTGACTTGTCCAAAGTCTTTCAAGGTATTCTAATGGCTCCTGCTGACAAACTCACCGAAAAGGCAGACTTACTAAGACTATGGTACCATGAAAACTGCCGCGTCTTCCAAGACAGACTGGTCAATGAAGATGATGGTAAATGGTTTAATGATCTCATGAAGGAAAAGATAGAGAAAGGTTTTAAGATGAGTATGGATGATGTCATCAACGAATCACCCATGATATATGGAGACTTTATGTTACCCAATGCTGATGTGAAGGTCTATAATGAAGTGAATGATTATAACAAGGTAGGTAAATCAGTCCACTTTTAGGATAATGATGATGATAATGATGATAATGGTTAAGATGATGATGATGATGATAAAATTGATGATGATAATAATGATGGTGATGATGATGACGAAAGTAATAATGTTGATGATGATGGTGATGATGATCATGATGATAATAAAATTGATGATGATATGAAGATGATGGACAATAATGGCGATGATGATGATGATGATGATGATAAAATTGATGATGATAATAATGATGGTGATGATGATGACGAAAGTAATAATGTTGATGATGATGGTGATCATGATCGTGATGATAATAAAATTGATGATGATGGACAATAAAGGCGATGATGATGATGATGATGATGATAAAATTGATGATGATAATAATGATGGTGATGATGATGACGAAAGTAATAATGTTGATGATGATGGTGATCATAATCGTGATCATGATAAAATTGATGATGATATGATGATGATGATGTCAATAACATTTGATGTTTATGTTAATGATGTTGATTATGATGACGATGACTATGTTAATGATAATAATGACAAAGATTAAAATAGTTAGACTTTGATTATGATGATGATGATGATGATGAAGAAGAGATTGATGATGGTACATATGATGACAAAGATAATGACTAAACTATTATATTTCTCTGAAAGCACAATGATATTAATATCAATATTTCTATTTGTCTAGATGGTAAAGATTCTCGAGGAATATCTTGAAGACTACAACCAAATCAATACAGCCCAGATGAAGCTTGTACTGTTCAGTGACGCTGTTCGTCATTTGGCTCGTATTAGCCGTATCATCAGACAACCTCTTGGCAATGCATTGTTGTTAGGAATGGGTGGTAGTGGTAGACAGAGCTTGACAAGACTAGCTGCTCACATGTAAGTAAGGTGATGATGATGATGATGATGATTACGATAGTGATGATGATGATGATAACGATAACGATAGTGGTGATGATGATGATAACGATAACGATAACGATAGTGGTGATGATGATGATAACGATAACGATAGTGGTGATGATGATGATAACGATAACGATAACGATAGTGGTGATGATGATGATAACGATAACGATAGTGGTGATGATGATGATGATTATAACTATAAAGATAGTGGTGATGATGCATATGATTGTGCTGATGATGATGATGATAACGATGATCGTGATCTATGGTAATGGTGCTGTTGATGATAATGATGATAATTGTGATGATGATGTTGATAATGGTGGTAGTGGTGATGAAGTAAATGATGATAGTGGTGGTGGCGATGATACAGATGGTGACTGTGGTGATGGTAATAATGATAAAAATGGTGATGATTATGATGGCCACAATGTTGTTGTTGGTGACAATGATGATAATATTTGATTGGTATAATGATAAAACATTTTTCCCAAATTGATCAAATGAAAATTATTTCACATTAAATCAATTTTTTACAACTTGTTTGCAAGGCAGTTAATAACAAAACTTTTATGAAACAATTTATAAATGATTATAACATAGATACATTCTAACACGCGCTATGATTGGTTAAAAAACCGTGGTTTATCAGAGTATAAACCACGCTTCTCTGTGGTCAGTGACTTTGCAAGAAAACTTACCGAAGTTAGAGAGAGAAAGCAAATAAACACGAGACGTTTTTGAGACGAAAACATCAAATAAATTCATGACTTTGCTATTATATTCTTACACAAATAATGATTTCAAGTAAATATGATTTCTAGATAATTCAGAAACTCAGGCTACGTTTACACGGTAACGGGACGATTTTTTCGCTTTCAGCTCGTGCTTTTTGACATTTTCGAGTGTTTTCAACTGTCCATCGTTTAGTTATCAGAGTATAAACCACGGCTGAGCCTTAGTTATTTGGTAACTAACACATTTATCTGTCATCTCCATTTTTAGGGCAGAGTACGATATCTTTCAAATTGAACTAGCCAAGAACTACGGTATCCCAGAATGGAAAGAAGACATCAAGAAAATCGTAATGAAGGCAGGCGTTGAGAACAAGTCGGTCGTCTTCCTATTCAGCGACACGCAAATCAAAAGTGAAACCTTCTTAGAAGATCTTAACAATATCCTCAATGCTGGTGATGTACCTAATCTATTCGCTATAGATGAATTGGATACTATCTATACTGCTTTGAAACCAGTAGTACAGGATGAAGGACTGCAGCCTACTAAAGTTAACCTGTATTCAGCGTTTACTAGACGAGTGAAGGCGAACACGCATTCTGTTATATGCATGAGGTAGGTGTCATCATCATTATACTCTCCCTATTGACGCGAGAACCTCCTTAGGGCGTGTTATTGGAGTCGCTGTTCAATAAACTCTTAACGTTCATTTTTTCCATCATCATCCATAAAAGTTCATTTTGTCTTGCCTGTTGTTGATCTTTGTCATGTCACTCAGTCACAAATAACTGGATATGGGATATTTTTATTCTGTTAGGTGTGATGTTATTCAGTCACTATAAGTCACACGTATCTGGATTATTATGAATAGCTTCTATCGTTGTAATTAAATCACACGCATACGTATCGGGATAATCTTATTCTTAAGATTTAATTTTACTCAGTCACAAAGTATATGGACTTTTTTTTGTCGTGTAACCTATGCCTCTCCCTTGCACCATTTATAGTCCTATTGGGGAGATATTCCGTGCACGTCTTCGTCAGTTCCCATCCTTAGTAACCTGTTGTACTATCGACTGGTTCTCTGCTTGGCCGCCCGAAGCTTTACAGTCTGTTGCGTCGTTCTTCTTGAATGAAATACCTGAACTTGAAGACACAGGATCTACTGAAGGATTGGTGAGTCTATCCTCCTCCTCCTCCTCCTCCTCCTCCTCCTCCTCCTCCTCCTCCTCCTCCTCCTCCTCCTCCTCCTCCTCCTCATCATCATCATCATCATCATCATCATCATCACCATCCTCATCATTATCATTATCTACCATCATATAACCTCATCATTATTACCAGCAACGTCACCATCCTCCTAATGCTCATCATCTTCATTATCACCATCATATAACAGAATCATAACCACGTATAACGAATATCTTGGCTTATTCTCGATGTGTTTGTAGGTGTCAATGTGTGGTGAGATTCACCAGTCTGTAGCTGACAAGTCAGAGCTATATCTGGCTGAATTGTCCAGGCACAACTACGTCACACCAACTAGGTATCTAATAAAGTAGTAGGGTTATTGGCAATGATGCTGCTGTTGTTGTTGTTGTCGTCGTCGTCTTTGTCTTTGTTGTTGTTGTTGTTTGTGGTGGAAGTGATGATGCTGTTGTTATTGTTGTTGTTGTTGTTTGTGGTGGAAGTGATGATGCTGCTATTGCCGTTGGTATGATGGTGATTATGATGATGTTGTTGTTATTGTTGCAGTTGTTATTGGTGGTGGTGGTGGTGATCATGATGATGCTGCTATTGTTATTGTCGTTGGTATTTATGGTGATTATGGTGATGCTGTTGTTGTTGTTATTGTTTTTTTTGTGTGGAAGTGATGATGCTGATGTTGTTAATAGTTATTGTTGTTGGTGGTAGTGATTATGGTGATGCTGTTGTTGTTGTTATTGTTGTTTGTGGTGGAAGCGATGATGCTGTTGCTGTTGTTATTGTTGTTGGTGGTAGTGATGATGCTGTTGTTTTTGTTTTTGTTGTTGTTATTGTTGCAGTTGTTATTGGTGGTGGTGGTGGTGATCATGATGATGCTGCTATTGTTATTGCCGTTGGTATTGATGGTGATTATGGTGATGATGTTGTTGTTGTTGTTGTTGTTGGTGGTGGTGGTATTGATGATGATAATGCTGTTGTTAATGTTGCAGTTTTTATTGGTGGTGGTGGTGGTGATCATGATGATGCTGCTATTGTTATTGTTGTTGGTAGTGATGATAATAATGTTATTGTTTGTGGTGGAAGTGATGATGCTGTTGTTGTTATTGTTGTTGGTGGTAGTTATGATGCTGATGTTGTTGTTATTGTTGCAGTTGTTATTGGTGGTGGTGATGGTGATCATGATGATGCTGCTATTGTCATTGTCGTTGGTATTGATGGTGATTATGGTGATGCTGTTGTTGCAGTTGTTATTTTTGGTAGCGTTATTGGTAATGATGATGATCTTGTTGTTATGGTCATTACTGTTGATAATGCTGTTTTTAATTTTGTCAGTGATGCTGATGGTAATAATATTGTCGATGTTGTAAACAGTTTTTAAATGGCCAACTCTGTTTTCAACAGTTATTTGGAACTACTTGGAACATTCCGTAAACTGATAGGCGTGAAGAAATCAGAACTCCAGTCAGCAAAGAATCGAACCAAAACAGGGTTAGACAAGGTACGAGGATAATGATATAGGACATTGAACCGTGATTTTTGTCATGTGATTTTTTTCACCTGAACTTTCTGCTGCTTCAAAACCTCGAAAAATGAAGCAGTAAGCTCATATACACTAAATGTTCATAATTAAATCTCGCAATTCTAATCAATTCACTCATGGGATGTTGGTTAAAAGATATTTTAAAGAATGTTTTTGTTTTCTTCCCTGTGTTGTGTAGCTGCTGAATACAGCAGACGAGGTTGTCAAGCTACAAGATGACCTAGAATCAATGCAGCCTTTACTCGCCCAGGCCCAGCAGGAGACAGTAGAAACTATGGAGAAGATCAAAGAAGATTCGGTAAGTTAATTCATCTATTCATCTATTCTTTAGTTTGTTTATTTGTTTGTTTGTTTGTTTATTTGTTTGTTTGTTTGTTTGTTTGTTAGCTAGTTTGTTTGTTAGCTAGTTTGTTTGTTTGTTTGTTTGTTAGCTAGTTTTTTTGTTAGCTAGTTTGTTTGTTTGTTTGTTTGTTTGTTTGTTTGTTTGTTTGTTTGTTTGTTTGTTTGTTTGTTTGTTTGTTTGTTAGAAAGTTAGCTGTATTTTTGTTCTTTGCTTGCTTGCTTGCTTGCTTGCTTGCTTGCTTGCTTGCTTGCTTGCTTGCTTGCTTGCTTGCTTGCTTGCTTGCTTGCTTGCTTGCTTGCTTGCTTGCTTGCTTGCTTGCTTGCTTGCTTGCTTGCTTGCTTGCTTGCTTGCTTGCTTGCTTGCTTGCTTGCTTGCTTGCTTGCTTGCTTGCTTGCATACTATTTTGCTTGTTTGTTTGCTTGCTTGCATACTATTTTGCTTGCTTGCTTGCATACTATTTTGCTTGTTCGCTTATCTATTTGTTTCTTAGTTGTCTGTCAATAATTCGTCTTTACAACAAACATGTTTCAGCTGTCTTTTCTCGTCTAGGTTGTGGCTAATGAAACTAAAATATTAGTACAAAGAGAAGAAGCTGAGGCAGGAAAGAAAGCAAATGAAACACAAGCCATTGCTGATGACGCTCAACGAGATCTAGATGAAGCTCTACCAGCCTTGGTAAGACATTGAAAATGATAACCAAAATTATATATTTTGTTTTAACAATTTTATTGAGTGCACTGGTAACTAATAGATAATAAGAAATAAAAAAAGAACAAAGAAAATTTACATCACTAAAATTTATATCACTCTAAGTCCCATTTATGCCTCATTTATATATAATAATAATAATAGAAGACGCTTATATAGTGCACTATATGTAGTGTCAGTGCGCTTTACAGAGACAAAAATAAATTTAAATTTAAAACATTACAAGATGTTTAGACAAAATATAAAAAAATATAGCACTATTACAAAGCTCATAGCGCTTTACAGTTCTGAATATGTGGTATCCGGTGCCTGAAAGAATATTAAGAGCGAAAACCAAAATGAACCGAATTAAATAAGCACTCTAAAAGAATATTATGATGATAACGATAGATAGTTCTAGTAATCACTACATTGTTTTACAGGAAGCTGCGTTGGCAAGTTTGAAGTCATTGAACAAGAACGATGTGGTTGAAGTATGTACAAAATATCGATGATTTGTTACTGATTCCCTTTATTACCACTACTACTTTCCATTCATTCGTCTATTCTTTCATTCATTCATTCGTTTGATCGTCGTTCGTTCGTTTGGTCGTCGTTCATGATCATTCGTTTGATAGTCGTTCGTTCGTCGTTCGTTCGTTTGTTCGTCGTTCGTTCGTTTCATCGTCGTTCGTTCGTTTTTTTGTTCGACGCTCGTTCGTTTGTTCGTTCGTTCGTGCATGTATTCATGCATGCATGCATTCATTCATTCATTCATTCATCCATTAACTAATTAATTAATTGATTCGTTTATCCATTCATTCATTCATCCATTCATTCTTAATTTTTTTCATTCATTCATTCAAATTCATTTATTCTTTCATTCATTCATTCGTTTGATCGTCGTTTTTTCGCATACATTTGCATGCATACATCCATTCATATATTTATTTATTAATTGATTGATTCGTTTATCCATTCATTCATCCATTCATTCTTAAATTTATCCATTCATTCATCCATTCATTCTTGAATTTATCCATTCATTCATCCATTCATTCTTAAATTTATCCATTCATTCATCCATTCATTCTTAAATTTATCCATTCATTTGCATACATTTGCATGCATACATCCATTCATATATTTATTTATTAATTGATTGATTCGTTTATCCATTCATTCATCCATTCATTCTTAAATTTATCCATTCATTCATCCATTCATTCTTGAATTTATCCATTCATTCATTCATCCATTCATTCTTAAATTTATCCATTCATTCATCCATTCATTCTTAAATTTATCCATTCATTGATTCATCAACATTATTTCCCAGGTTCGTGCTTTACAACGTCCTCCAAACGGTGTCAAAATTGTCATCGATTCAGTCTGTATCATGAAAGGTGTAAAACCAAAGAAGGTCGCTGGAGATAAGGTAACATCAGACTTTTCCAAAACATACCTACTTGTTTCATAAAGTCAGTCACCAAAAACCTACACAGCTGGGACCGCAGAGGGTCATGGGAAATATTTTATAACAAAAATAAAGCTTGTGAGTTCTCAGAGTAGGCGAAACTGTAACTGGTTAAATATTTCAAACCATCGATGGTTACACAATACATAACAATATGTCAAAACATGTAAAACAGTTTTACCCATAATCCTTACCGGTCTCAGCTTCATAGCTTTTAGGTGACAACTTTATTGAAATACGTATATCAGTTTATTATATGGCTACGATAGTACGCGCGCTCTGATTGGCTGATTTCCGGTCTGATATTTTCCCATATCAGACCGTTACCATGACAACGGTCCAATTTTCGTATTTTTTTTTTTCAGACCGTAAAATTAAAAACAACTTGTAAAGTATTGCAATAAATATTTTGTTAAAGTTTTACCTTTTCATACCTGCAAAGTGTTTTTAGCCAGTTTAGTTTGTGTGTTTATTCATTCAATAATGAGAGATTCGGCCATAAAATATTTGTGATTTCGTATATCGCTAAGAAAAAAAGCCATATAATAAACGATTTATTCACCTCGCTTGTTCGGTCTGTCCGGAAAAATATATATAGACCTCGGTCTTTTTTGTACGGACCTCGCTGCACTCGTTCCGTACTGTCAAGACCTCGGTCTGATATTTTCCCGTACAGACCTCACGCTCGGTTAATAATCCTTTAATATGACCAAATGACCAAAAATAACGATTTTTGATGGACTATGGCCCATACAAAATGGTCAAATATGACCAAAAATGACAATATTTGATGCCCATGCAAAATGGTCAAATATGACCAAAAATAACAATATTTGATGGACTATAGCCCATGCAAAATGGTCAAATATGACCAATAATGACGATTTTTGATGGACTATAGCCCACGCACACAAAATCCAAGTAAAAGACCTTTATTTTCTGCCATAGGTTGGTACAAAAGTGGATGACTACTGGGAACCTGGAAAGGCGATGTTGCAAGACCCTGCTAAGTTCCTGGAAAGTTTGTTCAAATATGACAACGTAAGTGTTTACTGATACACTAACTAATATTTGATGTATAAAGATCGATAAAAAGTAAAAGAGTTTTAGGATTGTATTAGGCATGTTTTAAGAGAAGAAGGGAAGAATGATTGCAAGACACCTGAGGGACGCAGGATGGGAGGAAGACCAACGACTTCTTGGAGGAGGACGGTAGAGAATGAACGAATACAGGCTGGCTGGTCCAGATGGAATGATGCGAAAGAGGCGGCAATAAATAGAAAGGGTTGGAGAGATAGTGTGGAAGCCTTATGCGCCTTCTGGCGCTCAGAGCAATGATGATGATGATTAGGTGACTTAGTTATCGATTTAAAAAGTGAATACAAATTTGAATATTTGCTTTATTTTTTTTTCATTTAGGATAACATCCCTGATTCCGTTATCCAAAAGATTCAGCCTTACATCGACATGGAGGAGTTTACCCCTGCTGCTATTGCTAAGGTAATACCCAATATTCTTTCTTCTATTTCATTTCATTTCAGAGCAGTCCCTCTCTTCGAGGCTTATATGCTCTGGTCCGGTCAAGTTTTTTTTGCCGGGAGACAATCCCCTGCTCTTTTCGAAGAGCACAACAACGTCTTTTACGTCCACCTTATATAGGAAGTTAGAGTGAAGGCAGACGGGACCTCCGGCTTTACTTTCTTATCCGAGAAGACGAGGCACATAAAGAGAAAAGTGTCTTGCCCAAGGACATATCGTAATCGCCCGGGCCGGGAATTGAACCCAGATCATTAGGTCCCGAAATTGGTCTCCTGACCACTAGACCATTACGTCTCTCTTCTTGTTTCTCTTTCGCTTTCTAACATTTTTATCTGCTTTCTTGCATTAAGAAATGAAATACGTCTTCTGTGATTTTAAGCGCAATGGATTTGGGAGAATTCGAGAGCAGATCAGTCAAACACGAGACGAAGTCGAGAATTCTTCCAATCGTATCGAGGTTTTCATAAGCCAGTGAAAACACAGAAGACGTGTTTCATTTCTTTTATAAAATAACATTATAAAATAATTGGGATAGTACACACGCGTTGATTGGTCAAAAAACCCGTGTTGTTCCTTCCGCCCTTCTTTCTGCTTCCTTCCTGTCTTCCTTCCTTTCTTTTTTCCTTCTTTATTCCTTCCTTTCTTCTTCCTTCTTCCTTCCTATTTTTCTTCCTTCCTTCTTTCTTGTTTCTTCCTTCCTTTCTTTATTCCTCCTTTCTTCTTCATTCCTTTTTCCTTTCTTTTTTTTTCCTTCTCACCTTCCATCCTTGTTTATTTGTTTTACTTTTTTTACTAGGTATCGAAAGCCTGTACCTCGATGTGTCTGTGGGTCCGTGCTATGCACAAGTATCACTTTGTGTCTAAGGCTGTCGCTCCTAAAAGGGTAAGAATGCAATTGAACTTGTTCGATAGTACAATAAATATTTTTTACAATATAAAGAAAGCATTTTATATGGAATTGGAATCGATTAGATCATTTACTAGAAAACTTAAATCATTTGTAAATTAGTTATAGATAGAATTCAATATATTATTTAGATAGGCTATTTATACTAATTCACTTAGAATCAGCTAGGGTATTTAAAATTGCTTTCTTTTATGTATTCATTGTTATTATGTTGAGGGCCATGTGTATATTATCTTTAGATATTAAGTGTTTCTCTCTTTAGATAAATTAAGTATTCTATTTTAAGAAATTTGCATTGATATCAAATTTTCATTGATATTTAGGAAGCATTGAGGAAAGCCACAGAGGACCTTCAAGAAACTCAACGTGTATTGGAAACTGCCAAGGCTCGTCTTACAGAGGTCGAGGAAGGTATCGCATCTCTCCAGGCTAAATATCAAGAATGTATCTCTAAGAAACAAGAACTGGAGTTTAAGACTGAACAATGCAGTGGTAGGCTTACAAGAGCTGAGAAGGTAAAGATGATATGCATACATAAGTACTTTGAAGATGGCTATGATGGTAGTTGTGGTGGTAGTAATGGTGATGATAGTGATGTTGATGATAATAGTGATGGTGATGCAAGATGATGATGATGATGATGATGATGATGTTAATGATAATGATGGTGGTAATCATGATGGTGGTAGTGATGATTAAGATAATGATTGATGATAATGATGATAATGATGATGGTGATGATATTGCTCACTATAATAATGTTTGTGTTCCATAACAGTAATGATCACGATATATTCACACTAATAATGATCATTGTGTTCTATAGCTTATCGGTGGTCTCAGTGACGAAAAGGGACGTTGGCAAGAAGCAGTGCAGATATTTGATGGTCAGATCGTTAATATTATTGGCGATGTAATGATATCATCCGGCGTTATTGCATACCTCGGAGCCTTTACTGTAAGTAATTATGATTATTATGATGATGATGAAGATAATCGTGAATATGGTGATGAATATGATGATAATGGTTAGGATGATGATAATTATCTATGATAATAATGATGTTGAAGAAGATGATGATGATGGTAATTATTCAAGATGAGATGAATATGATGCTGCTGCTGATAATTGTTATGCTGATGGTAATTGTGATTATAATAAAGATTATAGTGATGATGATGATGATGATGATGAAGATGACTATAATAATGATGATGATGATGAGGATGAAGATGACTGATGATGGTGATGATGATGAGGATGATGGTAATGGTAATTCTGGTGATCATGATTATGATGATTGATGAAGATAATAAAGATGATTATAAAGATAATAATAATAATAATAATAATGGTGATAATGATAACGATAATGATGCTGATGACGATTATTATTATGATGATAATAATAATGTATATATATCTATCCAGGGTGAATATCGTGCTTCTATGGTCGATGAATGGCTAGAGGCACTCAAACGCCTCAAAGTACCTCACTCCAACCCATGCTCACTTGTATCAACCCTCGCTAACCCTGTCGACATACGAAACTGGCAGATCGCCGGTTTACCACGTGACAACCTCTCAACAGAGAACGGCGTTATCGTTCAGAACTCCCAGCGATGGCCGTTATTCATTGACCCTCAAGGACAGGCTAATAAATGGGTCAAGAACTTGGAGAAAGAGGCCGGAATGGATGTAGTTAAACTGACTGATAGGGATTTCTTAAGAAGTCTTGAGAATGCTGTACGCTTTGGTAAGCCGTGTTTGTTAGAGAACGTAGCCGAGGAGTTGGATCCTGCTTTAGAACCTATTCTACTTAAACAGGTGAGACATTGAAGCCCCTCCCATGGGGGTGCGTGTTCCCATGTTCCCTTGATCTTTTTGCATTTTCTCCCTTGTTCCCCATAAGTAAAATAACTGTTTCCATAAAATGTTTTACCTTATGTTCCCACGATCCCCCAAAAATATTGTTTTCTCATATTTTGTTCCCTTGTTCCCTGAAAATAATTTGGCAGTATCCCTTGTTCCCTTAAAATAAATGCCCTTGATCCCTAAAATCCCTGGGAGGGGCTCATTATTTACTGCGGTTTTCGACTTTCTGCGAACTCAGACATCCCAATGGCTAGTTGTAAAAATACGTATTTCGTATTTCTAATAGGACTCAGATCAACCATTTCCAGATTATTAACTTTAATTGAAATAGGTGTAAATAACATTTTACGACTTTAAGAAGCAAGGATGGCACAGTTGGTTAGTGCGTGGCGTTCTGTGCGAGAGGACCCGAGTTCGATTCCCAGTGACCTCGCATCCTTGTTTCAACTTCTCTTCTTTCCGCCGTGTAGCTTTAAGTAACTTTAAATACCCGTAAAACGGAGAACTGATGGAGAGAGGGGAGTAAAATGAGCGCACCGTCGGCTCTCTGGAAGATCAGCTCCGGCTGAAGGGACTGCCGACGTAAAATACTTTTCTTTACTTTTAATTGTTTGTTGTTGTCTGTAGGTATTCAAACAACAAGGCAGCACAGTTATCAAACTGGGTGATGCTATCATACCGTACCACGACGACTTCAAGTTTTACATCACTACCAAGCTACCCAACCCTCATTATACACCTGAAGTATCCACTAAAGTTACTATCGTCAACTTTACTCTATCACCGAGGTATGACTTAGAGAGCTTAAATATACAGGCGTTAGTGTGGAGTTTTGGTATTCTCGTACCCAGACACTACCCTGGTAGACAGCTGAGAAGGGTCTGGGTACGAGAATGGGAGTTTTGTGAAATATCGTGGCTTCTTCCTCTTTTGTTCGGTTTTTATTTCTCGTTCGATGCAAAATGATAACACAGGAACCCAAACCCCCAACAATTCCACAAAAACGGCTGTTTGGCTGCCTAGAACAGGCTGTAGTTATCGCACATCACACTTTTACTCCGATTGCTTCCTTATGAACACTAACGCAGTCCACATTACTTTAATTGCTAGTGATCGTACAATTTTACTCCAATTGTTTCCTTAGAAACACTGACCACACTAGTTTCACCGCTAGTTACGTTTTTGCTCCAACTTTTTCCAGTATTGTTGGCATTGTTTCAGTTGTCTTGAGGATAAAATGTTGGTAATATCAGTATTAAAAGGCGAACCATTTGGCTTTTGAGAGGGGGGGGGGGGGGGGGGGAGTTGGGAGATTTTGAAAAAAGTATTCTGCAGCCCTCTAGCAAGGAAAAAAAATCGTACAGTGCAAGCTCTGGGGAAAAAAAAGTATCATGCAATCAGAATGTAACAAAAAACATCTGCAATCTATGCACCGCCCCTCAAAAGTCCAATGGTCCGCCCCTAATGTCAATATTGTTGAAATTGTTATAGTGGTCTTGAGGATCAAATGCTGGCTTTAGTCGTAGCAGAAGAACGTCCTGATTTAGAGGAAGCAAAGAACCAGCTTATCATCAGTAACGCTAAGATGAGACAAGAACTCAAGGAGATAGAAGACAAGATCCTACACAAGTTATCAGCATCGGAGGGCAATCCTGTAGATGATATAGACTTGATAGCAACACTGGAGGCTTCCAAAGCTAAGTCTGGGGAGATTAAGGTAAGGATCAGTAGACCTTGACATGTCGGTAATAATGATGGTGGCGATAGTATTGATGATGACGGTAATAATGATGGTGGCGATGATATTGATGATGACGGTATTAATGATGATGATGACAATGTGGATTTAATATAACATGTTTACTATGATCGATTAAGTTGTAATACGAGTCATTGTTGTTGTGTTGTGTTCCAGGCAAAAGTAGTGATTGCTGAGCAAACCGAAAAAGACATCGACGTGACTCGTTCCCAGTACATCCCCGTTGCATTTAGGACAAGTATTCTGTTCTTTTGTACCAATGATTTAGCTAACATCGACCCTATGTACCAGTACTCACTGGAATGGTTTGTGAGGATCTTTCTTAATAGTATCGCTAACGCTGAAACATCAGGTATGACCAACACTCTCTGTGTACATGTTTGTTCTTACTACTGAGCATTGATAGTATCTATGCGTCTGTCCGTCCACGCACCAACTCAGCCATCTATTCATCCATACAAACATTTGGTCCATTTGTCCATCAATTTATTTGTTTATTCTACCAACCTAAGTAACAATTGCTTTTAAGCAGTTTTTGTTTTAGTCCTTATATCGTAATGCGCATCGTGAGCTTCAATTTGTGTTCACAGACACTCCTCATTTCTCATTAAGCAATGTTGCTTCTGCTCTCATGGAAGAATCGCGTAGTTGAAAATCAATATTGCATTGTGGGTGATATTGCGCATTTGATTATAAACATATAGAGATTTGCGCCATATAATATATGTAATGAAGAATATTATTGGTTATTTTATGGTTAATTCCTAACAAGTATATTTGGTATAGTTGAAGGTAAAGATATAGAAAATCGTAAAAGCATCTCAATAGTTTATGCGGAGATGTAGATAAGAGCCTTTATTATATATCCTATTCAAACTCGTTTTCTTATTGGTCGAGAACACGTCACGTGGAGGGAAACAAATCTCTATAACTCCCGCGCGGATAATAAATCCATGAATGTGTAATTCATAACGAATTTGTTTTCGTAAATAAAAAAAATTTCAAAATGGAGAGAAAATTTTTCTTCGTTTGAATAGGGTATATGATAAAACCGGAGCCTCGAAACAAAACTAACTGTTTCCCTCAGGACCAGTCATTAAGTGCTAATTAATTTCAGAAGTCAATGGTTATAATTGTAATTGTGATGTTTATTTGTTGTTTCAGATTCTGTGGATAAACGTATCGAGAATATCAATGATTTCTTTACGTTCAGCCTGTATTCCAATGTATGTCGTTCACTGTTTGAGAAACACAAGCTGTTGTTCTCGTTCCTGGTCTGTGTTCGTATATTAATGAACGCGAATAAAATCAACATGGTAAGTTTTTATCTGGACATAATTTAGTGTAGGGGTGGCATGGGTGGCCTAGCAATGAGACCACTGGCCTCTCACCGCTGTGGTCCAGGTTCGAGTCCCGGCTCGGGCATGGATTATATGTGAGTTGAGTTTGTTTGGTGTGTTGTTCTCTCCTATGCCACGAGGGTTTTTCTCCGGGTTATACGGGTTTTCCTCTCTCAGCAAAAATGAACATGTGATCCGAGTTGTGTGCAATATATTTAACGTAGAGGTAGTCTTCTTCCCTTACTACTCTCTCCCTTTTGCTTCATTTTTTCTTTTCACTTAGTTAGCTAATTATCTGCCAGACCCCCAAGTACTTTTCCCATCTTTCTTTTCTTCCAGTCTTTTGTATTATTTCCTCTTTCTTCATCTTCATCCTTTCCCTTTTCTTCTTCCCCTCTCCTGTTTGCTTCATTTTTTCTTTTCACTTTGTTAGCTAATTATCTGCCTGACTCCCAAGTTCTTTTCCCATCTTTCCTTTCTTCCGTCTTCATTCAGTCGGTTTTTTCGTTGCTTCACCAAATAATCGTTTTCTCTTCCCCTTATTTCCTTCAAGGATGAATGGCGGTTCCTATTGGCTGGTGGTACAACTGTTCCCAAGGAGCTTCCAAACCCTGCTGCTGATTGGTTATCTCTCCGTGCCTGGGGAGATGTACTCAAGATACAAGCACTGGTACGAAGTTAATATTAACATTTATAATTTAAAATCATGGAAATAACTAGAAATATATTAGATGATAATGATGAAGATGATGATAATGATGGCGTTGATACTAACGATGATAATGATGAACATGATAATAATGATCGTGTTGATAATAACGATGATAATAAAGATGATAATGATGATGATGATGATAATGATTGTGTTGATAATGATGATAATAACGATGATAATGATGATGATGATGATAATGATTGTGTTGATAATGATGATAATAACGATGATAATGATGATGATGATGATGATCGTGTTGATAATAATGATGATGATGATGATGCTGGTGGATGATAATGATAATATTGATAATTGATGGTGTTGTCGAAAGCTCAATCGGTGAGGTTAGCAGCTGTGAGGTTTCCATTTCAATACTCCCTCCATGTGTTCATTGCTCCCTCTACGCATTCAATTCTTCCTGTATGTATTCAAACTCGTTGAAATATCATGTAACATGTAATTTCAAATTCTAAATTGTTATTGTTTACAATTACAGCCAAAGTTTGCCTCGTTCGCCGAAACGTTCTCTGACAATGTTGCAGCATACAAGAACTTATTTGATAGCATCGATCCACACAGGTAATATTAACTTTAACACTTTTTATGTTGTACGTTTAGAGCTTGAAACACGCTCTCAGTTACACAGTTTTATGTTTTCTGGGGAAAGGGGAAAGAATTGTTTTGGGATAGCTGTGTTACCGATGTGGCAGCGCGAATCCTCGGAGGTGGGGGAGGGGGTTCGTTTAATATGAAACACAGCTACCTCAAAACAACATTTTCCCATTCTTCCAAAAAGGAAGTATCTACGCAGGCTATGTTGTTAATAATTACACATCTCTACTTGATGCATTTGGTCACTTGTTCGCCAGTGTCCTTGTCACAGATGATTATATATTTAGATTCCTTTTTATCTTGTTCATTTTAATAATGATTATCTTTTCAAGTTAAATGCAATTTGTCCCGTTCGCGCTTTTCCCTTTGGGTGATGTAAATTTTCTGTGTACTTTTTATTTCTTATTATAAATGTAGTATTTATGAAATTCATTGTCTAAAAAAGTATTATCTTTCTTTGTGTATTCAGGGAGCCATTACCCGAGCCGTGGAACACAGACCTGGATGATTTCCAAAAGATGCTGGTACTGAAATGTCTAAGGGCTGATAAAGTCACTAACAACATGCAAGACTTTGTATCGACTCACTTGGGACAGAGATTTATCGAGCCACAAGTACGTAAATCGAAATCACCTGGTTTGAACAATTTATTCAAATCGAGGATTTCGTACCAAGTTTTTATGTTTGACAACCAAGAGCCGTGACTTGAATCCATTGTTTTAAAAAAAAAATTCATATAACTGTAATAACAATTTATTGTCATTACACTTCTTACCATTTAACTTATTCTATTTGTCTTATCATCATTATTAATCATTAATCTTATTAATCAGACTGCAGATTTATCGTCTGTATTCAAAGACTCGTCTCCATCTACTCCACTGATCTTTGTATTGTCTACTGGTACTGATCCCGCTGCTGATCTCTACAAGTTTGCTGATGAGATGAGATTTTCTAAGAAACTTACTGCTATCTCTCTTGGACAAGGACAGGTATGAGTACTAAAAACACTGATGGGTATGATGATGATAAGGATGTTGGTGATGGTAATAGTGGTGGTGGTGGTGGTGGTGGGGATAATGATGATGGGATGAGATAATGTTTGCTGATGCGATGGGATTTTCTAAGAAACCTAATTGCTGTAGTTATGATGATGATGGTGGTAATGATGGTGGTAATGATGGTGATGGTGGTAATGATGGTGATGATGATGATGGTGATGATGATGATGATGATGATGATGATGATGATGATGATGATGATGATGATGATAACTATCAATGATACTTAATGTGTAGACAGAAAAAAATCTACGTTCTTACCATCTTTCTAAAGATGTTGATAATAATGATGATGATTGTTTATCCATGTAAACTACACTTCAGTAAGATTAATTGATATCATTTTGTCGTTAGGGTCCTCGTGCCGAGGCACTGATGAGATCAGCTATGGAGCGTGGTAAATGGGTTTTCTTTCAAAACTGTCATTTAGCACCAAGCTGGATGCCTTCGCTAGAACGTCTCATTGAAAACATCGACAATGATAAGGTTTGTATGCACTCTACATAACGATTCTTCTAAAACTGGTTACTCTATGTACTCTGTGGCATGAGGAACCACTTGTATTAATCAAGGGATAAGTAAGTCTTACTGGCAGCGCATTGTACCTCACCTCCTCGGGAAAACAAAAAAGAGAGGCCAGAGCCACGGCACTAAAGACGGCTGCGAGGAATTAAAATAAGGATAAGAACATTCCGAAAACAATTCAACGAAGCATTATCTTGTTTGGCAAATAGTGCAGCGGTACTAGATAATGTGAAACTGGAGTAGTTTAGAGCATCGGATTTGCATGCGGGGGGTAGGGGTTCGCGCCCCGGCTGGACCAATACTCAGGGTCTTTTTACATTACATTATACATGCTTTTTTTCTACGTACACAGGTTCATCGTGATTTCCGTCTATGGCTGACTAGTATGCCAAGTCCTCTGTTCCCTGTATCTATCTTACAAAATGGTTCTAAGATGACCGTTGAACCGCCTAGAGGAATCAAGGCTAACTTACTCAGGTCTTATGTTGGCTTTGACGATGATTTCTTGAAGTCTTGTAAAAAGGTTAGGATCATTCTCGTCCCTTGTTATTTTCTTCTCTCCACCGTTCAGCGATGACCTTTGATGGGTGTCTGGAAGGTTTCGCTGAACGGTGAAGGCATTGTTTCGGTAATAGACCTCTTTACCTCCGTATGCAAATTGCCCATTTCAGACCACGTGTCATTCCCTTGAGAAATGTCCCATTATGATGGGAGCGTGTTATATCATTTACATGTGAAAGAATCAACTCCCAAGGGTAGCATCACGTGATCTGAAATGGGTAAACAAACAAGGAAGGTAAAGAAGTCTATTCAACAAGCTTGAGAGTAATTTAGAAAGGAATAAGAAGGAATTCGTATTACCTACAGTTCCCTTCGGTCGTGCAACCGCCGTTCTCTCCTTCAAAAATACCTAAATTAGGTGTACATATTATTTGTTTACAGGAGGAGTTCAAGTACCTGTTATTCTCGTTATGTCTGTTCCATGGTGTTACACTAGAGAGACGTAAGTTTGGTCCTCTAGGGTTTAACATCCCGTATGAGTTTACTACAGGAGATCTTAGGATATGCATCAGCCAACTGGTCATGTTCTTGGACGAGTATGAAGGGTTCCCTTTCAAGGTACACAATACTACAGAACTCTTCATCGTCATAATCATTATAATAATAATAATAATCATCATCATCATCAATGCATTGTACATAACTCTTAGCTTCGTCATCATAATCATTATAATCATCATCATCATCATCATCATTATAATAATAATCATCATCATCAATACATTATACATAACTCTTAGCTTCATCATCATAATCATTATAATCATCATCATCATAATCATTATAATAATAATAATAATCATCATCAATATATTGTACATAACTCTTAGCTTCATCATCGTAATCATTATAATAATAATAATCATCATCATCAATACATCGTACATAACCTTTAGCTTCATCATCATAATCATTATAATCATCATCATCATCATCAATACATCGTGCATAACCTTTAGCTTCATCATCATAATCATCATTATCATTATAATCATCATCATCATCATCATCATTATTACGCATTTCAACTCATTATCTACTTCAATTCTACGTTTCCATTTACGGTGTTCAAATTTACCTTAGAGATTAATATCGCCCTGGGACCCCCCATAGTTGCTCTATAATACATCGTCCGGCTGCGTATCAGTCCAGCGTGGTTGATCCTTGTAGTGTAGTGTTAACACGTCGGACTAGAAAGTCGAAACCGTGGGGTTCAATTCCCACCAAAGACATATTACATTTTCATGATATTTATTTCACTTATACACCGAACGCATTTCAACTCATTATTTTTCTTAAAGTCAACTCACCATATGTACTTTTCTAAAAGTCAACTAACCATATGTACTTTTCTATTTTGTCCAGGTATTGAAGTACACAGCCGGTCATATCAACTACGGTGGTCGTGTTACCGATGACTGGGATCGTCGATGTATTATGACTATCCTAAATGAGTTTTACTCTCCTAAATTATTAGACGAGAATCATAAATACTCACCATCTGGCATCTACCATGCTCTTCCTTTGACAACAGAACATGAGGTACGTATCGATGCCACTGAACTTGATCAACGAGAACCGCGTGACAAAAATTGCAGTGAGGATACTCGAACCGTGAACACTTTGAATTTTTTTGTTCCTTTTTTTTTAACCCACAAGCGAATAAGCTAATAAGCGAATAGATGAGAAATACGCTGTACTATGAACACTCAGTAGTGTATTTGAAGGTTTTGAAGCAGTAATAGGGTCAGAAAATAATAACATGAAAAAGTCAAGTGTTCACGGTTCGAGTATGCGCACTGTAACTTCAACATTTTCAAAACTTGTATTGCGCAAATATTTATATGAATTTCGTATAAACACACGTGATTATAGAAAACTTCTTGTGTATTTATACGAAGTTGAGTTGTTTGGTGTGTTGTTTTCTCCTATGCCACAAGAGTTTTTCTCCGGATTCTCCAGTTTTCCTTCCTTGATGAGCTTGCAATGATAGAGACCTTTTGACACCTTGCGGGAAAATTATTTACGTGTCAGCGATGTGATGTGTTCTTTTCTTCTATACCACAAGGGTTTTTCTTCAGGTTATCTGGTTTTCCTCCCTCCGCAAAAAATGAACATGGTTTCAGTGTTTGTGCTGAATTTTCAAATATTAGCACACAACTCTGCTGGCATGTTCATATTTGTTAACGTAGAGGTTATAAGTTGAGTTGCTAGATGTGTTGTTCTCTGCTATACCACAAGGGTTTTTCTTCAGGTTATCTGGTTTTCCTCCCTCCGCAAAAATGAACACATTGGCAGATTTCTTGCTGAAATTTCACATATTAGCACACAACTCTGCTGTCATGTTCATTTTTGTTAACGTAGAGGTACTAAGTTGAGTTGCTTGATGTCTTTTTCTCTTCTATGCCTTGAGGGTTTTTCTCAGGTTATCTGGTTTTCCTCCCTCCGCAAAAAAGAACATATTGGCAGAGTTCGTGCTGAAATTTCACATATTAGCACACAACTCTGCTGGCATGTTCATTTTTGTTAACGTAGAGGTACTAAGTTGAGTTGCTTGATGTCTTTTTCTCTTCTATGCCATGAGGGTTTTTCTCCGGGTTATCTGGTTTTCCTCCCTCCGCAAAAATGAACATGGCTGTAGAGTTCGTGCTAAAATTTCACTTATTGGCACACAACTCTGCTGGCATGTTCATATTTGTTAACGTAGAGGTCTAAGTTGAGTTGCTAGATGTGTTGTTCTCTTCTATGCCATTAGGGTTTTTCTCAGGTTATCTGGTTTTCCTCCCTCCGCAAAAAAGAACATATTGGCAGAGTTCGTGCTGAAATTTCACATATTAGCACACAACTCTGCTGGTATGTTCATTTTTGTTAACGTAGAGGTACTAAGTTGGGTTGTTTGATGTGTTGTTCTCTTCTATGCCATGAGGGTTTTTCTCCGGGTTATCTGGTTTTCCTCCCTTGGCAAAAATGAACATGTTAGCAGTGTTGGTGCTAAAATTTCACATATTAGCACCTCTCCTGGCATGTTCATTCTTGTTAACGTAGAGGTAGTGGGTCTGAGTCTGAGTCTCACTATGATGGATACCTTTTAACACCTTGCAGGACAATTATTCACACGTCTCTATCAATGCAAGCTCAATGTTCGTCTCGCTTTGATGAAAAGGCCCGGCTACCTTTCAAGATGGCGCAGAGAACTGTTAAGGGGACTATTAATAGTGCACTTGTTTCTGGCTAGAAGATTGTGACGTTAAAAAATGATATATTTATTTATATTTATTCTCTATTTAGGGCTATCAACATTACATCCGTAGTCTACCTATCAACGACACACCCGAGATATTTGGTCTCCATGACAATGCAAACATTACCTTCGCCCAAAACGAGACTGAGAACCTTTTACACGGGATCCTAAAGATGCAGCCGAGATCGTCGACTGCTGCAGGCCGGTCCAGGGAAGAGGTGCGTAATAATAGTATTGGAATATTTAAAGGGGCACTTGGATCAACAACAATGGAAATTGAAAATAAATTGGAAAGCGATAATGATACATGAAAACATTTGTATATGTAAAGCCAACTAAAATTCATCAAAAATTGTGCATTTTAAACTTATTGACCTAAAGAAATTTTGTTTCGAAATCTCAAAGAACAATAAGGTGAAATAACTGACGTCAGTTACTTCAAATTTAAATGCTGACAACTTTAATCATTTTATGTATCTTTTTTGAATGTAAGATGGATGTCAAATTTCTAGAAACATAACGGTCGCGGCAACGCACGCACACGGCACTGAACATTTCACAGTCATACGAAATCCAGGGTTCGTGCTACTCCTTAAACTCCTTGAAAACTCCTTAGATTTTGTTTACTGACATCAGCACGAACCCTGGAAATCTGTTCTAATATAAATCATGTGTCTTGTGATTATAGGTCATGGAAGAGTCAGCCCGCGGGATCCTCGAACATGTCCCGCAGCCACTCCCGATAGGACCGATCATGGAAAAATACCCGGTCATGTACGAAGAATCAATGAATACCGTATTAGTCCAAGAAGTGATACGATACAATAAACTACTATCTACTGTTAGACAAACACTTAATGATCTATTGAAGGCTTTGAAGGGTCTAGTGGTAATGTCACAGACACTGGAGACCATGTCTAATAGCTTGTTTAATAACAGTGTACCTGATATATGGGCAAGCAAGGTATGTTTATAGAGGGAGAAATGATGATGATGACGTCGTTAATGATGATGATGACATCGATGATGATGATAATGTACGTCGTAATGATGATGATGACGTCGTTAATGATGATGATGACGTCGATGAGGATGATGATGACGTCGATGATGATAATGACGTCGTTAATGATGATGATGATGATGACGTCGATAATGATGATGATAATGTACGTCGTGATGATGATGATGATGATGATGATGATAATGTACGTCGTAATGGTGATAATGATATTGATGATAATGTTTTTTTAGTGATATGTTAGGATATATTATTAACTCCATTGTTATACTTATTCAGGCATACCCATCATTAAAGCCTCTAGCCTCGTGGGTACAAGATCTTGTATCACGTATCCACTTCATCGAGGGATGGATAAATAACGGTATACCCCCTGTAAGTATAAAACTGATTGAAAACCCCGTCTAACTGGGTGGTATGGGTAGCGTAGAGGTTTACCGCGCGCCTCTCACCTCTGTGATCCAGGTTCGAGTCCCGGCTCGGTCATGGATTATATGTGAGTTGAGTTTGTTTGATGTGTTGTTCATTCCTATGTCACGAGGGATTTTGTCCCTGTTGTACGGTTTTCCTCCCTCCGCAAAAATGAACATCCTTGCAGTGCTCGTGCTTAAATTTCACATATTAGCACACAACTCTGCTGGCATGATCATTTTTGTTAACGTAGAGGTACCTGAATTGAGTTGCTTGATGTCTTTTTCTCTTCTATGCCATGAGGGTTTTTTTCCGGGTTATCTGGTTTTCCTCCCTCCGCAAAAATGAACATGGCTTTAGAGTTCGTGCTAAAATTTCACATATTAGCACACAACTCTGCTGGCATATTCAGTTTTGTTAACGTAGAGGTACTAAGTTGAGTTGCTTGATGTCTTTTTCTCTTCTATGCCATGAGGGTTTTTCTCCGGGTTATCTGGTTTTCCTCCCTCCGCAAAAATGAACATGGCTGTAGAGTTCGTGCTAAAATTTCACATATTAGCACACAACTCTGCTGGCATATTTAGTTTTGTTAACGTAGAGGTACTAAGTTGAGTTGCTTGATGTCTTTTTCTCTTCTATGCCATGAGGGTTTTTCCCCGGGTTATCTGGTTTTCCTCCCTCCGCAAAAATGAACATGGCTGTAGAGTTCGTGCTAAAATTTCACATATTAGCAAACAACTCTGCTGGCATGTTCATTTTTGTTAACGTAGAGGTAACTGAATTGAGTTGTTTGATGTCTTTTTCTCTTCTATGCCATGAGGGTTTTTCTCCGGGTTATCTGGTTTTCCTCCCTCCGCAAAAATGAACATGGCTGTAGAGTTCGTGCTAAAATTTCACATATTAGCAAACAACTCTGCTGGCATGTTCATTTTTGTTAACGTAGATGTAACTGAATTGAGTTGTTTGATGTCTTTTTCTCTTCTATGCCATAAGGGGTTTTCTCCGAGTTATCTGGTTTTCCTATGTTCTAATTAACAAATAACTATAAAAAACTATACTTATAATAAACTATACATCAAGGCCGATTTACACGGCACGATTTTGACCTAAGTCTATCGCATGCAACCTGCTCACGCCACACATACAACTCAATCGTACTGTGTAAATCAAGCCCACAACTCGTCTACGACAGACTCATACAACACGAAAAAAGTCGTAGGATTTTGAAACATGTTTTAAAATGCTACGACAATCGTAGCCGTCGTAGCCAAATATGGTAAAAAAGTGACGTATCATGTAACAAAACTTCTTTGTGGGGTACCGTGGAGTGTTTTTGCACAAAATGGCGGTTAAAAACAAAGCTGCCGGTTGTGCTGATATTTCGACGAAAAAGAAAGGGAAAAGAGTCAGAAAAATATCATTCTTTACTACCGAAAGAACAAAAAGACTTATTACCTAATGGAGCAAGGAAACAGTACCTTTCTAATGCTCATATAAAGATTATTTTAAGAAAATAGCAAGGCTGGCTTCACTCGAAATCGTACGAGACTTTTCCGTGTGTTGTGCGACAAGTTGTGCATGTGTAAATCAGCAGCAAGTCAAGTCGCATGTGATAGACTTAGGTCAAAATCGTGCCGTGTAAATCGGCCTTAAGTAAGTCTGCGTATGTTGCTTATTCTACAAATCATGCTCTGTTGTGTTTTTTTTTTCTTCTGGAAACTGATCGATTTATTGATATCATGTGTTCTATAGGTGTTCTGGATCTCAGGGTTCTTCTTTCCACAAGGTTTCCTTACTGGAACTTTACAGAACTTTGCGCGTGCCTACTCTATATCAATTGATGTTATCTCGTTTAACTTTGAGGTACAGGCAACAATACAATGATGTTATCATTATCATCTTTATCATCATCATCAGTGTCATCATCATCGTCACTATCACTACAGGCAACAATACAATGATGTTATCATTATCATCCTCATGACTATCAACACTGTGATATTTCATCCGCATCATCATCATCAGTGTCATCATCATCTTTATCATCATCATCAGTGTCAACATCATCATTACTATTATCAATATTATCATCCCTATCACCAATATCTTTATCATCATCATCTTTATCATCATCATCAGTGTCATCATCATCATTACTATTATCAATATTAGCATCCCTATCACCAATATCTTTATCATCATCATCATCTTTATCATCATCATCCGTGTCATCATCATCATTACTATTATCAATATTAGCATCCCTATCACCAATATCTTTATCGTCATCATCTTTATCATCACCATCAGTGTCTTCATCATCATCTTTATCATCATCAGTGTCAACATCTCATTACTATTATCAATATTATCATCCCTATCACCATATCTTTATCGTCATCATCTTTATCATCATCATCAGTGTCATCATCATCATCATCTTTATCATCATCATCATCTTTATCATCATCAGTGTCAACATCATCATTACTATTATCAATATTATCATCCCTATCACCAATATCTTTATCGACATCATCAGTATCATCATCATCAGTGTCATCATCATCATTACTATTATCAATATTATCATCCCTATCACCAATATCTTTATCATCATCATCAGTATCAGTATCGTAATTATCATCCCACTACTACTTTATCATAAACATCTTTATCGTCGTTGTTTTCGTCATTATCATCACCATCATAATCATAATCATAATCATAATCATCAACTTCATTACTATCATCTTTATCATAAACATCTTTATATTATCTTCGATGTCGTCGTCGTCTTCGTCACTATAATCACCATCATAATCATCATCATTATCATTATCATCAACTTCATTACTATCATAATCATCATTATCAACATCATTATCTGTCAATTTTCACCATTGCTGTCTTTTTCCTATTGTCTAAATCGTTAATAATGATAATAACATGTAACATTTACATAGCAATTTATACTTTTTATATTTAAACATTTGTAAATTTTATACATTTTATATTTTTATATTTATATTATTATATGTAAATCGTTACAATTGTGGTTGCTTCCTTCAGGTCTTAAAACTAACCGAGGCCGAGATAAAAGTGCGTCCCAAAGATGGTTGCTATATCCGTGGTTTATTCCTGGAAGGTGCTCGTTGGGATGTCGAAACACACGAACTGGCCGAGTCTAGACCAAAGGAGTTGTTTACTGATATGCCTATTATCTGGCTGAAGCCGACCGCTAATCGTGAAAAACCAGAAACAGGAATATATATTTGTCCTGTGTATAAGACACTGACTAGGGCAGGTTAGTTTGTAGTGATTACTAGATGCTGATGTATGGTAGGACTGTATACTATACCTACCCACCTTCCTGCCCGCCCGCCCACCTACCTACCTATCCACCTTCACCCACCTATCAACCTACCTTCCCTATCCACCTACCTACCAACATACCTACCCACCTACCCACCTACCTACTTTATCCACCTACCTACCCACATACTCACCCACATACTCACCTACCCACCTACCTAACCACATACGCACATACCCACCAACCTACCCACATACTCACCTACCTACTCACCTACCTACTCACATACCCACCTACCTAACCACATACGCACATACCCACCAACCTACCCACATACTCACATACCTACTCACATACCCACCTTTCCTAACCACATACGCACATACCCACCAACCTACACACATACTCACCTACCTACTCACATACCACCTACCTACCCTATCCACCTACCTACCCACCTACCTACCCTACCCTACCCTATCCACCTACCTACCCACATACTCACCCACATACTCACCTACCCACCTACCTAACCACATACGCACATACCCACCAACCTACCCACATACTCACCTACCTACTCACATACCCACCTACCTACCCACCTACCTACCCTATCCACCTACCTACCCACATACTCACCTACCTACTCACATACCCACCTACCTAACCACATACGCACATACCCACCTACCTACCCTCATAACCAATCCTCCTATCTACCTATCTACCAACCCATCTCTATCCACCTACCCATCTACTCAACTACCTACCAACAAACCCACCCTCCTACCTACCTACGCACCCCCTTCTGCCTACATTGTACATGTTCTCTTAAACAACTATTAATATAAGTATTTCTATTATCTAAGGTACTCTGTCAACCACGGGTCACTCTACCAACTTTGTGCTTTCTGTCGAGATTCCAAGCAGCGAAACAGAAGATCATTGGATCAAGCAGGGCGTGGCACTCATGTGCGCACTTAATTACTGATCAGTACCGCACCGTGGAACTACCGTGTGTCAAAAAAAAAAAGATTTATTTATATTTTTATTGCAGATTTTGAATCTCTTGTATATATAAGTGTGAGAGTGGTTTTGTATTGATGTGAATGACAATTGTTTTTAATATTGTGTATTTTATATAAAAAAGGAAGGAAAAATGTTTACTTTTTGTTTGATTTTTATTTAGTGTTGTGATTGTTTATTTATTTTAATATTTTTTATTTTATGTATTTTTTATTTTATGTATTTTTTATTTATTTATTTGTTTTAATATTTGTTTATTTTTTATTTTTATTTTTTAATTTTTTTTTAATATTTTTTTTATTTCATATATTTATTTATTATTTTTCATTTATTTACATACATAGAGTGCACACCATATAACAACTACTAACTTTTTAGTGCATAATAGTATTTAGTTATCAACTAAGTAAGATTTCAGGCTCAGGCGTAAATCATACAAAGAAACACAAAGGCAGCTAATTATGTGACTATTGTTCTTTGCACTGTTCCACTCCAGTGCTATCCACTAGTTTGTACATAATAGTGCAATTAGACAATACATATGTTTTATTTCACGGATATATGGCGTGCACTCTATATGTTTGTTTGTTTGTTTATTTGTTTGTTTGTTTGTTTGTACATGTTTGTTTGTTTGTTTGTTTGTACATGTTTGTTTGTTTGTACATGTTTGTTTGTACATGTTTGTTTGTTTGTCTATTGTTTGCTGATACGTTAATTTGTTCGTTTGTTTGATTCCTCGTTTGTCTTTGTTCGTTCGTCCGCCGGGTTTCAAAATAGCGCAGAGAACTGTAAAATGGACTAAACCAATAAACAATATACCATGATTTAATATCAATTTCAAAGAGGAACTGAAAGGGACTGTTGTTGTTCAAAACGCTTATGCTTTTTGTCATAAACCACGTAAAATAAGTGATGTTGACTTTCATTGAAACCCAAATAACGTCCCTACATTATCACCGCGGCCAATTTGGCGTCGTTGGTGGCGTCTCGATGAGACCTGCCTCGGGTCCTTAAGTTGCAGTTATTTAGTGCGATTTTAGAAAAATAGGTAAGAAAATCAGAGGCGATTTTCCGCTGCGCGTCGTGAGTTTCACAACATTTTGACCACTGTCATGACGAATATCGTTGTCGATAAGAGTACAGACAACATACGCTATAAACCACATTCGATTTGCTAATAGGAAAATCAGAGGCGACATAGGGCAATTTTAATCTATTTAGGGCGATTTGAGAAAAAACATATATAGGAAAATTAGAGGCGACTTTAGTACCCGAGGCATGCCTTTGTGATCTATATCGTGTTATTTTTTATATAGCTTGTTATGATGAGAGTATTGGAACGATCGAAACTTACTATAGAACGTTTCATCATTCGAAGATTGAAAATAACTTAAAATGACTTGTTAATAAGGATATTGGAACCTTTTTACAAAATGTACCACAACTTTAAGATTTAAAATTTAAAGCAGTGTAAAAAAGGTCTAACTTAATTAATGACTTGGATGTTTCAATAAGAATATTGGAACGATGAAATATGCAATAGAACGTTTCATCTTGTTTATATGATTATCGGAACCTTTAAAATGTACCACACAACGTTAAGTAATTCAACGATTTAAAGGATTAAAACTCTATAAATGACTTGCATGTTTTAATAATAATATTGGAACGATCGAAACTTACTATAGAACGTTTCATCATTCGAAGATTGAAAAAAAAATGACTCGGTTGTTTATATTAATATTAATACCAAATGTTTAGTGATTCAACGATTAAAAGGAGAGGGGGAAAACACTGCGGACATGCGGACTTGCATGTTTCAATAAGAATATGAAATGTGCGATAGAACGTTTGATCATTCAACGATTAAAACAAATTGGAACATAATTTCAAATGAGTGTTTAATCGAAAAGCAACCTATTATTCTATTTAAAGTCAAAATGTGAAGGAAAAAAAACGCTTCCGATTGATCGTGGGCGTGCACTATAGCATTCAAATCTCTATTTGTTTGTTGGGCGAGTTAAAAACATACTTTGCACTTTTCTTTCAAGGGATAACATCACGGGAGTTTTAAAAAGGGCGAACTTAATCTTGAAATTAGTGATAAAATGAAAAGTAGACAATTATTTAATTTGTTCAAATATCTAAAAATATATTGTTATTATTGAATGTGGTATAGTGAGGATGAGCGAAAGTCACGGAATTAAGAGTCCCCGATGTGAAGTGATGGTTGTAAATACTGAATGCATTAATAGTGGTAGTGTGTGTGGATTGAATATCATGGAAGATATCTGATGTGTATATATACACTTATTTCAAAAATCGTTGTCGCAAACAAAGCCACAGTCCACACACTCTGAAGCCGGCAAAGGATGTCGGTATTTCTTCTCTTGTTATCGATATATCCATAGCATCTCAAGTATGTTAAGGCCTGGTTCTAGCCAGTGGTTCACGAAAAAACGTTTTTATTTGTCATTGCAACAAAACTCATTTGATTTTAATAAAAATTGGTTATTGATAGATCTCGGGCTGCTGCTGTTCCTAAAGTTTTAATTTTGACTTAGGGGCGGTCTCGTGACCAGTTTAGATGGAGAGAGGATTTCGTTTTTCATTTAAAAATGCGGTCGCGAGTTTGAATAGGTAAAACAAACTTATACATTAAATGTACTTCTCACCAAAGTTTACACAGAACTGTACTTGGAGAGTTTGGTTATCACTTAATGGTAGGGAGATATTTTGTAAAACAGATCACGTGACCATATTTCATTTGCATAAAATCCCTTATATCTCCCTACCATTAAGTGATAACCAAACTCTCCAAGCACAGTTCAGCTACAGTTCTGTGGAGACTTTGGTGAGAAGAACATTTAATGTATAAGTTTGTTTTACCTTTATTCAAACTCGCGACCGCATTTTCAAATGAAAAACGAAATACTTTATCCATCTAAACTGGTCACGTGACCACCCCTAAGTCAAAATTAAAATTTTAGGAACAGCAGCAGCCCGAGATCTATCAATACACCAATTTTTATTAAAATCAGATGAGTTTTGTGGCAATGACAAATAAAAACGTTTTTTCGTGAAACACTGGCTAGAACCAGGCCTTATTAAGAGGGTCCACAATAGGTTTGGCGGGATGCGGGATAAGCCTTTTTTTGAAGGCGGGATGCGGGAGCCGAGCTTAAACCTTGACGGGATGCGGGATTCTGAATTCCAAGCGGGATCGGGATTTCGTGTTTTTTAGGTGCCGGGTTTCGGGATATAACATTAATTTGCTGCGGGATACGGGACTGCATCATTCTTTGTTCTCAATAAAAAACTTTTTAACTTTTTAATATTTAATTAATAATTAATTTAGAAAAAATTGCGGGATCGGGTTTGTGACATTAAAACGTGCGGGATGGCGGGATTGCCGGCAAAAATGAGCGGGATTGAGAACCCCTATTGTGGACCCTCTATTAACAAACTTGAGATATTTTGATTGTACGTGTTTGTGTTATATGACCATAACAGAGTGTGGACGTATAGCTTTGGCTGCGACAACGATCTTTGAAATAGGTGTAAATAAATACTGAATATAGTGGTAGTGTGTGTGTAGAGTGAACCTCATGGAAGCTACAGATCTCTGTTATGTTTGTTGTAAATACTGAAGGTATATGGCTTGTGTGTGAAGCGAACCTCACGGAAGAACATCAATAGTGAATGGTTAAATGAATGAATAAACGAATGAAATAGAATCACTTTAATTAATCTACAAATAATAACTCAAATATCAAATCTCCATGGACCGTCTCTGCATCCAACAACTCTACAAACACTTCAGTTATCTTGTAGCCTGCGTGGCGGCTCTACACCCATCTCCTTTCTCCCCTCTTCCCCAATCCCCAAAATCCCCATTTAAAATAACTTTTAAAGTGTTTTCGGTAGGGTGGTACTATGACATATCAAGAAATTGTAAAGAATCAGTATAAGTCCTAAAAAGGGTGGAACAGTTTAGATAACAGATATCTTGAAAATAAATACAAGAAATACCATGCATGAAAGTAGAGTTTCAAGAACTTCAAAGTGTTTTCGGTAAGGTGGTACTGAGACCCATCAAGACATTGTAAAGAATCAGTAAGTCCTAAAAAGACGGTGGAACAGTTTAGATAACAGATATCTTGAAAATAATTAAATACAAGAAATACCATGCATGAAAGTAGAGTTTCAAGAACTTCAAAGTGTTTTCGGTAAGGTGGTACTGAGACCCATCAAGACATTGTAAAGAATCAGTAAGTCCTAAAAAGACGGTGGAACAGTTTAGATAACAGATATCTTGAAAATAATTAAATACAAGAAATACCATGCATGAAAGTAGAGTTTCAAGAACTTCAAAGTGTTTTCGGTAAGGTGGTACTGAGACCCATCAAGACATTGTAAAGGATAAAGTACTTTAAAGGGTGGGACTATTTAGAGAACAGTCATCTTGAAAATAATAACAACAAATATAAAGGTTTATTGAATGTCATTATTCCTCTTCGATGACAATATCAAAAATGCCGGCTATAGTGAATCAGTCTACAATACAACGTTAAAATGAATATTTCTGAAAAAAGACAAAGGAATACCTTGCATTGATCTGTCATATTTCGTCCTTCCAGTACTTTCTTTTAAAACTATCAAAATTGAAAACAAACTCTTAAACAAAAACAAAAACAAAAACTCAGGTTGTTGTGCGCGCGCGCGCATCGTGGGCTCAAATCGGGCATTTAGTCCACCAAGATTATTCTACCAAGCTAAGCTTGTCTTATATCGATCGTCTGGAAAAGCTTGACCTAAGCACACTCAATGACCGACCAATGGCACCTACACGTAGTTTTTACATGTCCGTTTTGAACAGTTCAAACCGGATACACAACATCTTGCCTCCTCGTTTTGACTGCAAGTACAACCTGAGGCGCCCTCGTACTATACCATTAATGAAATGCCGTACTAAACTTAAACGTTACCAAGATAGCTTTTCACCTAATGCCATTAAGAACTGGGACAATCTTTGTTAATGTTTTTTAGATTCATGATTTTTTGAATGTATTTTTTTGTATTTTGTATATATTTGGAAAAGTTTTGTAGATATTGTATATATAAGAATAAGTGACTTATAAATATTAATTTTTACATGTAAGCTTAAGTTATTCAATTTTTATGGCTATTCAAGTATGTCAAATAGACCTTATTATTATTATTATTATTATTATTATTATTATTATTATTATTATTATTATTATTATTATTATTATTATTATTATTATTATTATTATTATTATTTTATTATTATTATTATTATTTTATTCAAAATTAAAGTAGCGAAACGGTTCACACTCTGATTTTATGTATCCATTTGATGTTTTTCCATGCAGGCAAACATGAAACATGCTTTTGCAAAGCATTAATTTTGAAGAATGTTTAAGGCTTCCGGCTAAATTTTTTTTGTTCTCTATCCTAAGTGCACCACCTTTTCGAAATCTTTATCCTTTGACTGCTTTGATGTGTCTGAGTACCACATTACTGAATTCGAAAACACTGTCAAGAACCGCTCTTATACTTAGAGCTACAATCTTGCCAAAAAATAAACATAATTTATATTGAGACACTTTTACGGTATCTTTGAACATATGAGCCGAACAAAGTGAACATGTGAGCTGAATTGTGTGCAAAATAATTAAACGTAGAGGTAGTGAGTGTGTGTCTGAGTCTCCCCCATTAGTAGGGCACAACGTGTCCAGTCTAAAAGAATTGAGACGTTAAAAAAGTCATTTATTATTTATTTTATCCTTATTTTGATTTCCAACTGTACTTTTCCGCCATAATTCTCCCCTCCCCCTCCATGCAAAGTTGGTTTTCAGTGAACATGATGCCAGACCAGCATTGTGTAGTGTGGGCGAGTGGGAGTGGTTTTAAAAACAAATCTTCATGGCTTAAGTTATAGATCTAGTGAAAATTAAGTGCAACCTAGATCGGGTTGAATATGTTTATTTTACTGGTATTTGTTCTCCACAAAGTCAAATGAATAAAATGCAATACTCCAGTTTTGTGTTATCTTGCACCGCTGTACTGTTCGTTCAAAAAGTGCATTTGCGTGTACAGGCATACCCTCGATTCAGCGAGAATTCAAATGTGATTTCAATTGTTAAGCGATAGCATTATCCCGTGCTTTGAATTGCTTTGAATTAATTTGTGAATTTTTAATTTAACAACAAGTCGAGGCTTAGCCTGTACAGATAAAAAAAAATACAGCAGTGCTAGATGACGTAAAAATGGAGTATTAAAAAGTATAAAAATCAGTAATATTTAATTAATCAAAATTTGCTTATAAAGTACTTATTCAAGTCTAAAAAAACATGTTGTTTTCGCTGCTTTTTGGAAACCCTTGACCATCTGTCAAATCTTATTTGCAACAACAAATCGAGGCTTAGCCTGTACAGATTCACCTTTTGTCAAAATGTAAAGCAGTGCTAGATAACGCGAAACTTGAGTATAAAAAAATATAACAATCAGTAAAAGTTAATAAACAATTTGCTTATAAAGCGCTTATTCACGTCTAAAAAACATGTTGTTTTCATTGCTTTTTGGAAACCCTTGACCATCTGTCAAATCCTAAGTGTTTACAAACCATTTAGTGTGTTTAGTAAGAAACGCAAGTCCATCATCTCTTTAACGTCGATCATTTGGGAAAGACTCTAAGTGAAAACACTTTATAACGGGCAGGTGGACGAATTGGGAAGAACAACCATTTAAAATTTATAACGACTTCTCAGTAAGATTGTTTTTACTGTAACAACTGTGTTTTAAAACAATGAAGTATTTTTTTTTTTTTTTTGGAAAATTACCATGACACTTATCATAATCGATCACCGCCACCACCATCACCACCATCATCATCATCATCATCGTCATCACCATTATTATCAATAACATCATCATCATCATCTTCATCATCACAAACACATATATATATATAATCACTATCGTCAATAAAATTATCATTTAACATCATTATCAATATCATAACATCATTATATTATTTATCAATAGCATAACCATCATCATTATCAATTATATCATCATCATCATTATCAATAACATAACCATCGTCATTATCAATGATATCATCATCATCATTATCATCAACATAATCATCATCATCATAATAACATCATCATCATCATCATCATTAACGTAATCATCATCATCAATAACATAATTATCATCATCAATAACATAGTTATCATCATCAATAACATAGTTATCATCATCAATAACATAATTATCATCATCAATAACATAATTATCATCATCATCATAATAACATCATCATCACCATCAATAAGATAATCATCATAATCATAATCATCATAATATCACCATCATAATCATCGTTCATCTTCGTCAATAATATTATCATAATCATTTTTATTACGATCAGTACGTATATTATACATTTGTAGACTTCAGTGGACCCCCGCCATCTTGAATGATAAAACTACCTTGGAAGCCAGACAAAAGCACTGTTTTTTTTTATTTCTCTTAAATATGATATTTCATCCTCATTATTGTAATCCATTACTGTAAAGAGATTATTGTACAATGCAATAAATCTAGAGATATAAAATATATCAATTTACAAGGAAACTGAAAAGCGATATGTTTTACCTATCCATTATAAGATGTTTTAAGAAATTAAAGCGTAAAAGAAATGACCAGATTTAATTTAAATCAAGGTAATTGTTTGCTATTACGAAAGTAACCATTATCTTTTTCTAAATGAACAAATAAACAAACTATCAGTTACAAGGTCACTTTCTTCTCAGTAACTTTGAACTTAGTAAGGGACGCACCATTATAGGTAATATAAATAGAAACTAGCGAGTAAACTAGTATGGCCTGCGTCGGTGTTTGATATAAACGATAGGTAATAGCATGAAATTTGTAACACCGTAAAAAATAGAAATAGAAACTAGCGAGTAAACTAGTATAGGCTGCATCGGTGTTTGATATAAGCGATAGGTAATAGAATGAAATTTGTAACACCGTATAAAATAGAAATGGAAACTAGCGAGTAAACTAGTATAGGCTGCGTCGAGGTTTGATATAAACGATAGGTAATAGAATGAAATTTGTAACACCGTAAAAAATAGAAATAGAAACTAGCGAGTAAACTAGTATAGGCTGCGTCGAGGTTTGATATAAACGATAGGTAATAGAATGAATTTGTAACACCGTAAAAAATAGAAATAGAAACTAGCGAGTAAACTAGTATATGCTGTGTCGGTGTTTGATATAAACGATAGGTAATAGAATGAAATTTGTAACACCGTAAAAAAAAAAAAAAAAAATAGATAATAGTTCACTTCACAGTTCCCTGCGCCATCTTGAAAGGTAGCCGGGCCTTTACATCGAAGCGAGACGAACGTTGAGCTTGCAATGATAGAGACCTTTTAAACACCTTGTTTATGACAAGTGATAAAAATGGGACCCTGTTTATGACAGTTTAGGACCGTGTTTGGCCGTGTTTATGCCTCGAAAACGTGCTGAATTTCCCGAAAGACGAAAGACCGCGCTGCTCACCATATTACCTAATTAATATACCTAACCTGATTATGACAAAAAGGGGTAAAAAGGATACCCTGTTCATGAAAGAAAACTCAAAAAACCATACTCTGTTTATGACAGAAAACTCGAAAAACCATACCCTGTCCAGCGGATCATCCCCGTATAGTAAATATATGGGAGTACCCCCCCCCCCCCCCCCCCGGGCATGTTCGTCTCGCCTCGAACAAATGCCCAACTACATTGCAAGATGGCGCAGGGAACTGTGAAGGGCACTGTTGATGGCGAAAAACATATTAACCCTGAATAAAAAAGTACAAAAAATGAAAAAATAAATAAATAAATAAACTAACTGAAAATATTGTGCAAAGATGAAAAATAATATCCTACACAACCTTGAGGACTGAGTAGAAAAAATATTTTGCATCAAAAAATCCCTCCCCCCCCCCCCCCCCCCAAAAAAAAACCCAACAACAATAAATTGTGGATTGAGTGAAATATCAAATACTTTCATAAATTTAAAAAAAAAAACGGATTTAACCACTGTAACATTTAGAGCAATTACAATAAGCTTATTTCAATTTTTTATTCTCAAATAAATAGGATCAAGATTTACTTACAAGATAATCTGGATTTGACCAGCTATAATATGTTGTTCTGCATTTTACAATGACATTTTATCTGTATTCACACAAATATAATTGAAACAGTAAAGGCCAAGATCAAATCTTTTGAGATATTTTCAATACAGCAATTTTCAAAAAGGTTGTCCAAGGCGATATTGGGCATTCCTAATCGAAAAGAAAATTATAGGTATACAGCGGTACCTATTTCAAAAATTAAATTGAAACTAGCGAGTAAACTAGTGTAGGATGCGTCGGTGTTTGATATAAACGATAGGTAATATAATGAAATTTGTAACTCCGTAAAAAAATGTACACTTATAACTTTACTGACGTTTCGAGCTTTAGCCCTTCGTCGGAGTAAAAGATTCGGTTACTTTTACTCCGACGAAGGGCTAAAGCTCGAAAAGTCAGTAAAGTTAAGTCAACATTTTTTTACGGTGTTACAAATTTCACTTTATTTAACTCATGATAAGTTCACAGCTGAACTGATGTGGTCGTGTGTGCAAAACAGAGAAGGGCTCCGACGAAGGGCTAGAGCTTCACGTCAATAAGTTAACACTTTTTAACATGTTACAAATTCAATCTATTGCCTAATGTATATTTCAAAAATTAAGTTTTCCAAGGCCGGCGATCGGTCATGTCAAGACAGAAAAAAATTATATGGATACACCTATTTTAAGGAAGGTTTTTCAAAGCAGGAAACAAATATGTGTATATATTCAGAAAGTCTAGAAAATTTCCTTTTAACAAGGTAAACAGTGTAACGTGAAATACATCGGGGGAATACACCCCCGAGGCAGCAGTTTCACAATTGAAAATTTTAAATTGGTTTTCACTAAGTCGAATAATCGGTGTTTCTATAATGAATTAAGCAGGGTTTTTTTAAGGAGTAGGAGTGTTTTATCAGGAATTAAATCCACGATTCCCAATTATATATTGAACCAGTGCAAATCAAAAAACCGTGGGCATCCAGAATATTTTAGAAATCTTTTATTTTTCGTTGAACAACTCAGAAACAACTATATCACCGCAAGAAGTTTGACTGATGTGTAGTATGATAAACGTTTTGTAGTTAGAGTTGTTTATGAGTTGTTCAACGAACAATAAACGATTTCTAATTAAAAATATTTTTGGGTGCCCACCTTTTTTTCGATTCGCACTGAAAATTGGTTTACGTCAATGATTCAACTAAGTACAGCAACAGTACGTTTTTGTTTGTGCAAAAATATATATTGGATACGTACTGCAAGATTTGTAAATATAGGGTAAATTAGACTTGTTTGCAGCGAAACACTTTATCCATGAAATAAAAACAAATTGCTACTGCATACTAGTTCTTATTTTTTGACTATTTGTACTCCGACGTTCGGCGGTAGCATTAACGTACTTAACGTCAGTAAGCAACTCTCTCTTTTATACAGTGTATAAGTTACCTTCTAACTCCGACGACTCGGATTAACGTCCTAAACGTCAGTAAGCAACTCTCTCTTTTATACGGTGTAGAAGTTACCATTTCTACTCCGACGAAGGATTGACGTCCTAATCGTCAGTAAGCAACTCTCTCTTTTATACGGTGTAGAAGTTACCACTTTTACTCCGACGAAGGATTAACGTCATAAACGTCAGTAAGTAACTCTCTCTTTTATACGGTGTATAAGTTACCATTTTTACTCCGACGAAGGATTGACGTCTTAATCGTCAGTAAGTAACACTCTCTTTTATACGGTGTATAAGTTACCATTTTTACTCCAACGAAGGATTAACGTCCTAAACGACAGTAAGTAACTCTCTTTTATACGGTGTAGAAGTTACCATTTTTACTTCGACGAAGGATTAACTCTCTTTCATACGGTGTATATAAGTTATCATTTCGTAAGAAATGACTTCACAATTTGGTTTTGGCCTTGAATGTTTCAATTATATGATAATATTGGTTGTTCTGTTTTATAATTGCATTGCCCTAACTAAGGCATACAACGGATTGATACTAATATTATTAATACTAATATTATGATATATTATTTTTACTATTCTATTTTAGATGATATTTATTCTTTTGGGTGATAGAGAGATTTTCATTTGACCGTGAAGAAAAAACGACTATTTAGTTCGTACTTGTTGGTAAAGAACAAAAGAAAACAATAGATTCAGAGTGTAGTAACATCTACTAGTTTGCCAATTCTTTCACAGTCGTATGAACATATATGAAAATCACTCTACCACCCATGGAATAAAATCATAATTATTACTATAATAGCGTCTTTGATTGATCAAACAGTCCGGTGGGACTCTGCATGGGTTCAAAGTATCGCATAAGCTCGATTTTAACCCCTAAGAGATATACCACATAAAAATATCAAACGAATACAGCGCGGGGCAATATTTATAAAGAATAATCGATTTGCTATATGGTACTAGCAACTCATTAACTTTTTAGTCAGTATTAGTTATCAATACCTAAAATTATATATTATTGTATTTTTTATATGATAAGACAATATGTAAACTCGTGCAAGGTATAAATACAAATTATTGTAAATTATTGCTATACTTTTTCGAAATCCTGAATTGAAAGAAATATTTTTAATACCCTACTAGATATTAAGCTGCTGATTTTTCTCCCTAAGAGATATGGCGATACGTTTACCCTTGCAGTCTCCCCAGGCTCCAACGTCCAGCTCGATCAACACTTTGCATTTGGACACATATACTATATTTTGTGTCAAGTGTGGTGCCTTCACTCAAATTTGATCTTACAGTGCGACTACTGAAACCGGGGCCACCAAAACATAATCATTTTATCACAATTAATCGAGAATATAAACTTTAGAATCTCTGCAAATGTTTGATTTTAAATGTTTGATTTTGTTGCTTAAAATGCTAATAATTCTCATTATTATACATTTTACTAACTACATTGAATCTGATTGGCTGAGAGCACACGGCTAAACCTGAATAGCATGTGAACTTGACAGTGATAATTGCATTATCTGTAGTTATCACTGTCAAGTTCCCAAGCTCTCTCCGTTCTCAGGGAGTTGATGTGAAAATGGCAGCGAGATTTGCTTGTTATTGTCTCTTTTACCTGATTATAATTGTACTTTTACTTTAAAAAATGTATAATAAAACAATTACTGAATTCGGTTTTCGCATGATATCGTAAATTATCAAGACCTCGAGTCAGTATTATCTGCCTCAGCCAGGAGGCTTCGGCAGATAACACACACCTCGGTCTTGATAATTTACGATATCATACTCAACCTCATCCAATAATTGCTTATTATATGTGAACAAAATAGATCAAGATTGAATAAGAAACATCTTTATAAATGAGAACCCTGTGCGAGTATTTTATTTGATCTCAAAAACATCAATTCTTTTTTTGTTGCTTAAAATGCTTATAATTTTCATTATATGTGAACGGAATAGATCAAGATTGAATAAGAAACATCTTAGCCTGTGAGAACCCTCTACAAGTTTTTTGTTTGATCTCAAAAACATCTGTTTTGAAATTTGTTTGGGTACGTGTTCCAGGTTTCAGTAGTCGCACTGTAAATGTATGTGCTCTTGTTTAGTGGTGTACATGTTCTCTTCACAAAAACAACCTAAGGCGAGGAAATGATAATATAAATAAATGATAATATCATTATTTATTTAGTGTTATGATCGTCCGTTTTACAATAACATCCTTCAAAGGGCGTAACCACTACTAAGTTGTTTCTCTTTATATACCGTGCTCACTCGAGTAAGCGCCGCCTTCGAATAAGCGCCGCACTTTAACGCTGTAAAAGCCCGGGCAAACGGCTTCAACATCCGTTCGATTTTGTTGAATGGCAATGTTTAAACGCTTTTAAACTCTTTCAACATTGTTGAAACGTGTTGAATCGATGTTGACTGATGTTGAAAAAGTATTAAAGCGTTTAAACATTGCCATTCAACAAAATCGAACGGATGTTATTAAAGCAAATGTTGAAACCGTTTGACGGGCTTTAATTTACTCTAGAACAGCATTGGAAAGCTATATTCTTCAGTTCAAATCAATTATATTTTACCGCTCGCCCATTAAGATATCTCTCCAATATTCGTAGTTCTGATCATGAAGTACAGTGAGCTGGGATCGAGAAAAATTTAATAAGTGCCGCGGCGCTTATTCGAGTACAGTAGTTTAGGATCAAGTCACGTATTTTTTTTCGCCTATACTTAATTACCAGTTGTACTCACTGAGCGTTTCCTGTTCTAACTTGGGTAATCGATTTCCAACCCGTTTTTTCAAGTATTTAAAACATCACTCAATCATAATAATATTATTGGTTTCAAAATAGATTTGTTATCTCTAAAATACAGTCAACATATAGACAGTGCTTGTAGTTTTTCAACAGTAATTAAAGACAAGAAAAAAAGCCATCATTGAATTAACCTTTTTAGCGAATAGAAATGCAAGAAGGCTTGTCATTTTATACTACCTTGTGTACACCTATTTCAATTAACGTTGTCCATCTGGAATGGTTGATCTGAGACCGATAGGAATTGTGGGAGTTCATTAAATTTCAAATACATTGTTTTAATCACACTTAAATGGTGCTGAATTACAGATAACAGTATTTCAGAAGTAAACATTAATATTCAAGCGTGATTATAATAGTGCATTTGCAGTTTAACGAGCTCCCACAATTCCAATCGGTCTCAGATCAACCATTCCAGATGGACAAGGTTAATTGAAATAGGTGTATTTCGTTGATGACCTTTGAAGAAAGGCCGAAATATCTAAAGTAATAAAGAATAGCAAGCTTTATCGCATTTCTATTCATTATTAAACTGTAACCCAAGTAAATATAATAAACGTTTTACAGTGAGGATGCACCAACCGTGAACACTTGACTTTTTTTTGTGTTTTTATTTACTAAACTTTCTACTGCTTCAAAACCTCTAAAAATCAAGCAGTGAGCTCAAATACACTAAGTGTTCATAATAAATCTTATTTCTAATCTATTTACTTATGGGATGTGGGTTATAAAATGTCATGTTATTATTTTCTGAACCTTTTTACTGCTTCAAACTCTCTAAAAATGAAGCAGTGAGTTCAAATACACTAAGTGTTCATAATAAATCTTATTTCTAATCTATTTACTCACGGGATGTGGGTTATAAAAAGTCATGTTATTATTTTCTAAACATTCTACTGCTTCAAACCCACTAAAAATGAAGCAGTGAGTTCAAATACACTAAGTTCTCATAATAAATCTTATATCTAATGTATTTGCTTATGGGATGTGGGTTATAAAAGTAACGAAAAAACTCAAAGTCCGGTGGCAAAGTGTTCACGGTTCGAGTATCCTCACTAAACACATCTCTTTCTTTTCACTGAAATTTTATCAGAAACACCATAGGCAATTCAATCAAAATTTCTTCTGAAAAGATATATAATAGTTATTAATGAAAATAAGTATTTGTTCAGTGTAGAAAACACTTTTTTTAGTTCAGTTTTTCGTAAAACTTAAATACCACCCATTTTTATGATCGCAGTAAAACCATCGACCTTTCTTAAACCAATTTCTTTACAAATTTCCCATATACACACTTTTCGAGAAACTTTGTCACCCATGAAGTGAAAAGCCCACAAGCTAGTAGCGCAGGGGATTATGGGTTACCTATATATACTTTATTAGAACGCAGGGATTTCATGGCCACATTGCTACACTTGTCAATATATTATTTAGAAATGTCCATTTTGACAAGTATCAAACGACAAGAAAGGCGTTCCGAATGCACAATTAGTTTCTGAACATATCCATGATCCTATGCGCCACTAACTTGTGTGCTTTTCACGGGTGACAAACTTTCTCGGAAAGGGTGTATATTCTACTGTGCTTAAGTTTAGAAATTGCATGTTGCTTTTACATTGAATGCATTTATATCATTCATATTATATATAGAGAGAGTCAATTTTTACAGTGAAAGAAATTCCATCTTATATACATATATATAACATCTAAGTGCTTTTTTAATTTACTCAAGAGCGTTTTCAACGTTTGATAAAGTTTCAGGTCGTCCTTTTAACCATAATGTTATTTTCATATATTATTTTCTTAAAACATCTGTGTAATTTATTTGATCTATATTCCTGTGCATTAATCTTCTAAATATTTTATATTTTATACATTTATATTTTAAATTTTTTTTTACTGTTAGATATGACTGAAATCCTTAAAGACATCGAAATTCGAATTCGCGCAGAAAATAGAATTCGAAATCGAAACATTAGAACAAATGATGTTCTACAGCTAAGTCATTCCAAAATTGTAGCTTATCAAATTTATTTGCTTCTAAAATGATCAATTCAAAAGTTCGAGGAATTGAAAAAACGCCGCATAGAAATGAAATAGATCTGCAAAAGATTTTTAGGGCCCTAACGCATATATTTATTGACTAGGGAAATATATCGAAACTCATTTTAATGCCACTACAATAATAAATCGAATTCGATTTATTGTCGTAGAAGCACTCAGATATGTTTCGAAAAGGATTAAAATGCGACTACGTTAGTAAATCGAAACGGGCTTCAATGCGAATATGACAAAAAAATTGACAATTTAAATTCCATATTATTAACATCACATATCTTTAAGATGTTTTAAAATGATCCGATATGATCCGTATACTTTTCTCAAAGATATTGATCTTAAGATATAACATATTTACTTAGGTTTTAGTTTGAATAATAGACGTATCAATAGATATATCTCATATCACCACATACACCTATTTTAAAAAGGGTGACGGGATGAACGGCGATTGCACGACCGAAGGAAAATGTGGTTTTTCGATATTGATTGTAAATTGTATTCACTAGCAGATGCTACTTTTTGGGAAATCCTGCACCAAATCGAAACATCGTTTAGAATTGGTCTTAAAAACAATAGCGTCTTTCCATACAATTGCCCTAAACCTAATCAAGCAATAGTGGTAATGTATTAGGGGACAACCAAAATAAATTATCTAATACACCGAATCGAAATATGGCGACCAATTTGAATAACTATTGTTTTTGACTGACCAGCCTCGCATACGTGTGAAAACCCTATTGTTTTTCAACGTGAACACGAGGCTGGACAGTCAAGACCAATAATTAAGATAATTTATAACACATTAAATTATAGATATTAATAGGTATATATTAATAAGATATCAATTCATTTTCTGTCTTGAAAACGACGTTTGATGCGTCGAAACGCGTCGACTCAGCTCGCACTTATATTAATATTTATCGTGAAAACCATAACGAAACTACAGATATTAATAAAGACACATTAACTAATTCATAGTATCTATAATAAACAAATCCTTCAGTACTAAGTTCACGGAATCGAAAAATGGCGTTCGTATATTATTAGCTGATACGCGTATAGGTGCAATTATCGAGAAAAGGTTTTCTCGAACTATAATCATATCAGAGAACACGGTTTTCAATCATCACTTAAGTATTACTACTAAATAGCATTAATCTGACCACTACTTCCATTATTACTAACCCTTAAGTTTGTATTACTCGTGCCAATAACTATACCATTAGTCTCAACCGCCTTCGAGTTGAACCTTATCGTCATCTCCCGCCTCCAAGTTTTCCTCAGTGTTCTCCTCAAAGCTGACTGAATATCGGGCTTTAGGAAGCAGTATATGAAGGGATTGATAATTGATTCCAGTGCTAGCATATAGAAAGCTACAATGTGCATTACTTCAGGGACTAGGTGTCCATAGCCGATATTTACCGCGGTGGTGATGTATAGGACTGGTGCCCAGCATAAGAGAAATATACTGGCGATGGTGATAAACACTCTGGCTACCTTTAACTCAATAAATAAGTGTTTCTTTTTGTTAGAAGTATTTCTCTGGTCGGTCAACTCGGTCTGTAGTCTCTTACTGCACTTCTTAACCTGTTTAAAGATGTAGAAATATACAGCGAAGATAAACATGTATGGAATAATGACACCGAAAATCTCCATTATAAAAGTATAGATCTTGTGAGCGATGAGCTTCTGGTTGTGCATCCAGATTAGAGGGATCAGTGCATATATTGTAGGCACTAACCAACACAAAACAATCATTTTCTTAAACCTGCTTTGTATATCTATAGTATACGTTAGTGGCGATGAGATAGAGAGGTAGCGGTCATACGTAACACAGACTACGTTCGCTACACCAACTAGTAAGGAAATCCCAGTTAAGTACACTAACCCAGCAAAAGAAGGAGCTGCCAGGTGTAAAGGAAAGAAGAAAGCGCCCATTATCAGGTCCGATATAGCTAAGGATACAACAAATCCGTTTGTGCACGTACGGATCGTTTTGTTAAGGTAGACAATCACACAAACAAACGCGTTTGTCGCAACGATTGTGACGGAAAGACAGCTCAAAGATACCACTAGCGCCATGTAGATCTGTGCGTCTAATAAAAAGCCATTTTCCCCCGTTTGGGTGTTATTCCTTGTGAATCCCTTACTTGATGTGTTGTTATTCATTTCAACTTGGTTATATTTTCTTTATCTTTTAAACGTTGATCCTTTTTATTTACTTTGTAAATGTGTATCCTTCTTTTTTTACCTTGTAAACGTTTATCCTTCTTTTATAGCTTGTAAATGTGTATCCTTCTTTTATACCTTGTAAACGTTTATCCTTCTTTTATACCTTGTAAATGTTTATCCTTCTTTTATACCTTGTAAATGTTCTTCCTTTTTCTACACCTTGTAAATGTTTATTCTTTTTCTACACCTTGTAAGTGTTTATCCGTTTTCTTTATCTTGTAAATGTTTATTCTTTTTCTACGCCTTGTAAGTGTTTATCCGTTTTCTTTATCTTGTAAATGTTTATCTTTTTCTACACCTTGTAAATGTGTATCCTTTTTCTATACCTTGTAAATGTATATCCTTCTTTTATACCAATAACTGTTTATCCGTTTTCTTTATCTTGTAAGTACTAATCCGTCTTTTATACCATGTAAATGTTTATCCTTCTCATACACCTTGTAAACGTTTATTCTTTGGGGAATCAGTATTTCTTTTATCTCAGTGATACTCTTTTAAAGTTCTTTCTGTAAGCTGCTGTTTGTGTAGATGAGTTCCTGTGTCACTAATTTTCTTTAGATAATCTTTCGATTCTTCACATTTGCGCCAGGTCTGTAAAATGTTGATGTCATTTATGTGTTATTTTCAAGTAGTTAATGTACTTCAATTGTATCCTTTTATCTTTGTTACTCTTTGAAGATTATCTCTCGTCTCTCTGTAAGTAACTCTATTATTTGAAGATGTTTTCCGTGTCACTGATTTTCTTTAAATCATGTTTCAGCCCTTCACATTGCGCAAGGTTTTGAATATACTGATTTCAACTGTATTCCTCAAAGATATTACTAAAGTTTATTTTGCCGTTTGAAGGTTCTATCTGTTAGTAACTTTGAGTGTTTATAGATGACTATGTGATCCTCTTTAGATAATTTTTCTGTTCTTCACATTGCTCGAGGTTTTCAAAATGTTGATGTCACAATATATATGTGGTCATTTCAAAGGAGTAAATGCAACTATCCTTCAAAAGCAATTACCGTGCATAGTCTAACTTTGACTTAACTTTAACTTGACTTTGACGATTGCTCAATTTCTTTCACTTTCAAGATGTTGATGCAAGAGTTTTCGAACTTCGAAGATTGAGACTAAAACTTAATGTTCTCCTTCAATGATAATTATGGGTGTCTATCTTATCACTTGAAGATTGCTCTTTTAATTGTTATTTGCTTTAGGGATCTTGATGCAAGCCTTTTTGAACTTCGATGATTCCAACTGCTATAGTAGATCTTATCTTTTAAAGATTGCTCTTGTAATTGTTCTTTATCTTTGATGTTCTTTCGTTTTTTGATGGAAACTTCGAAGATTGAATTTGCAACTCAATGCTGTTTTTCAAAGATGTTGTCGCGGTTTTAGGCTATCGTATCCTTTGAAGATTCTTGTGATGTCTTGTTTTTCTTTGATGTAAGCCTTTTTGGAACTACTGCAATTCCACCCACAACTCACTGTTCAACGTGTTTTCTGACTATTACCTGCAGAAGAGGAAGAACAATGACCCATCAGTAAATCTTAACCGATTATCAGCTTAGTGCAGCTCACACAGCGATAAAAGCTACAACATACTGAGCACGCCTCCAGAAGACTAGGAATTAAATTGCAACATACTGAGCACGCTTCCAGAAGACTAGGAATTAAATTGTAACGAATTCCGCTGACACCAAGTGCCGCGGATGCATGCTGAGTTTGTCGGTGTTAAATGATAGCTATCACCTGCAACAAAACGACATAAAATATATTCTAACTTCTTAATGTATTTATACAGACACAAGTGTCCTACAAATTTGGGGAGACTCAGACTCAAAAAAACGTAGTTAACATAGAGGTGGTGTGTGTGAGTCGGAGTCTCCCCAATTTATATTACTGAGCTACTTACAAGATACAACCCTACACGTCAACTCAACGTAATTGCTTACGTAGAAACACTAGCAGTAGTCTCTATACTATCGTCATATATTTGTTAATTAAAACTGATTGACTCTCGAAGCGTTAGTAATTCCAAACCCTTTTACTAACGGTTAATAAGGTTTTTTTTTAATTTATTTTATACTTAAAATCACAGGCGGATTAATGTCAAAAACACTGTCAACTAACACTCTTTTATACGGTGAACAAGTTATCATTTCTACTCCGAGGATATGTCAGTGGCAGAAAAATCAGTATAAAACACTTTCTTTTATACGGTGTATAAGTTACCATTTTTACTCTGACGAAGGATTAACGTCAGTAAGTAACACTCTTTTATAGTTGTATAAGTGACCATTTTTATTCCGATGAAGGATTAACGTCCTAAACGTCAGTAAGAAACACTCTCTATTATACGGTGTATAATTTAGTAGTTTCACTCCGATGAAGCAAACCTCATTTTCATGATTTTATACTTTAAAAGTTCTAAGTATTGTTGCCTCACTCGGTCGTTTACAAAATCCAAAAATCCTTATACAGGGGATGCTAGCAATTTAATCTACATTCGTTCGTTAGTTTTCATGAAAAATTGCTACAAAATCTCGATTGTAAACCGGTAATGCTTTAATGAGGATTTTCTATTTTCAAACCTGTCATGTATTTGCAAAAGAAAAAAGATGATGTACCCATTTGACGTCAATTTAAGATTATATTACTAATCCTGAGTTATACTTAGATCAAATCAGTCTTGTTTCCTTCATTTGATTGAGACACGAGGGAAGGGCTAAATGCATCGCATTGCTTAATTATCTGTTAAAGCATGTTTTTTTTGGCAATGGAGTTGATTTGAATGAATGAAAGGATGAATAAATAGATGGATGAGTAAGTGGATGAATGGATGGATGAATAAATGAATAAATCGGATAATAAATAAATGGATGAATCAAAGGATGAATGATTGAATTAATGAAAGAATGAATGAATATATGAATGAATGAAAGGATTGATGAGTGTTTGAATTGTTGTTAGGATGAATAAATGGATGAGTGAATGAAAGGATTAATGGATTGATGATAGAGCGGTTGTCGTACGAGTGGGAAACTGACCGTACCGTACCGTAGCCGTAATTCCGTACCGTAAGTTCTATAAAAACATTCGAAAATGCTACAGTAACAGTACCGTAACTGTGCGGTAAATATTACGGCCAGTTTCCCACTCATACGAAAAACGCTCTATCAATGAATGGATGGATGAATAACTAACTATAAATAAATAAAATTAATGATGAATAAATGGATGGATGAATAAATGAATGCTTGGATGAATGAATAAATCAAAGAATAAATAAATGAATGAATGAATGGATGAATGCCATGGTATTGATGATATCAATGGATGGGTGAATGTAAGCACGTATGAATGAATGAATACATCAATGAATTAATTATCTGAATGAATGGATGGATGGACAAATGTATTCATAAATGGATAAGTTAACAAACAAACTTTCACTGTTTTGCAGGTTCTTGTATTTGAAATTATTGTTTTCTTTTGCAATGGAAATCGCTTAACATTTTCCTTAAAAAACAAAATCGCATTACCTGAAAATAGTACTAGCTTATCTCATGAAAAACCACGACATTACAAAACTAAATAATTTTATCTTGAATCTTGTATTTTTTTCAAGCTTAAGATGGATATCTTTTCTTTCCAAGGCTGTGGTTTCAAACCAATTCATATAATATAAATGCCCTCCCCATTTATGATACTTCTTATCAGTCACAACGACAAACCTTCTTCTGACATTTCTTTCTTTTGTGCATACATAGTGCAGTAATATTGCATAAGCTGAACAAATGGGGAACTGGCTTAGAAAACGTTTAGGTCCTTCATTTCCCCAGCGCTAAAACTGATCTTAAAAATATTTTATTGTGTCACTATATATATATTTACTCTTTCTTAATTTTAAAGATGTAAATTATCCAAAGCTGTGACTCACTGTAAAGTGCAAAATAAACCGATTATTAGTAGTTATTAGTTATCTCTCTGAGTCTATTTTAAGTTTGTTATATTAACTCGCAGAATTTCTTCCTTTTGTACATACATATTGCAATTATTTCTCTATCTCTCCTAGTCTATTTAAAGTTGTTTACTCACATGTTTTGTTTCTTCTGTGCATTAGCAATGCAGTAAATATTACTTCTTGATCTCTCTGAGTCTATTTTAAGTTGTTTTCTAACATTATTTCTTTCTTCTGTGCATTAGCAATGCAGTAGATGTTGCTTCTTGATCGCTATGTGTCTATTTTGATCATGAGTTGTTGAAATTATTCCCTAATTCGTTCCTTTTCCCTCTACTTAATATTCCAAGTTACAAGTGCTTAAATTACTAAACCAAAGAGCTGTTTACGACCTCCACTTCTATGTTCATTTTATTTCGTTCACATTTTCATATCGAAAGGAAAGTAAATCAAGAAACTAAATTTTAACAAATTAAATTATAAATGAAAATTTCTCTGCCATTTTTATGTGTATTTTCTTGGCACAAAACTGCTGTTCTAAGTTTGCTTATTCATTATTCATTAGCATTTTTATTTTTAGAACTTTGCGGTTCTGATTAAGAAAAGTGAATCCAATTTTTTTGGTTTAGTGTGTATTACAATTTTATTGATTATATATTTGTTTTTAACTCTTTCTAAACCAAATTGGTTCGTGTTACATAATGCTTTTGAAAAAAAACTATCAAATTCGTTTGTCAATTTTGACAATTTACGATTTTTGATCTTGTGGTTTATAATTACAAAAGAAAAAGTAATATATGACATGCATATTATTCATCCAAATTACAAGTTAATAAATCTAATTCCTATTTTAACTCTTTCTGAACGAAAATGGTTCATTTTTCATATTGCTTTTGAAAGAGAACTATTAAAGTTTGTTTATCAATTTTTTCCATTGACGTTTTTTTACTTTAATTGCGGTTTATATTTACAAAAGAAAAAGTCAATGTATGATATGTATATAAGTCATTCAAATTAAAGCCAAAATATATCGCATTACACAATCATATCCTTTTGTTGAAAAAGACAAATCCAGTGAAGTGTGGGATGAAATTCAATAGATTATATACATATATACAAAAATTATATTACATCTATTACACACTTAGGTTATGTCGAAACGTCGGTTAAAACAATAAATCTTGTCGTCAATAATTTCATTGTAAAATGTTTAGAAATCATAATGCTTTGAAAAACTGTTGTCTCATTTATTTAAAAGAGTTTTGTTTTCATCTATAATGATTTACCTAGTACTCGTGTACTTTTCATTCTCACACAAACGATTATGAACTCTACTTTCGGGATTAACATGTATCTCGTTAAATTTTAAAAGAAAATTGATTATGCTTTAGTTCATTTATATCGATTTACCTTATACTAGTGTGTTTGAGTACCTTTCCTTTTTTAAACAAAAGATTATTGCTCAAAAATTGTGTCAGTACTTTCGAAATAAGAAAACAATATATATTTCTTGTTAATTTGCAAAAAAAAATCGTTGAGTACATGTTTTCAACCATATCTTTTACCGTGTTTGAGTACTTTTCATTTCCACACAAAAGATTAATTATTGCACAAAAATTATGTACTTTGGGGAAAAAAAAAATCTACCTCATTAATTGAAAAGAAAATTGATTCTGTTTTCATCCATATCTTTTAATACCTTATACTGTGTTTGAGTACTGTTCATTTCCACACAAAAGATTATTGCACAAAAATTATGTACTTTGGGGGAAAAAAAACATCTACCTCATTAATTGAAAAGAAAATTGATTCTGTTTTCATCCATATCTTTTAATACCTTATACTGTGTTTGAGTACTGTTCATTTCCACACAAAAGATTATTGCACAAAAATTATGTACTTTGGGGGAAAAAAAACATCTACCTCATTAATTGAAAAGAAAATTGATTCTGTTTTCATCTATATGTTTTACTTTATACGTGTATTTTACATGAGTACTTTTTATTCCCACACAAAAGATTATTGCACAAACATTATGTACTTTGGGGGAAAAAAAAACATCTACCTCATTAAATTAAAAGAAAATTGATTCTGTTTTCATCCATATCTTTTATACCTTATACCGTACGTGTTTGAGTACTTTTCATTTCCACACAAAAGATTATTGCCTAAAATTTATGAACTTTGAGGGAAAAAAAACCATCTACCTCATTAATTGAAAAGAAAATTGATTCTGTTTTCATCCATATCTTTTACTTTATACGTGTTTGAAAGATTATTGCCCAAAAATTATGTACTTTGGGAAAAAACCATCTACCTCATTAATTTAAAAGAAAATTGATTTCATCTATATATATATCTTTTACCTTATACATGTATTTGTCATTTACAAACGAAAGATTATTGCTCAAAATCTCGTTAATTTAAAGGAAAATTGTTCTGTTTTAATCTATATATATATATATATTACCTTATAAGTGCATGTATATGTCATGAGTACTTGCTATTTTCAAACGAAAGATTATTACTCAAAACCTCCTGGATTTAAAAGAAAATGTATTCTGTTGATAATCAGTATATGATGTAATTTTCCCAGTTGATATATAGTACCTGAGTTTTCCCGATACCAGCAAAATAAAATTCTCTAGAATACGCAAATAATCTCCTTTACTAGACCAGTGTATCGCGTTACTTAAAGCTTTTAGCTTAAACCAGTTTTGTTTATAATCTATATATATATCTTTGTGACGGAAAGCTTCCTATTGCCTCAGAGAATATAAGATCATTGATAACAGTTGATATATACAAACTCAAATATCACTTTTAATTTGCTCAGCGATGGCCATATCCTGCGTGGCAAGCATTACTTTGTTGGAGAAGGAGAAAAGTTGTTTTTGGGTAGCTTTGTTGCCTATATATAGAGCAGCTTTCGTATGACTATGAAAAGCTTAAAGGAACGAACGCGGTCAAGGCGCACGTACGGTAAGGCGCGTTAAAATTCTAGAAACATCACGGGCAAGGCACGCACACGCACTGCGCTGTTCCGTATCAAAGATATGCCTGTTGTTCTGTTGCAATCTCAACCTGTTAAAAAAAAAAGAAAAAAATCTCGCGCGCTAATCAAAGTATTTTGTTACTTCTCACCTACAATATCATATATGGTAATGGAATTGTTTTCAAGATTGCATACGGTATCTTTGATACGCACAGTCATACAAAATCTTCTATATGGCAGCGAAACCTAAGAAGAGGTACGCACCTCTCCCCCTACCCCACCTCCGTTTTTTGCACTCGTCTTAGGTTCGCGCTGCCACATCGGTAACACAGATATCCCAAAACAACCCATTCCCACTCCGCCCCCACAGAAGAAACGCTTACTACGTAGGATAGGATGACTACACAAAATGGTTGAAGGAAGCGGAGGTTGCAGAGAATTTACTGTCTGTAATTTCTATATGCTAATTATCAGACTTCGCGTACATCTTCTCGGTTAAGGACGCCGTTAAACCGGAGTGTCCGTCTCTCCACACTCTATAAACCTGCAATGCATGTAGGAGGAGTTTGTACTCAAGTAAAAGCATTTACTTAGTCATTAGTAATGACTGACTACATAAACCTTAAAGGTGATTTAATAACCAATTACCCATACATCTTAGCGGTCGTAGCTTGTGTGCTCTATAGTTTTTACACCGACAATGATTCTTGAATTAAGTTTTATACAGCTATTTTAATAAACGTTGATAATCTGGAATGATTGAACTAAGACCGAAGGGAATTGCGGGAGCTTGTTAAATTGCAAAGTATAGTTTTTATCAGGATTTAAAACCACGCGGCGAAGCCAAGTGGTTTTAGACCTGATAAAACACGATCTTCGAGTTTATTAAACGGCTTCAAAATCTCCAACCTATATTTTGTGTTTTTGTAAAAAAAATCAAGGATTTATGAATGTTTATTAAAAAAAATAAAATAATAATCTTTAATGAGGATACCAACTTCACCTTACGGTGATTTACAGAAGGGTCCTAAATAAATTAAAATAATAAAAATCTAAAAATTAGAGAAAATTCGCGGATACGATTTCTTTTATCAATTTCTCATGAATTATTAATAAGTTTTTGAATACGCTGTTAAAACCATGCATCAATATTAATTGCTTACTTTTGAAATACTGTTATCTACAATAGACCCATTCAGCTTCAATGTTTATTTTCCCATTTCAAACCACGTGTTCATTCTCTTTGGAGTTAATCATTTGTTATGTATAAATATTTTAATACTTGACATAAAAGAACAACTCTCAGGGGAATGCCATGTGGTCTGAATTGTGCAATTTGCATACAGAACTAAAATGGTCTATTTAGCACCATTTAAGCATAGAGAATGCATTTTGAATGTAATAAACTCCCACAATCCTTATCGCTCTCAGATCAACCATTTTTGGATGATCAACGGTAATTAAAACGGTTGTATACAAATCTATTTCACTTGTTTTTAAACAAACCTTTTATTACGATATTGTTATGTTTTCTGAGGACAGTCTTCTTACCTTTTAATGTTTATATTCTTAAATTCAATTAGAAATGTTGATGAACTTCCTTATACCTTTCGACTATAATGTGTTTATCACAAACAAATCTCGGGATTTCTCTTTCATGTGAGAGATGTATTTTTTGCGATAAAATGCCGCCTTCGTATAACCCAATATTTTTTGCTTGGTAGACTAAATTTCTTCAAAGTGAAATCGTCTCAAAGATAATTACAATTTTTTGACCTGGCTGTTTTTTTTTTTTTTTTTACCTTGTGTCTTTCTTGCCCAATAGATATTTCTTGAAAGTGAGATCTTCTCAAAGAATACCACAACGCTTTGAATTTCTATGTTTGCCTAACTGATTTTTCTTCTTTCGCAGATATTTCAGTTTTCAAGGTGAGATCGTCTTTCAGAACACCACTATGTTCAGACCTTGCTGGTAACAACTTTTACCGGTTTTTCGATTTCTTTGTTTACCTAACTGATTTTTCCGTTTCTTTGATTTGGCAGATATTTCTTGAAGGTGATCTGAGTCGTCTCAAAGCATACCACAACGTACATTCCTATATCTTGCAGGTTAGTATTTGTTTTTACTAGATTTTCGATTTCTATGTTAATTTGCCTACCTGATTTTGCTTCCTGGCAGATATTTCAGTATCCAAGGAAAGATCTTCTCAAAGACTACCACACCTTTCCTATACCTTGCAGATTAGTATTTGTTTTATCAGATTTTCGATTTCTTTGTTTGATTTTTCTTCCTTGGCAGATATTTCTTGAAGATTGCCTCGCTGCACACCACAACGTTTCGACCTTGATGGAATTTGGAACTCTTTGTTTGCCCATGCGATTTTCGTTTCCTTGGCAGATATTTCTTCAGTGTTCCACCAATAAGAATCTTGATGGAAATAATTTACTCTTATACCGCAGGTTTGTTTATGTAATGGGTAATGTTATTTCTTTGTTTATGTCACCAACATCTTCCTCTTTGTTTGCTTCCTCGTTTTGAAGACTCAGTTTGTCGGGTTTAAACGATTGTACTTCCCTATAGCAATACTTTGGTTTACTGATGAATTTTGACGCAAATGGGTAATGTTATTTCTTTGTTTATGTCATCGACATCTTCCTCTTTTCCCTTTGTTTGCTCCTCGTTTTGAAGACTCGGCTTGTCGCGTTTTAACAATTGTACTTCCCTATAGCAATACTTCGGTCTACTGATAAATTTTGACGCAAATGCATGGTGTTCCCAAGTCTTCAATAGGATAATTGTCTACAAGCACTCCAAACATCTTAATTCCCTAAAGCGATTTGCAATTAACGAGACTCAGCACTTATGCAGGACGTCAATCTTACCGTGGACACTTGGTAATTGATTTTTTACCTTTTCTAAACAATATTCCAAATTCATAACGATTTCCTTAATATAGTTGAGCACTATAGGAAGTCCATCCATGATGGTCAATCAATCAATATATCCTCGTTTTTCTATGAAAAACATTTACGGTGTTGTATTATTTTTTAAAGCTCTTTATCCGTTTTTAAACAATTCAGAAATTTGAAGCCCAATGTATGTATCTATGCTAGTTCAGGGTTGAGAAACTAAAAGGGAATTTACCCTATAGCTATTGCTTTCTGTTTTTGATCTTGGCAACTCAGAAATCTGAATAACATCGAATGTCTCTGCGACGATCGTTGATAATTAGGAAGACGACTAATATTGATGCTTTTTGTGTTCACTTTGTTTTTGACCTTTTAAACAATTCAGAAATCTGCATTACATTGGATATTTCTGCGACGTCCGGATCGCTGAGAACTGCGAAAGCAATTAACAATATTGTTTTCTGTATGAAACTCTTTGCTTATGGCCTTTTAAACAATTCAGAAATCTCAACAACACTGGAGATTTATGCTAGACCGTTGAAAACTGAGAAGACTATTAATATTAATGCTTTTTGTATGAAACTCTTTGCTTATGGCTGTTTTAACAATTCAAGCATCTGAACAACAATAGATGTTTTTATGTCCAACCGTTGAAAACTAAGAAGGCAATTAATATTAATGCTTTTTGTATGAAACCCTTGTTTATGGCCGTTTAAACAATTCAGAAATCTCAACAATTACCACTAAATGTTTATGCTGGACCGTTGAAAACCAGGCAGGCAATTAATATCAATGCTTTTGAATCGGTGTGGAATCCCTTATTTATGGCCTTTTAACCAATTCAGAAATCTGAACAACACTGGAGATTTATGCTAAACCGTTGAAAACTGGAAAGACAATTTATGATATTGCTTTCTGTGTGAAACACTTTGTGAAACACTGGATGTTTTTGTGCTATACCGGCCGTTGACAACTCTGAAGACAATCAATGATGTTGATTTCTGTATGAAACGCTTTGGTTATGACTTTTTAACCAATTCAGAAATATGAAAAACTACTTAGTAATATAAATTGAACTGTAATTTGCTTTTTAAATCTTAAAAAATTTCAATATGTGATCGATGAACACTATGTACATATTCGGTGAAAATTGTTTTGTACTTTTTCTTCCTATCAGTCTTTTATATACTCGATTTTGCATGTGTTATCTCTCTGGTACTTCAATTCTCCCTCTTTTACTTTTTTAACCATCCAAAATTTGACCTCTAATTATATCTATATGATCAAATAGATTTGGTACTTCTATTACAATTGGAGATATCTGTTTCCTTTACCATCCAATATTAGAAATCGTTTTTTTTTCGTGATCATTAAAAAATATGAGTACAATCGTTAACTTCATGCACTTTATGTTTAAACTCTCCTATTGTTGAATAGAGCCAGTAATCTATATGATTGAATAGATTTGGTACTTATATTAGAGATATCTGCTTCTTTCCTTTACCATCAATATTCGAAATCTTTTTTTTTTCGTGATCGTCAAGAGAAATATGAGTAAAATCGTTAACTTTACTTTCTGTGTAAACTCTCCTATTGTCGAGTAGAGCCAGTAATCTATATGATTGAATGTGCGCATGTGATCATATTCATATGTAATATGCGCAATATAAATATTAAAGTTATTATTATTATTAATAGATTTGGCACTTCTATTGGAGATATGTGCTTCTTTCCTTTACCATCAATATTCGAAATCTTTTTTTTCGTGATTGTCAAGAGAAATATGAGTACAATCGTTAACTTTACTTTCTGTGTAAACTCTCCCATTGTTGAGTAAAGCCAGTAATTGTTCATAAGAAGATTACGATTGGTTGTCGGATTTCTTTAACTGTCTTCGAAAGTGTATCTTGTTTAGTACTTCCAGCCCACATCCATTGGATGATTACCTTCTCTTCCTGCAGCTTACCCAATTACGGAACACAAATTGGCTTCCCTTTCCTGGCTTTTGTTGTTACTGAAGTACATGCACGACAATGGTCTTGTTAATGTTGTAGCTTCTAATGTTTCTTTTGTCTTTCTTGCCAAAATTTCAGGGTGAAGATCTTGTACTTTTCGTGATAAAAATACGAAAACTTCTTGTTGTTCATAGCGCTGGCTTTCAAAAAGCTTTTGTGATAAGAAAAGGATTCAGAATCGACGAAGGGCTAAAGCTCGAAACATCAGTAAAGTCAGTTCAGTTAACATATTTTACAGTGTTACACATTTCATTATATTAATTACCTACGTATACCTATAGCTACCTAAAAGGTCTGCCGATAACCCCTACCACTTGGACAAAGGGAGCACCCACCGGGTAACCGTCCTAGATACACCTATTTCAAAAATCGTAGTCGCAAAAGAAACTACGGTCCACACTCTGAAGCCTGCAAAGGATGTCGGTTATATGGACGTAATTTGTGATTTATTGCACATTTTTTTAATGAAATATTTCTATTTAGATCTACCACAACAACAACTTGTTATGGTCATATAACACAAACACGTACAACCCAAATGTGCTATGAATAATATCGATAACAAGAGAAGAAATACCGACATCCTTTGCAGGCTTCAAAGTGTGGACTGTGGTTTTGTTTGCGACAACGATCATTGAAATAGGTGTATGTATTAACGATCGTCCTATATATATCTAAACGAACGGAATTAATCTCTTCTCGTGATCGTTTATCGAGTCAAATTCTTCGTAAAGATGTTTCGAGGGTTTCTCTCGAGTTAGCTGAGTGACAAACGTATACGCTCTTATTTGTCTGAACGTAGACGATTGGGAGCACATTTAATTATTAGAAGTGTTTTATGCTAAAATATTTTATGTAGAGATAGTGAGTGTGAATCTTCCCAATAAGTAGGGCACTTGTGCCTGGCCAAATACATTCAGACGTTAAAAAAGTGATTTATTTTATTCTAACTCAGTCAGTCATGTCAGCCCTGATATCTAGATCCTGACCAGTTTTTTTTTTCACAAGAAAAACAAAACATCGTCCTGTCTAAAACATTTAACGTAGAGGTAGAGTCTGAGTCTCCCCAATTAGCCAGTGGCTAAATACATTGAGACGTTAAAAAAGTGCTTTATCTTATACTAACTAATCCACGTCAGCCTGTTAGACTGAATGCGCTCAAAGGCAAACTTTTGCTCAATTGGTTTTGCGGTAAGCAATTCACAAACCATGTTTCTGATAAACTGATCTTGTAATTAACGTTTGCTTCTCACGAAAAGTAATATAATGAAATTTGTAACATCGTAAAAAAAATGTTGCCTTAACTCTACTGACGTTTCGAGCTTTAACCCTTCGTCGGAGTAAAAGAGTTAGACTAAGAGAGATGCTAAGAATAAAAATAAAGTGGTAAAGTGACGAACCAATCAAAAAGTGATAGTTTCCAGTTAATTTCTCGGCTCGCCGTGATAACGTTCTCATATAAACCTTCCAAGCTATATTCTCGCTATTCCCTCCAAGATTTAGGCAGGAGGGCCTTTTCATTTGCAGCCACCAAATTATGTAATAAACTACCAGAATACACATAAAAAATGTGAACCGAACAGTTGAAGACATTAAAAACTCACCTATTTCGCACAAACTTGATATCTGGACATCTTGCATAAGCTCATGTTTTAGAACATCTTCTCACTATAATTTTGTTAAAAGTATAGCGAACTTATCTTATGAAAAAATTTATCTATCATTTAGTCTCTGATGATGCCGTTGACGGCGAAAGCTCAGACTCGTAATAGAATAAATTCATAGTAGCAAGGCCTCATTCGAACCAATCCTAGTAATAGCGAACTTAATTAGTTTTATGTGTTTTTTAGAAAGTGCTTTTCTTATTACCTCGTGTGATTCGCTGATAATTGGAGTGAATTTTAAATGGCTCTTAGGAGGAAATCTTAAAATACTTCAATTTGAACGCTTTGGTCTTAAAACCATTAAAACCTAATCAATCAAAGTATGACCTTGGGATGGTGTAGGTTTCAGAACCTAATTTGTTTATTTGGCTTTACATAAACCGTCAAACCCCCTCATATACCGAACAGCGCAGAGACACAATACTGTGACATACCCATTCAGCCCTTTCAACAAGGTTCGGCCGGTTTATTGAGGCTTATTTGAAATTTTGGGACCAAGTATGTATATTGCCAAATTAATGTTGCCAGGTGATTTCGTGTGCGCACTTCCGGCTCGTATAGGCCAATCAGAAGCATTTTTGTCGCACCACCAACACTTCGAAGATAGCGTCGTTCGAGAGAGCTGTTTGAGAGTTGTCAACCCTATAAAAATACGTTCTTAACATATTATTAATAAAGGAGTAAAAACAAAACGCAAATGCCTAAAAGTAAATCTCTCTTCTCGAGGCGCCATGTTGGAATTCTTAGCGCGCTTCGAAGCGATCAAGATTACTCGGTGTCTTGGTAGATAGGAATCACATTGAAAATAAATAATATGTATATATGTTCGATTGAGTCGAGAGAGAATTCCGTTCTTTTGAGGTTCAGTATACATATATATTACATATACACCTACTTGCAGTAAGGTTGTCATAGAAAAATTTACATTTGTTATAAAGAAAATAGAACATTATTTTGTGATTTAGTACGATAGGAATTGATTAAAAGACAAAAGAAGATCACTCAAGCTGAACTCTCTCTTTTGTCTTTTAATTAATTCCTTTCGCACTAAATCACAAATGTTCTATTTTCTTTGTGACAAATGTTCTATTTTGTATGACAACCTTACTGCAAGTAGGTGTACATATACATACAAACTTTATTGGTGGGTAGACAAATTCGGTAACATTACAAAATGACTGGTTTCCAATTTGGCCCAGAGGAGTTCCATTGTAGTGGAGTAGAGTGTCTTCGTGCACAAACCCACACGGTACCCGATTCGCGATACTCACTGCCGCCAATCAAAAATATCAAAGCTACTAATCAATTAGCTTTAGTGTAAATACGCAAGTGATCACAGAAAATACGCACGAGAAATTCGGGCTATTCATACTACATCACCTACAGCGTTTCGCACGCCTTCAAAATGCGGAATAAATAGTCTTGAAAGTGGCTTGTTGTTTCTATTTTTTGACATGATCACCATTTTGTATATATACTAAAATAATTTAAACCCTTAGGCCGCTGAATAGAGGTATAGAATAGGTATAAGAATGGATTTGGGACTTTTTATTGTGGCCGCCTAATAGAGGGTGACCGCTTAGTGGGTGACCGCTTAATAGAGGTACCACTTTACAGTTATTTAAAACAAACGTTGTCGTATGTAAACCGGAATCTTTGCGGGATTCCGTTTTCCAAGGGCGGGATTTCGGATTCAGAAGATATCGATAAGTAAGCTCATTTGGTCTCCAAGGAAGCAAATGGCTCCATTTTATGGGCATTTAAAGCTACTCAAAGATACATCGTATTAGAAATATACCGTATGTAATTTTGAAAACGTTGCAATTATCATATATGATTTTGTAGGTGAGAAGTAACAAAGGACTTTGAATTGATTAGCGCGCGAGATTTTTTTTAACAGGTTGAGATTTCATCAGAACAATAGGCATATATTTGATACGATATAACGGAAAGAAGTCGAAACAAGTGTACTTGTACGAGCCCAATTAGGACCTCTCGCCTCGAAATTCGAAAGCCGCGCATTTCCTGCGTACTAGATGATTTCGCGTGCGCACCTCTGGTTAGTATAAGCCAAACAGAATCATTTTTGTCGCATCGCCAACAGTTACAAAATGGCGTCGCTCGAGGGACTTGCTTCCCTTGCTAACCCTGTAAAATACGCCCTTAACCAAACATTTACATAAAATTTAGTGTTACTTGGACAACTGTTGCTCTATCAGTAATAAAAAAAGAATAAAAACAAGACGCAAATGCCTAAAAGTAACCGAAATCGTTGATGTCTCGAGGCGCCATTTTGGAACTATTCGTTTTGACAAACAATCCTTTGCGCGTTTCGAAGCGAGATCACATGATAAAGAACAAACTGAGCTATACATACACACATTTGTCACCCGTGAAAAGCACACAAGCTAGTGGCGCAAAGGATCATGGATCAGTTCAGAAACTAAATGTGCATTCGGAACGCCTTTCTTGTTGTTTGATAAGTTAAAATGGACATTTCTCAATAATTAACATATTGACAAGTGTAGCAATGTGGCCATGAAATTCCTGCGTTCTAATAAAGTATACATAGGTTATCCATAATCCCCTGCGCTACTAGCTTGGAGGCTTTTCATTTCACGATCACAAAGTTTCTCGGAAACAGTGTAGTTAGTACCTAATAGTTTATTTCATTTTTTTTTTGGTGAATATTCAGTTAATATCAGTCAAAAAGAGATATTAAATATATTGTGAAAGCAATACCCTTCATAACTACTTAATTTGTAACCATTATAATGTTGTAATTGTATTCATATAATATGTATTGATGTAAACAGTGTAAATAAACTGAAATTGAATTGAATTGAATTGAATAACATTGACGAGAATAATCGGGTGTTTGTAAGCCTCTTTGAAAGCGTCTCGATATTTCGACTTAAATATGTCGTGCACATAATTCCTTTCTGTCTGCCTAGCTACCACTTTGGACAATAATTCCTTAATACCCATAATTCATTTTTTTTGGAATGACTTATCGCCTTAGATGACCTTTTACAAATGGATGTGTCCCTATAATTCATTGCCTTCGTTGAATGACCTATCACCTTGAACAAACGTTTTGAAATGGATGTGAATTCCTTTCCTCCATGGAATGACCTATCACCTTGGACAACCTTTTTGAAATAGGTGTATGCCTATAATTCCTCTCTATCTTGAAATGACCTATCGCTATGGACAACCTTTTTGAAATAGGTGTATGCCTATAATTCCTTTCCAACGTGGAATGACCTATCACCTTAGACAACCCTTTTGAATTAGGTGTAGGCCTATAATTCCTTTCCTTCCTGGAATGACCTATCGCCTTGGACAATCTTTTTGAATTAGGTGTATGCCTATAATTCCTTTCCTTCCTGGAATGACCTATCGCCTTGGACAATCTTTTTGAATTAGGTGTATGCCTATAATTCCTTTCCGTCTTGTAATGACCTATCACCTTAGACAACCTTTTTGAAATAGGTGTATGCCTATAATTCCTTTCCTTCCTGGAATGACCTATCGCCTTGGACAATCTTTTTGAATTAGGTGTATGCCTATAATTCCTTTCCTTCCTGGAATGACCTATCGCCTTGGACAATCTTTTTGAATTAGGTGTATGCCTATAATTCCTTTCCGTCTTGTAATGACCTATCACCTTAGACAACCTTTTTGAAATAGGTGTATGCCTATAATTCCTTTCCTTCCTGGAATGACCTATCGCCTTGGACAATCTTTTTGAATTAGGTGTATGCCTATAATTCCTTTCCGTCTTGTAATGACCTATCACCTTAGACAACCTTTTTGAAATAGGTGTATGCCTATAATTCCTTTCCTTCCTGGAATGACCTATCGCCTTGGACAATCTTTTTGAATTAGGTGTATGCCTATAATTCCTTTCCGTCTTGTAATGACCTATCACCTTAGACAACCTTTTTGAAATAGGTGTATGCCTATAATTACTTTCCTTCATGAAATCACCTATCGATATGGATAACATTTTTGAAATAGTTGTATGCCTATAATTCATTGCCTTCCTTGAATGACCTATCACATTGGACAAGCTTTTGGAAATGGATGTAGCTATAATTCCTTTCCTCCATGGAATGAACAATCAAGCTTTTTGAAATGGTGGTACAACGAAAGACAATCTTTTGAAAGCTGTTTTTAATGGTTGGAGTGTTTTCACTGTTAAAACGCTTTTAGAATACGAGATTTGTCAAGATAAAGGGAAGTACACTGTGCCTTAGTGGATAACACCACTTAATTAAAAACCTAAGTAGTCAATGTGAACACGGAAAACAATCACCAGATTACAGAAATATAGTGAAATGGATTATGAACTAATATATCAATGAAGTAAAATTGCTACTGTGGAATAGAGCGCAAACACTATATCCATGAAATAAAATAAAATTGCTGCTGTAGAATAGAGCGCAAACACTATATCCATGAGATAAAATCAAATTGCTACTGTACATGTGGAATAGAGCGCAAACAGTATATCCATGAAATAGAATCAAATTGCTACTGTGGAATAGAGCGCAAACATTGTATCCATGAAATAGTATCCAATTACTACTGTGGAATAGAGCGCAAACACTATATCCGTGAAATAAAATCAAGTTGCTACTGTGAAATAGAGCGCAAACACTATATCCATGAAATAGAATCAAATTGCTACTGTGGAATAGAGCGCAAACATTGTATCCATGAAATAGTATCCAATTACTACTGTGGAATAGAGCGCAAACACTATATCCATGAAATAAAAACAAAATCAAATTGTTACTGTGGAATAGAGCGCAAACACTATATCCATGAAACAGAATCTAATTGCTACTGTGGAATAGAGCGCAAATACTGTATCCATGAAATAATAAAATCAAATTGCTACTGTGGAATAGAGCACAAACACTATATCCATGAAATAGAATCAAATTGTTACTGTGGAATAGAGCTCAAACACTATATCCATGAAATAGAATCAAATTGTTACTGTGGAATAGAGCTCAAACACTATATCCATGAAATAGAATCTAATTGCTACTGTGGAATAGAGCGCAAATACTGTATCCATGAAATAATAAAATCAAATTGCTACTGTGGAATAGAGCGCAAACACTATATCCATGAAATAGAAACAAATTGTTACTGTGGAATAGAGCTCAAACACTATATCCATGAAATAGAATCTAATTGCTACTGTGGAATAGAGCGCAAATACTGTATCCATGAAATAATAAAATCAAATTGCTACTGTGGAATAGAGCGCAAACACTATATCCATGAAATAGAATCAAATTGCTACTGTGGAATAGAGCGCAAACACTATATCCATTTAATAGAATCAAATTGCTAGTGTGGAACAGAGCGCAAACACTATATCCATGAAATAGAATCAAATTGCTACTGTGGAATAGAGCGCAAACACTATATCCATGAAATAGAATCAAATTGCTACTGTGGAATAGAGCGCAAACACTATATCCATAAAATAGAATCAAATTGCTACTGTGGAATAGAGCGCAAACACTATATCCATGAAATAGAATCAAATTGCTACTGTGGAATAGAGCGCAAACACTATATCCATGAAATAGAATCAAATTGCTACTGTAGAATAGAGTGCAAACACTATATCCATGAAATAGAATCAAATTGCTACTGTGGAATAGAGCGCAAACATTTAAACCACATAAAACATAAATGTCATTACTGCCTATAGTTTTAAACTTACTTTTTTCATACTTTTATCTCCGCGTCTTTAGTGTGCGGCCTTCCTTGCAGCTTATATCAATTGAACTGCGTCGTTCTGAATTTACATTTAGCTGCTAGTCGTAGACATTGTTATATTTACGTGTGTGCTTTTGGGATAAGCCAGACAAATTGCTAGACAGAACTAGTAAAAGTGACTATTCGACATTGATATACGCCTCGCTGTTTCTAAACAATCTCACCTCATAATCATATTATCTTGAGAACAGACAAAATTCGTTTTAAACGACTGAAGCATGGATTATGAGATAAAACAGTACTTAGAAAATAGAAAATCCAATTCTGTCATAGATATTCGAATAATACTAATTTAGTATACATAGTGATTGTATAGAAAATGTCGCTCGGTGATTGGTCGAGACATTCACTCATATATTCATATACATCCATTTCAAAAATCGTTGTCGCAGCCGGACCTACAGTCCACAATCACGCAAAGGATGTCGGTAATAATGAAATCATTTGTGGTTTATATTGCATTTTTTCAAAGAAGTATTTGTTTCATCATCTACCACAGCAGCAACTTGTTATGGTTCAGTATAACACAAACACGTACAACCTAAATGTGCTATGAATAAATCGATAACAAGAGAAGAAACACCGACATCCTTTGCAGACTTCAGAGTGTGGACTGTAGCTTTGATTGCGACAAACATTTTTGAAATAGGTGTATTCATAATCACCTACAGCGTTTCGCGCGCTTTTAGAAATAGGAAATGTTTTTCCTTAAAAAAGACTGGTTGTCCTATTTGAAAAAAGCAAATAGGAATTATTAATTTGTAAATAGTGAAATAGGAATTAATTAATGGCACAATTTGCGTTGCATTCAAGCGTAAATAAAGTCACTCGGCATGCTACACATGTTGCAGTCATGCCAAAGGCATTATTCAGAAGACCGCGACTGTTTTTGGTTCACTTCTTAATTCCTATTTCACTATTAACAAATTACTAATTACTGATTACTAATTTCAAATAGGACAACGTTTTTGATAACAGATGTATATACTAAAACAGTTTTATCCACCGCAGGCTCAGTGAATATCGGGTGAACCTTGACACCGCCTCAGTTATTTTTCGCCGATATTTCCTTCGCCTTCAGCGAATAGTTGTTTTTAATTGATATATACGCGGTATTTGAAAGCGTACTGTATATATGAAAAAGTCTATCGATGTAATTAGTAGAATCGATATATCCAAACAACATCAATATTTGAATGGAAATGAATACTTCTATGAGTGCAAATGAATACTATTGTAATATAAGTAATCAATAATACATTACCATTTTGATCTTTCAGTAAATTGCGGTAAATTGGTAAATTGCGAAAAGATCTTAAAACGGGCAAATATATTTTAGGTAGCCTGCGTTGCCGGCGGTCTGAGGAGTTGCGAGGAAGAAAAAAGGAAAGACTTTTTTTTACTCTTCCTCGCAACTCCGCAGACCGCCGGCAACGCAGGCTATCTCACTGGAAACTTCTTTTGTACTTTTGGGCTACCTGTTTTGAAAAAGAGATTCCCTGTCATTCTCAGTCAGGAGGACAAGACAAATCTTGTTTTAAACCTAGATTCAAAAAGGTGGATTACGTAGTAGTTTATGATAGAATGAATAGACAATAGAATGAAATTTTTCAAGCCCAAACTGTTCTATATCCTCACTACATATCTATTATCCCTTTATATTAAGTTATGGGAGACGAATGCCGCGGATGCTGAGCCGATAGGCATGCAGTGAGTGGAATAAAGAGCTTACCGCCACCAGGGGAGGTGGGTGGTTCGAAATTGCTGCAGCCCCTTTCCTGAACTCGAGTGAAACTGGCCAAGATGTGATTAAATCTAAGCTATTTAAAGAATGGGCTGCAAGGCATCATGCACGCAACGTACTGACCTCCGCACGATAGAATTTGGGACAATTTTTGAATTTTTTTAGTTCGGGCTAATTATATAGTCAGTGAGAATACTTCATTTCTTATATCTTAAAAGCGCGCGAAACGCTGTAGGTGACTGACGAATGTTAGTACGAAGTTATCGAACCGGACCATTCAGCACGCGCGATATTCTTGATTCACCTCCATATTTATACTATATAAATTTTAGCAGATATCAAGAATATCTTACGTGTAAAACGTGACACAATCATTATAATCATTTTGTTTTTTATGTTTTGTAGTAACTACGGTTGACCGCTCAAGTAGTTACAATAGAAGAAGCAACTATGTAACCAGAATATCATCAAAGGACACGTGCACCGACGAAACTGCGGTCAAAATACCCAGGTCACGTATACACTTATTTCATAGACTGCAAGCAGTCCCTACTTTTCCCTCCGGATTCAGAAAATTTTAACTTTAATAAAACGAGCGAGCGGGGATTGGGGGCAAGTTCGGGAGGATGGCAGGATGGGAGAGCTACTTTTCCTCTCCCATCCCTCCTACCACTTTTCGCCCCCAATCCCTGCTCGTCCGTGTTTTATTTAAATGCTCATTTTTCTCACGTTTTCCTCGGAATCTGGAGGGAAAAGAAGGGACTGTTCGCGGTCTACGTATTTCTTAACAGGTTGCCACGGCGTTGTACAGTGAGTACGTTTTCTGTCACCAAAGAAGCACAAATAACCAATATCAAAGACCCACAATTCATTTCGATCGTGCAAACGCGGTGCGCCATTCACCGCTCACTCCATCTACCTTTTTTGTATACTTAAGTGTATACTTAAACATAAAAAATAGCCAGCCAAACCTTCTTGATATTAGCTATAAACAATTATTATATTAATAAAATTACAAAGACTATTCATCGTGGATTTGAAATAAGTAGAATGTTATTTATTTGTCTCGCGAATATCGAAGGTTTGAACCGCGACGTTTCGACTGCTACTGCTAGACAATCTTCATCAGGCGATGAGTAGACCGTAAGGAAGGTAGATATTATAATACATGTCGTCATATTCTTTTAAATAATAATAATAATAATAATTGCTAGTTCTTATATAGCACTTCAGTTTCCAGAACTGCTCAATGCGCTTACTCAACGTGTTCGATCGAGTTGAAGGTATATCAAGGCGCTTTAAGCTGCCACCATACAACCCATGTCTGAACACGGAGTTCTTTTATGTCCCTCAATGTTGTTAATTTTTTTTAGGATCATTTCGCGTTCTGATTAGCTTGGCGGAGTGCTTATAATTTTGTTATAAATCAGCGACTCGCTGCTTCTAAACAATCTTAAATAGTAAAAACATTTGTAAAAAAAAAGGAAAAAAAAAAAAAATTGGCTTTAAGCGATTATGGATTTAAAACAATTAACTTACCAGCTATAGATTTAAAGAATTAGCAAATTGGTAGTCTACAGCTGATTGCTTCCGGGTTCTATCACTCAAAAACGATTGAGAAGGAACTATTCCATTTTACCTCAAGTGCAGGACTCAAGATTCATTGTTTTTTTCTAAGCTTTTCATAGTAAAAACATTTGAAATAAAGAGAAACAAATTTGTTTTAAACGAACATGGATTTAAAACAAATTGCCAGATTTTTTAATCTTAAAGAGGATTAGCAAATTGGTATGCTACAGCGGATTGCTGGTTCTATAAATGAAAGCGAAATATGAATATTCTATTTTACCTTCTCGTCCTTACACTCTGCCTTTCAGCTTATCCATCCACTGAGCGAACCATTCACAGATATCTTCAAATATTTTTCTACATCAAGAACATCAGACTTACAGGCGCGCTAGCTTTAGTGCACTGAGGTAAGAAACGAACAGTGCAATTCGATCGTTGCGGACTGGGAGCTCTGGCCTGTTTGTTCCAAAATATCGTGCATAAAAATCGTTAAACACTGTCCATGCCCGCTTGTACAATGTTTTTCCCCCCAAGTTTTCCGTCACCGGTCAAATTTCCAGTTGTTGTGTAAATTGACCAGCGTAATTTCCAATCCGTGGAAGTAGATAGTGATATATTGCTACAACTTTGTATTTCAACATCGTGTTGGTCAAATTTCCGCTATTTTTTTAAACAATGTCTTTTTTCCCCTTTTTTGTTCCTTCTATTTTCCCTTTTGCTATCGCTTTGTAAATGACCACGCTGAAGTTAGCAGCCAATTCAGCAGCCAATCCAAAAATCGAAAATATTGTTTTTTATGACAAAAAATGTTATTAGATTGATATTTTAACTTATTATTGGATGCATTGAACAATTTGTTTGTGGTTTTAAGCTACATCCTACACGGCCGATATTTAATACAAAATAATTAGCATTTTCTCATTTACTGTCTCATAATTGTTTAAGTGTTTGTGATTCATATGTCAATTGTACTTGTTTTCATTCATTTATTTGTATTATACATTCGTTGCGAAAAATATGTCTTTTTCCGTTTGTGGTCGATAATTTATTAATCCGTGGCTACAATGTGCACTTTTTAAAAATAGCAGTGAATATTTAATTTAGTTAATTGTAAAGCACATTGAGACGATGTGAAACGTTCTATATAAAAAACATAACATTACATACTAGTCCCTCATTAGTATAAGCCGCGAGACTTCAGTGTTCGCCTCATTTCATTACATACTAGCCCCGTTCGTACATTTAGTTAATTGTAAAGCGCATTTGAGACGATTTGAAACGTGCTATATAAAAACATTATATGACACACTAACCCCTCAATCTTATAAGCCGCGAGACTTCATGATCAGTGTGCGCCTTAAATAGCGGTCATTACATATAGTTAATTGTAAAGCACATTGAGACGATGTGAAACGTGCTAAATAAAAAACATTACATTACATACTAGCCCCTCATGATTGTAAGCCGTGTGGCTACAGGCTGTGCCTTAATTCGTACATGTAGTTAATTGTAAAGCACATTGAGGCGATGTGAAATGCGCTATATATATAAGAACTTTACATTACGTACGTAACCCCTCATAATTGTAAGTCGCGTGGCTGCAGAGTGCGTCTTAAATAGCCGTCCGTAAAGCGCATTTAAACAATATGAATTGCGCTATATAAGCATACTTTATATTGCATACTAACTCCTCAGAAACAATGTGGCTACAGTGGGCACATGAAATTGCTGTCAGTACATCTAGTTAATTTCAAAGTAAATTGTGACAATGTGAAATGCGCTATATAAGCACACATTACATTACATACTAACCCCTCATGATTGTAAACCGCGTGGCTCTACGGTCCTTACATATTGTTAATTGTAAAACGCATTGAGACGATGTGAAATGCGCTATATAAGCACACCTTACATTACATACTAACCCTTCATTATTGTAAACTGTGGCTCCAGTGTGCGCCTTAAAAGCGTCCCGTACTACATATAGTTAATTGTAAAGCACATTTAAACGATGTGAAATGCGCTATATAAGCATACTTTACATAACATACTAACCCCTCATAAACAGTGTGGCTACAGCTAGTGGGCGCCTTTACTTAAATAGCCGGTGTATATGTAGTTAATTGTAAAGCGAATTGAATCGATGTGAAATGTCTTATATATAAGCAAACATTACATTACATACTAACCCTTCATAATTGTTAACCGTGTGGCTGCAGTGTGTTCTTTGGGTAAGTGAGATGTAGTTAACTCCACAGCACATCGACAAACGCTCTATATTAGCACAGATTATATCTTTTTAAATTCACCCGTTCAAGTGGTTAATACGTCACGGCACGTACAAAACCACTTACATTTCAAAACCTTACAAGATAATCCCCCTAAAGCTAGGATCATGATTATAACGGTACTTCCTACCTATGTACTTCTTACCTTTGCCCTTCCTGGTCCTTAAATGAGCGTCGACACATATCTTGTATGAGCCATATATAAAACAGGCAGAAAATAGTACGTAGATCCTTAAAACGATGACGACATGACAAATATTAAACTGAGAATACAAAGGCAACCATAGAACGATGATAAGAATGCTAAAAAAACTAGATAGCCACTACGTCTAGATCCTTAAAACGATGAGGACATAGCAAATTATAAACTGAGACTCCAAAGACTATTAACCATAGAACTTCGATAACAACGGGATAAAACGTACACTAGATAGAAGCTAGCACGTAGAAAACTAGCTAGCACGATAAAACATGATGAGACCTAAACTGAAATGAAATATCAACAATAGAACTCCGCGCAGTTACTGACAACGAAGTATATAGTAAAAGTACGACTGAAACTAGCAAGGTGGAATCCTTAGAACGATAAAATATTTCGTGGCCTAAACTGAGAATTAAATATCAACCACAGAACTCCTGTTAGCAACGAAGTATACAAAATAAAAGCACGGCTTACACAACGTAGAGTCCTTAGAATGCTAACGACATGACAGAAGTCAAAATGAGATTTCAAAATAGCACAGCTGTTTCGATCGTATCTAGTTTTACGTGCATGGTGCACTGTGTAGCATTATATTCGGGAGTGACTCAGGGGTAAATGTCTCGGGTGTGCACGTCGTATCTCTTATGGGCAATAATCAGCGGTTTGGGATATTTTTTGGTATCAACATTTAAATTTAAAATTTGGACATTTTATGGTATGTTTCATGTTATTGAAAAAGAAAGAGATAATGATTTTCGACGAAGGGCTAAAGCTCGAAACGTCAGTAAAGTTAAGTCAACATTTTTTATGGTGTTACAAATTTCATTATATTACCTATCGTTTATATCAAACACCGACGCAGCCTATACTAGTTTACTCGCTAGTTTCTATTTGAAAAAGAAAGAGTACATCGATTTTCGTATACATAATTAGTATACAATAATAGCGACGCATTTTTAATGTTTTGGTTTTATGTGATCTCATCGGAGTTAAAAATCGCCACGCCCTTTAAAAAACGACTTCCTGTATCATTAAGATACATATTTCAGATCACGTGATGCTACTCTTGGTAGTTGATTCTTTCACTGATAAATGTTAAAAAAACATCCATCATACAAGAAAAATTCTGATCTGAAGAGAATGCGACGTGGTCTGAAATGGGCAATTTACAAACGGAGGTAAAGAAGTCGATTCCCGACGAGCGCGCATATCCGATACTTATGTCTGAGTCCCCCTCCCCCTGCCCCTTTCGATATACGACCCTTTGCTATATTTATGCTACTCAAGGCTTTGTTATTAAATCCATAGCCAATATTTTGTGCCTGACATTTTGCTAATATGTACAATACAATTGTATATTGACTAGGATTGATAAAGATTAGGTCTAACAAATTCGATGACATCTTACACCTCTTTGCACGAAAATGGCTAGAAAACTGAGATACAGTGCATACATAACGATAAAATAAAACTAAAATGTGTTTCTGCCTAATAGATTTTTTTGGTGACTACTAATTGCTATCAAATAAAATTGCATGTAACCTTAAATATATGGCAAACACCATATCCCGAAAGGAAATTTATTACTAAATAACAGTGGCTTACAGGAATTCTGGCACTGAGAAATATTGTATTTGAAAACATGTAAAAATACGATAATTTTACATATAAAAATATCCTTTTTTGCATAAAAATAATCTGTGTTCATATAATAAACGGCATAAAACATTGCGCTTGGATAGCTCACTAGTACTATTGAGCGCAGTCCATATGTATTTTTCTTTATATAAGCCCAAGTAAATATACTTTGGAATAGCTTTTATTTAGTGAATATCATAGACAAGTAACGTACCAACGAAGAGAGATATATATATATCTGTAAACGGAGTCAAAGATCCAATTTAATTATAAGTTTAAATTTTAAAATGTTTATGTTCTAAAAATGGCTAATTACTCTCCTCTTCTTATAATTGTTATCTATTTCCCTTTCAAAAATCCCGAAAACATTTTCATTAAATTTTTTCTAATTTTGACGGCTCTTCTGCACGCAATCAATAATTAAAAAGTAAAAAGTTAGCTTTAGAATATTATCAATATCTTGTATCCTGTATTATCTTGTATTTCTACCAACAGTCCAGTATTTAACGAGTGTATTGTTATAGTCGTTATAACTGCACTTACAGCGCGAGGCGCAAACGTATGACCACATTAAATGTATTCGCATACTTCTATGCACGGGAGTTTGTACTTTAAACAGACACATTTGATGTGAAGTTGTCTGATTTTACCGAATATATAAGGCGTGTAAAAACTCGTTTTGCAGCATAAAGTCCGTGCATAGAAGTATGCGAATATATTAAAAGTGGTCATACTTTTGCGCCTCGCGCTGTAATCATTCTGCAAGCTAAACTGAGGCCTCGTCTACACGAATCCGATCCGGCTGAAACCGTATAGAAATATTTGCGTCCACACGAATCCGCGTATCCGGAGGAATCAAGTAAAAGTATGCTGTTTCGGTGACTGGATTCACTGGATTCGTGTGGACGATAGGCCGATTCGCATCAAAAAGTATGCGGTTTCAAAAGTATCCGGATCCGTGTAGACGGGGTGTGAATCATGTGCAAAATAACTTGGGACCCGGTTGTACGATAAAAACCCTTCTATACAAATCTAACACCCCTTTCTCCCTAGAATCAATGCTGAATTTTTTTAATGTGAAACAGTTCTCATGAGAGCGGCCAATCAACATTGATTTTAGGGAGATGGCTGCCAAAGAAAATTTATTGATTTTGTACATTTTTTAAACATCAAACAAAAATAGTCATAAATATGTTACAATGTCCCAACAAATATTAAGCATGAGCTTCTGGACATATATTGCTGGAGAGAATGTTGAAATATGTACGTGAATTAGTATTTAAATTACAACTGTTACGTTGAGTAGAACTCAAAAAGGCCGTCATGCAATCAATCAGTTTTAGTAGATAAATAGTTTTAAACACTTGTAGTCATTCGTTCATACACTCAAAAAGTAACATCAATATAGCTTAAACACTTCCGTTTGCTCAATCGCTATTTATAATTTTTCCTCTTGTTTTAATTCATTATTCATTCGGTTTTCATACATTCTTTTATTCATCCATTTATCCATCTTTTCATCCGTTTATTCATCCGTTTATTCATACATTCATTCATTCATCCATCCATCCTTTCATCCATTCATTCATTCAATTAGTCAATTATTCATTCGTTCATCCATTCGTTCATTCACTTTTTCATTTACTTATTTATGTATTCACGCTTTCATATGCATTCGTCCATTCATTCATTCATTCATTCATTTATTTATTTATCCATTCATTCATTCGCTCACCCATTAATTAATTAATTGATTTATTCCTGCATCCACTTATTCTTTCATTTATTTATTCATTCACTCATTCATTCATTCATTCATCCATTTATCCATCGATCCATTGATTCATTTATTCATTCATTCTATCGTGTATTTACTCAACTAAAAACGCCACAGGTATACACTGCCTCAAACATAATCCATATATTTAAAAACGTTTTTGAATCAGATAATTACACTTCAAATCGTACAGATGTTACCGAATGTTTACAAACATACTAGGACCACTTAATAATCTTTCGGTTTGTTTATTTTCCGCGGTGTTATTTTGACTTCTTATATCCCGTTTTCTCAATAACATAATATAATATTGGCTAGTTCTTTTTGTCGCAGACACAGCGTCTTTTAAACACTGTTAATCCCTACTAGAAAACCAACGGATTAGGAAACTTAAGGGGTGTTATACTACTTTTAGTTATCGGATTATAAATGCTACTTTTTCGGCTATATACAGAGACATTATCGTTTAAACTCTAAAGGGATTTAAATTATATACACCTATTTCCAAAAAGGTTGACCGAGTGAACGGTGAATGCCTAACAACGATTGCACGACCGAAAGGAATTGTGGGTCTTTCATATTTATTTTTCATACATCTGTTGCGACAGATCAGGAAAACAAATTTACTGCTCAACACCAGTCCCATATATTAAAGAAAAGCGTATAAATTGCATGATGAAACTGTGCTTAGCAATCCAGAAAAAACGCTAGGATATGTTGCATGTGTAACCACAATATTATATGCATACATCTATTTCAAAAAGGTTGTCCAAGGCGATGGGTTATTTCAAGACGGAAAGGAATTATAGGCATACACCTATTTCAAAAAGGTTGCCCAAGGCGATGGGTAATTTCAAGACGATGGGTAATTTCAAGACGGAAAGGAATTATAGGCATACACCTATTTCAAAAAGGTTGCCCAAGGCGATGGGTAATTTCAAGACGGAAAGGAATTATAGGCATACACCTATTTCAAAAAGGTTGTCAAAGGCGATGGGTTATTTCAAGACGGAAAGGAATTATAGACATACACCTATTTCAAAAAGGTTGTCCAAGGCGATGGGTTATTTCAAGACGGAAAGGAATTATATGCACACACCTATTTCAAAAAGGTCGTCCAAGGTGATAGGTCATTCCAAGACGGAAAGGAATTATAGGCACACACCTATTCCAAAAAGGTTGTCCAAGGCGATAGGTCATTCCAAGACGGAAAGGAATTATATGCATACATCTATTTCAAAAAGGTTGTCCAAGGCGATGGGTTATTTCAAGACGGAAAGGAATTATATGCATACATCTATTTCAAAAAGGTTGTCCAAGGCGATGGGTTATTTCAAGACGGAAAGGAATTATAGGCATACACCTATTTCAAAAAGGTTGTCCAAGGCGATAGGCTATTCAAAGACGGAAAGGAATTATAGGCATAAACCTATTTCAAAAAGGTTGTCCAAGGCGATGGGTTATTTCAAGACGGAAAGGAATTATAGGCATACACCTATATATTTCAAAAAGGTTGTCCAAGGTGATAGGTTATTCCAAAACGGAAAGGAATTATAGGCATACCACTAGTTTAAAAAGGTTGTCCATTGCTCATGAAAATTGTAGCCATACAGTACAGCTATTTTAAAAACCTTGTCCATTGTTCATTGCAATATAAAGGATTTAAAGCCATACAGTACTTTTAAAAAGGCTGTCGATTGCTAGATATATAAGTGAATTATGGGTATTGAACAGTTTACTGAATTTTGTAATTCTATTTTTGTAACTGTGTTAATATAATATGGGTACTTTAATTTTCTTTTTGCTTTTATACACTCAATCCTAATAATTGTACATGTACTGGTGGCTTTTTTTGTTAATTAGACTTTTAAAGTAAAACGATTTCTCCGTCCACTTTTTCTTAAGCTGTTAATGGACACTTTTAAAAGGCTTCTCTGCATAGAACGCTTCTTATATATTACGGTCAAATAATGACTTTTACAAATATCTAATTATAAATTGCTTTCAATTGAAAAAAAAATCACTTAATCGATGGGAGGGTATTTCATCCATTTACTTCGACACTTTTAATTATAATGGACACGTCAAGCCCTTTTTACACAAAAGTTTGATCCCATGTTCCAAAAGCTCGCCTAATTTGATCCCTGATCGGTTGATCGCTGAATTTATTCATACGATCCCGATCCCTCTTTTGTGATCCTTACTTCCACCTGTTTAAATTGACTTTGTGATCCTCGATCCCAGGCATGTGATCCCTGATGCCACGTCCCTCGTCACGACCCTGATAATAGGCAAATAGCAACTTAAATCGCAAGTAGTTGCTACACATATCCAAATTGCTTTCACAGGTATCCCAACGTCTAACTGACAAGCCAAACTTTAAACTGACAACAAATGACCCAAATGTTAACTGAAAACTGACATGTAGATCCTCCCCCCCCCCCATTCAGACCTAATAATATGAACACGATAACCAGCCAATCAGAGAGCGCGTAGTATCTCAAATATTTTATACTAAAGTAAATATAATGAGACATTTTAAAAGCCTTGCAGCTCCCTTATAATCGCTACGATCGTTTACGTTAAGATCGCCAAAAAGGTACCTAGCAGCCCTTAACACCGCAAAATGATAATCACCAATGCCACATCCCAGCTAATTCTTTAAAAAGTGATATATCGTCTAAATTAATCGTCGAAGAAAAAACCTGCCTGCGCGGCAACAATAAAATAAATTTAATAGGGTATAAACTGACTAGCCTCTCATTCATGTATACTGAATCACAATATGATGAACATTTTCAATAACTATTGTTCTAGACTGACTAGCCTCTCATTCATGTACACTGAATCAAAATATGATGAACATTTTCAATGACTATTGTTCTAGACTAACTAGCCTCTCATTCATGTACACTGAATCACAATATGATGAACATTTTCAATGACTATTGTTCTAGACTGACTAGCCTCTCATTCATGTACACTGAATCATGGTGAACATTTTATTTTAGTTTTGAAATGAGATTTTTACCTTGCTGTTGTTAAGATAGTTTTCTCTTTACACTTCGTCACTGTGTTTTCATAGCTTCTGGAAAATAAAGAATATCATCAACAAATCATCTCCATCAACTAGTCACTGAATCAATCGGTCAGTCAGTCAATCAATCCGTCAATCAGTCAGTCGGTCAGTCAATCAGTCAGTCAATCAGTCAGTCAATCAATCTGTCGGTCAGTCAGTCAGTCAGTCAGTCGGTTAGTCACTCAATTAGTTGGTCAATCAAATTAGTCGGTCAGTCAATCAGTCGGTCAATCAGTCGGTCAGTCAATCAGTCGGTCAATCAGTCGGTCAGTCAATCAGTCGGTCAATCAGTCGGTCAATCACTCAATCAGTCAGTCACTCAATCAGTCAGTCACTCAATCAGTCAGTCACTCAATCTGTCGGTTAGTCTGTCAGCCGGTCAGTTGGTCACTCAATCAGTCGGTCAGTTTCTTTTGAGGGAAGGGAAAAAAGGTGTTTTGGAATAGCTGTGTTACCGATATGGCCGCGCGAAACCTAAGACGAGTTGTACTTGCTACGCAGGTTATCGGTCAGTCTCTGTTTAATATATGTGATAAAAAAGAGGTAATTAACCCAGCGTGAGGTCTGTACGTGAAAATATTCGACCGAGGCATTAACAATACGGAAGTAGCACAGCAAGTTCCATGCAAAGAGACCGAGATCTCACCAATTATTGTTATCATTATGATTTTAAACACCTTTATAATCAGGTGTTTACCTGCATGCATCCATAATATGTCAACATGCAACAATCCACATGACATTTCCCAATTATTGTGATTATTAAAGTTGAACACTCAAAGTGACTCTATTAAGGCAAAAGAATTCACTTGATTTTTTTTGTTTTTCATTCTTTGTATTGTTCTTAATTAATTATTGTTTTCTTTACCTTTATTGTAATTTTCACTCATTATTATTCATGTTTATAAGTTTATCATTTTCACTTGATAATAATGGCGTTTGATAACGTCGAAACGTCGTGTAAAAACTTTGTTAATTTCAATGTCTTATCGCATAATTTTATTGTCAAATCATTATTAATTATTATTATTATTATTATCATCATCATCGTCATCATCATCATCATCATCACTATTATTACTATTATTACTATTATTATTATTATTATTATTATCATTATCATTATCATCATCATCATCATCATCATCATCATCATCAACATCATCATCATCATCAACATCATCATCATCATCATCATCATCATCATCATCATCATCATTATTATTATTATTATTATTATTATTATAATTATCATCATCATCATTATTATTATCATCATCATCATCATCATCATCATCAACATCATCATCATCAACATCATCATCATCATCATCATCATTATTATCATCATCATCATCATCATCATCATCATCATGATCATCATCATCATCAACATCATCATCATCATCATCATCATCATCATTATTATTATTATTATTATTATTATTATTATTATTATTATTATTTTAATTAAACTCCTCAATATATGTAATAAGTGTTTATACATGTATATGCCCTTAATATATCTAAAACAATCCCCATGACATTTTCCGATTATTATTATTATTATTATGATGATGATGATTTTAAACACCTCAAAATATATAATAAGGGTTTATGCATACATATGCCCATAATATGTCAACAAAAAACTCCATGACATTTTCCGAATAATATTATTATGCTGATGATTTTAAACACCTCAAAACATGTAATCAGTGTTTATACATGCATATGCCCATAATATATCAAAAACAATCCCCATGATGAAAATGATGATTGTAGACACCTCGATGATTCTAGTTATTCACGACAGTTCCTGTTATGAAACAAGCCATCTCCAACTTTTTGAAATGGATGTGCATCCGGGTACGTGTCGAAATGAGACTCTTAGTAGATTCAGCTGCCGAAAACGGGCGATTACAAACCTACATGTCATAAGTTTTTCAATTTCTAGACGTCAGGAACAAAATGTAAGCACTTAAAAAAAAGGCGGTTTTTCAATTTTTTTTTTGTTTTTACTTTTTTATTGAATTGAAAGTCGAAAGGAAACGCTTAAGGTGAATTGATAACTTTTTTTTTTGTTCTTTCTTATTGAACGTGACTTGTTGTTGACTTGCTTATATTTTTAGATACAATCTCTTGTATTCAATTTCTATATAAGTTTGCTTGCTTGCTTACTTAACTAATTGCTTGCTTACCTACCTACTTACCTACCTACCTACCTACCGCTTTCTTTCTTATTTATTGATTTATTGATCTATTTACCATATTAAGAGCAGTCCCACTCTTCGAGGCTTATATTCTCTGATTTGAGACCTGACTCCTTTTTTACTGCTTATTTACCTACTTACTTACTTATCTACTTACTTACTTATCTACTTACTTACTTATCTACTTACTTACTTATCTACTTACTTACTTATCTACTTACTTACTTATCTACTTACTTACTTATCTACTTACTTACTTATCTACTTACTTACTTACTTAAATACTTGCTTAATTGTCTACTTACTTACTTACTTACTTACTTACTCAGTTCTTACTTACTAACTTATTTACCTCCTTTACTTACTCACTTACTTATTTACCTACTTTACTTACCGCTTACTTACTTACCTACTTACTTACTCTCTTACTTACTTATTTACCTTCTTTACTTACTTACTTACCAACTTACTTACCTACTTACTTACTTATTTACCTACTTAATTACTTACTTACTTACCTACTTACTTAATTACTTACCTACTTACTTACCTACTTATTCAGTTACCTACTTTACTTATTTACTTACTTACCTACTTAATTACTTACCTATTTACTTACTTACTTACTTACCTACTTACTTACCTACTTAGTTGTTTACTCACTCATCGTTTACTTAATTACTAACTTGTTTACTTGCTTACTCACTTATGAGAGTTATTAAATACATTATAGGTTAATGACTAAGAATCCATTAAGAATTCAATCGGACCGACACCATATCGGTAAAAAATCATAGCGCGATGCGTTTTTCGTTCTGTTTCACAAACGGTGCGCTCTGCCATGCTCGCATGAATTAGCTCGCTGGGAAACGTGTTTACTAACGCAGTTCCTCTATTAGAACGTTTCATTAAAACCCGCTGGCAGGACAGGGAAATCTCAGTGGCTATCACTTCAATTAAATGATCACTTTGCCAATGGACATTTTTTTATTGTACGTCGTTATGTTGTAAAATTAAGGTTTCGTTTCAATTTTTCGTAACCGATGCCCTTTGAAGCGGTAAGGCCTTTCCTAGGCTCCGAGCTCTGTCAAAATTGTTTTTGTCCGGTCAATAACCCGCCAAACTACTATGAACTTATTCTGATGCTGAAAACCTGAGGCACTATACTGATTGAGTTTTTCTGTTCTCTTCTGTTTCCTTTTAATTTCTTCTCTGTTCTTCTCTGTTCTCTTCTCTGTTCTCTTTTAATTTCTTCTCTGTTCTTCTCTGTTCTCTTCTTTGTTCTCTTTTAATTTCTTCTCTGTTCTTGTCTGTTCTCTTCTCTGTTCTGTTCTCTGTTCTCTGTTCTCTTCTCTGTTCTCTGTTCTCTTCTCTGTTCTCTTCTCTGTTCTCTTCTCTGTTCTCTTCTCTGTTCTCTTCTCTGTTCTCTTCTCTGTTCTCTGTTCTCTTCTCTGTTATTTTCTCTGTTCTGTTCTGTTCTGTTCTCTGTTCTCTGTTCTCTGTTCTCTTCTCTGTTATTTTCTCTGTTCTGTTCTGTTCTCTTGTCTGTTCTGTTCTGTTCTCTGTTCTATTCTCTATTCTGTTCTCTATCTGTTCTGTTCTCTGTTCTGTTCTCTGTTCTGTTCTCTGTTGTCGTCTCTTCTCTGCTGTCTTCTCTTCTCTGCTGTCTTCTCTTCTCTGTTGTCTTCTCTTCTCTGCTGTCTTCTCTTCTCTGTTGTCTTCTCTTCTCTGCTGTCTTCTCTTCTCTGCTGTCTTCTCTTCTCTATTGTCTTCTCTTCTCTTCTCTATTGTCTTCTCTTCTCTTCTCTTCTCTATTGTCTTCTCTTCTCTTCTCTTCTCTATTGTCTTCTCTTCTCTTCTCTTCTCTTCTCTTCTCTTCTCTTCTCTTCTCTTCTCTTCTCTTCTCTTCTCTGTTCTCTGTTCTCTATTCTCTGTTCTCTATTCTCTGTTCTCTATTCTCTCTTCCTTTCTCTCCTCTCCCCTCCTCTCCTCTCCTCTCCTCTCCTCTCCTCTCCTCTCCTCTCCTCTCCTCTCCTCTCCTCTCCTCTCCTCTTTTCTTTTCTTCTTTCCTCTTCTCTTTTAAGCAAATGTATGCAATATCGTCATGCAATTCAAACGTCATTAAAAATTGATTCCAATGTTGTCTCCTTAATTGGTATTTTGACCTGAGGTTTGTTTTTTATTCTAGTTATTACCATGCGCTATCGTTTACACGTCTCTTATGTAATGATATTGTTGTTTTTAGTTTTAGTTTCAGTTTGCAGAGATCGATTTTCAATATGGCCGAAAAGAGTAGGCTTTCATATTGCTTTTGTTACTAAAATATTTTGGAAGTACTACTACTGCTAGTTCTAATCAAAAATAAGCCTGAATGTTTGTGCTGATGATGAAAGGATAAATAATGAATGAATGATTTCGAATGAATGAATGAATTGATTGATGGATGGATGAATGAAAGGAGGAATGGATGATCGAACGAACGAACAAATGATTTGAGGAATTAATGGGTGAATGAATGAATGAATGAATGAACGAACGAAGGGAGGATTGAAATGATGAATGAATGAACGAATAATAGAAAGGATGAATTACTAGCTGAACGAACGAATGAATGAATGGATATATAATCGAATGAAAGTATGAATGAATGGATGGACGAATGAATGAATAAATTAACGTACAAACGAATGAATGAATGAACGAATGAATGAATCAGTGAATCAATGGATGGATGGGTAAATGGTTGAATGAATAAATGAATAAATGAAGGAATGAATAAATAATAAACAGTATAGGTAAGCGAAGGAATAAAATTGAACACAGATCGAATGAACATTTCGGATTTCGGATTAATTATCTTCATAAGCAGCCGACACATTTACAACTAGCAATATCAATTTGACACTGTACCACTGTACTTCATATCAAACGAAGCGTACATAATCTATCAGACAAAATTAAAAAAACACCTTTTTGCTTACCCGAACAAGCTGATATCATGTCAATTGAGTAGGCTGTACTTAACAACATCCAGCAAATACACTTAGAAAGAGCGGACAGCCATAATACTCTTAGATGAGTTCTCTCCGAAGATTTATCCAGGCTTTACTTTTTTCCTTTCGAGTAAGTCTTTTTAAATTAGCTCCACTAAGTATTAAAAAACAGCAGAAGGAATATACCCTCAGAGGAAATCTTTTCGAAAAATTATCGAGGTTGACTGTGTTGGTTTGTACTCCTATTCTTTCGACGAAGTCTTTTAAACTAGCTCAGTACACTTAGTCAGAAAAACAAAACAGTAGAGAGAATATGCTCCATAGTTTTTGTACGCAAAGCTAACAACAGAGATCATCTTTTGTCAAAAGTCTCCTTTGCATTGAAGACGGCGTGGGATTTGCTCGTTTTTAAGACCATCACATAGCGTGGGCGTGTCGGAAGTGTATTTTGATTGGTAGCTTGAAGAAAGAAAGATCGCCTCTGATTGGTTGAAAAATGTACTCCTAAACGGGAGCTCTTTTAGATTGAAAGCTTGAGAAAAAAAGATATCTTCTGATTGGTTGAAAAATGTACTCCAAAATGGGAGCTATTTTTAGATTGAAAGCTTGAGAAAAAAAGATCTCTTCTGATTGGTTGACAAATGTACTACAAAGTGGGAGCTCTTTTTGACAGCTTGAGAAAAGAAATATATTTTCTGATTGGTTGCATTGAAAATAGTGTTAAAAAAGCTAATTGATTGACAGTTTAAACAGTTTAAACAATCAGGATTGTCTTGATGTAGAAAAACGATTGAGAAATGGTACATGCGATACCAAGGCTATTTAACAAAACCATAAAAAGAATCTGAAGAATTTAAACTTAATTTTTATGTCGAAGTTGTCGCATCGTGTCGACATCAAATCGCATCGAATCTAATGCGATTGAATAATATGAACTAAAATCGAGTCGAGTCAAATCGCATCGAATCAATTCAGATGAATAAAAAAAATAAACTCGAGTCGAACCAAATCGCATCGAATCAATCCCGATTCAATAAAGAAAAATAAACTCGAGTCGAATCAAATCCGATTGAAAAAAAAAAGCCGATCAAAAATCGCATTGAACTAAATTACCGAATTTAATTGAATTAAACGATATTAGGTCAGAAAGCGGACTGGACTATTGTTTATTTTATCGATAACAGCTAAAGTGGATATAGACATTACCAGGCACTATCTAAAAAAGCCCGTTTAACAAATAGCGCACTTAGCTTATCTAAACTTTGTACATTATAGCTAAACTATCTGATTGTTAGTTGTTATAGTCAGTTAGAGATTAAGCAATACACTACTAGGCTATTCTTAGAGTGAGTGATATTTTGGGAGTGCAAACGATATGCTCATGAAATAGTATTAAATTGCTACTGCGGAATAGAGCGCAAACACTATATCCATGAAATAAAAACAAAATCAAATTGTTACTGCGGAATAGAGCGCAAACACTATATCCATGAAATAATAACAAAATCAAATTGTTACTGTGGAATAGAGTGCAAACACTATATCCATAACAAAATCAAATTGCTACTGTGGAATTGCGGAGCGCAAACAAAATCAAACTGCTACTGTGGAATAGAACGCAAACACTATATCCATGAAATAAAATACAATTTCTACTGTGGAATAGTGCGTAAACTCTATATCAATAAAATATGAGATTGCTATATAATTGAAATAAAATCAAATTTCTACTGTGGAATAAAGCGCAAACTCTATCCATAAACTAAAACAAAATTGCTACTGTTGAATAGAGCGCAAACGCTATATAATTGAAATAAAATGAAATGGCTACTGTGGAATATAGCGCAAACTCTATCCAAAAAAAAAAAAAAATAAGATTGCTACTGCTGAATAGAGCGCAATTGCAAACAAAACCGGAAAATCCGGAGAAAAACCCTCGTGGCATTTAATAGATCATCAAACAACCTCAATTCACATATAATTGATGTCCAGCCGGGAATCTGGACCGGGGGTAGACTCGCGGCAAAGCTATTCAGCTGTATTAACGATGCACATCTGCTGCAAAAACGTTGCCACAAGAGCAAACAAACAAATACAAAAAAACCCACAGCCTCAAGGAACTATCAAACATAATTTATTTTCCAGCTTAATGTACTTTCCCCCAATAATTGTTCTTTGATGATTTAATTTTTGTCATAACAAAACTATTAAAAATACGAAATTAGAAATAAACAGGAAAATTAAATTAAATATAAATATTGAAAGCATGTAAGAATGTTAGCATTTTGAAAACAGCTTTTTTTAAAAAATTCTACATCTAAAATTAGAAATTTGATTAATATTGTCTTAAGATAAAAACAAATTGAAGACAAATATAGAACAAACTAATTGAAAAACTTTGGGATTATTATTCAAATTTAATTTTTCTAAGTTTAAACTGAAACAGTATTTGATAAGCTTATCAGTAACCGATAGGTAATATAATGAAATTTGTAACACCGCAAGAAAATGTTAAGTTAACTTTACTGACGTTTCCAGCTTTAGACCTTCGTCGGAGTGCATGAAAACTGTGTTACGAATTTCAGTGTATTACCTGTTAAACACCGACCGCAGTTTACTCGCTAGTTTCCACTTAAAAATAATATCAACGATACACCTACTTGCAGTAAGGTTGTCATACAAAATACAACATTTGTCACATAGAAAATAGAACATTTGTGATTTAGTGCGAAAGGAATTAATTAAAAGACAAAAGAGAGAGTTCAGCTTGAGTGATCTTCTTTTGTCTTTTAATCAATTCCTATCGTACTAAATCACAAATGTTCTATTTTCTTTATAACAAATGTAGGTGTAGTAGGTGTAGGTAATAGAATGAAATTTCTAATACCGTAAACAATGTTGACTTAGTAAACATCAAGTTTTATTACGGTGTTACAAATTTCATTCTATTACCTATCGTTTATATCAAACATCGACGCAGCCTATACTAGTTTACTCGCTAGTTTCTATTTCTATTTTTTACGGTGTTACACATTTCATTCTATTACCTGTCGTTTATATCAAACACCAACGCAGCCTGTACTAGTTCTGACTCGCTAGTTTCTATTTCTATTTTTTAATGGTGTTACACATTTCATTCTATTACCTATCGTTTATATCAAACACCGACGCAGCCTGTACTAGTTTACTCGCTAGTTTCCATTGATAATATAATTATAGTTGTTTGTTTTTTAAATATTATACTATAATATACTATTATTATTTAAATATTATACTGTTAAGGCTAATAGCATTTCAAAGCTTTGATAGATCATTCTTCCATTTATTAATCAAAATAAATACATTTTGAGGACGAATAATCAAAGCCTTGTATTGGGGTGTGGGGGTTGTTTGCTTATTCAATGCGATAATTGACCAGTTTTTTAATTGTTCATTGCACAGCGCCAGAGTTACCCTCAATAGTATATGAATAGATATATACTAAGTCAAGGAGTATTGATAAAACTCTGGTATTTTTATTGTTTGTTGAGGTTTGCATTCCCTGCCTTACCACCGCCGCTGTACTAAATACAACAGAATGATATATATCACTTGTTAATGACCTATCACCTCAGACAACCTTTTTGAAATATAGGCGGCCTATAATTCATTCCGTCTTGGAACAAACTATCGCCTAGAACAATCTTTTTGAAATAGGCGTATTCCTACATAATTCCTTTCTGTCTTAGAATGATCTATCGCCTTGAACAACCTTAATTTTTTAAATAGCTGTATGCCTATAATTTCTTTTTGTCTTGGAATGATCTATCGCCTTGGACAACCTTTTTGAAATAGGTGTATTCCTATTATTCCAATCCGTCTTGGAATGACCTATCGCCTTGGACAACCTTTTTGAAATAGGTTTATGCCTATAAATCCTTATCGCCTTAAAATGACCTATCTCCTTGGACAACCTTTTTGTAATAGGTGTATGCCTATAATTCCTTTCCGTCTTAAAATGACGTATCTCCTTGGACAACCCTTCTTAAACAGGTGTATGCGTGTTTAAATTTCTAATTCCGCACTTATTATCAAGCAATTTGTACTATTTAACTAATAGCGTTGCAATTCTCCATTTGCAGTGTTTTAAAAGCTGAAAGAAAAGGGTTTTTTTCACTTGCCTTAAAATGTTCAGTCCATTTACTAATATGTCCGCCTGGTTAGATCCACATAGATGGTACGTGTAAAATTATCCTTCTTTAAGAGTATCTACTGAAACCACTCGACAAACCCTGAAACAAAACAAAAAAAACATTTTCACTTTTTTGTACTTAACTCGATTTAATCACTGTAAAGGTTTTATCAGATACCAGGCTGTCTCCGGACTTTCTTTGAAATGGTTAACCGTTTACCGAGAGGGAGGCAGAAGATAAGACTTCAAGTATTACCTAGACCTCCAATTGATACTTTTTTTATATATTTTTCTCAAATTGCTAATTTGGATTTTTTTTTTAGGTAATTAGAAGAGACATTGAGATATCATTATATTAGAACCTTAAGGTGGGGAAGATAATTAAAATTTTGCTTTCATGAAAAAGGTTTTCGTAGAGTTTAAAAAAAACAAAACGTTTTGACCCTTTTAAATTTTTATTTTTATATTATTACATCAACCAATGCAACCAACAAAATATTTTTCTATTTCCGTTTTTATTTCTATTTCTGTTTTATTCATGTTATTTCTATTTTAGGTTCTATTTCTATTTCTATATATATTTCATCGATTGTTACTCATTATAATAATAAGTAACTATATAACATTAATTAACTAACATTATAATGACTAATTATAATGGGTAACAACTCAACATGGCATACGAATAATGAAATATATGTTCACTATATCAATCCCAGTATCGAGAATTAAAAGCGAATTTATCTGGTGTCACGTGACATTTCTTTTTGTATTGATTAATGTCTTTTTGGTGGTCCGGACAATCTTAATGACAAAAACGACTCTCTATTGCAATATCATTTCATTTATTCGTGACCTTTGTAAAGCGCACAAATCGAGATTTCTTGATGCACGCCATTGATTATTATCATCATTTCTTTATCGCATAGTATTTAACTGACTGCGGTTGTATTTGATCCTGGGTAAGCCTTAGTGCTAATATAAATCTATCGGCTTAAACAAGGGAAGGTTAAGGGATGCTATGATAATAGATTAATCGAAAAAGATAGGGAGATTGGAAATACACCTCTTTAAACTTGTATGCAAATTGCCAATTTCATACCGCGTGACAGTCCCTTTTGCCTTAAAAAGTTAAATGGTTTTCTCTGTGATTTCGAGCACGTACGTCCGGCTATTCCAAGCCAATCAGAAGTATTTTTGTCGCATCGCCAAGATGGCGTGCTAACCCTCTATAAATACGTCCTTAGCATAACTTTACCTTTTAACTTCCAAAAGTCGTAACAGAAATACCGTATGCAATCTTATTATAAACAATGCCAAAGTAACAAGTAACAAAAGACTTTGAATTGATTAGCGCGCGAGATTTTTTTCTTTTTTTAACAGGTTGAGATTGCAATAGAACAATAGGCATATAATAATAATAATAATAATACTTTATTTATAATGCGCACATGATCCTAAAGTTCTAAGGCGCCTTACAATAATAATAATAAAATATAATATAATATATACAAATTTATGGTAATAAAATACGATACTTAAAAATAAACCTAACTTAAAAGAATAAAAATGTATAAATATACGAATGAACAAAATAAATAAATGACTTAGAAAGCTTGTTTAAAAAGATAAGTCTTAAGATTAGATTTAAAAGAGCTAATACTAGAACTAAGTCTAATGTTAAGTGGAAGATTATTCCAAAATTTAGGAGCACAAACAGAAAACGCCCTATCTCCATACGTTTTAAGATTAGATGACGGAACTTCTAATAAATATTGAGATGATGACCTTAATTGTCTAGCTGGAATATATCGAGAGAGCAAATCGCTAATATATATAGGTGCCAAGCCATTAAGTGCCTTATAAGTTAATAACAAAATCTTAAAATATATTATACGTATAGATAATTTGGACAACAAAAGTTCTATGCTGCTCTGTCACCAATAAAAAAAAAAAGAATACTAAATACGGTATAAAATCTCCTATTTGCTATCTGAATATTTGTATATCTGAGGGCCACCTGAAAACTATCAGGAATGGTAATGGTGCCTTATAGACAAGTAACTCATGCCAAACTTTCATTATCTTTCTAAGTTGTTTATTTAACACATTTATACATGCACTTTGTACTATTACAGATTCTAAAATTTATTTGTAGTTTAAACTGCGCTGATGATGGTGTAAGTGCGCCGAAACATGTCTGGACACAATATACCTTTCAGGTTGAAAACCATTGTCTTTTTTATAAAATTAAAGTTGTTATTATTATGATATTCAGGTGCATGGTTATAGTGATATACGTTTTAATCCCCTTATGAGTTTCTGGTTTGATGTAATAGATCAACTCCTGGGTTCCAGATGATGATTACTCTGGGTTACAGAGGCTCGAGGCCTCCCGTCGCTCTCTCTCTCCAATCCTCTCTGGAACCCAGGGTAGAGGATGATAGATCAAGCAAGAGATAGAGTGTTTCCTCCGATATCCAAACACGGAGAGGTTAGTTAAACAAATAAGGCGCAGCCGAGAAAATTATAAATTCCAAATGTCACGTGTTTTTTAGGATATTCATGATTAATAAAATTTTTCTCACGAAGCAACCAATCAAATGCCCGGTAAGCCTCGCTTTGACTTAATAAAACAAAAGCAGCAGGGCACTGGCATATGGTTGTCCAAGCTAAGGTGATGGGTCATTTCAAGACTGGAAAAAATTATAGGCATACATCTATTTCAAGGAGGTTGTCCAAGCTGATAAGTCATTCTAAGCCAAAGAGTAATTATAGGCGTACACCTATTTCAGAAAGGTTGTACAATGCGAGATGGAAAGAAATTATAGGCATACACCTATTTCAAGGAGGTTGTCCAAGGCGATAGGTCATTCCAAGAAGGAAAGGAATTATAGGCATACACCAATTTTAAAAAGTTTGTTCAAGGCGATAGGTCATTCCAAGATGGAAAGAAATTATAGGCATACACCTATTTCAAAAAGGTTGTCCAAGGTGATATGTCAATCCAATATGGTAAGGAATTATAGGCATACACCTATTTAAAGGAGGTTGTCCAAGGCGATAGGTCATTCCAAATGGCGTCCCGAATTATGGGAAGGGTGAATTTTTTTAAGTGTAAAAATTATATCTAGTTTAAACATACTTAGTATATGAGAACATTTAATTTCAGAAACGAGTATTTTAATGAGACATGTACATGCGACATTTGGAAAAGTCAAAATGCCTTTTAGATGGGCGACCTTTACAACATCGATTGTATCTAAAGCATTTTCTTCGATCATTTCAACAGCTCTGAAATATACAATCCCGGGGGGTATACAACATCAAAGGGAACACGGAGCGTTTTATGAAAACTTTCGTAATTAGACTAATTATAATTTAAATGCAATTTAGCTATGTAATGACCAGCTCAGACGTCAAACTTTTGTTGTGTCAAATCTAATTGCCTTTGATTTTAATCACAGTTTTCCTCGAAACTAGTAGAATTATGAAGACCAAACTTAACACACATCGTCCCTGGTACTATGCAAAAGAGCTGATATCTTATATGGTAGTTATCGGCCTTTTCTTAGCCGCTGACCTCAAAGACAATTAGATACGGCGCGGCAAACGGTCGACATCTGAACAAGGAGCAATTTTATGTACGCAGCTTTGATATGTAGTTTATCTTGGTTTGCTTTTTATTTCAATAGAGATAAAGATTATTGGAAGTGTCATTGAGCTTCAGTTAAGAGGTGCTCTTGCCAGCTCGCTTTCATGCCATTCTAGTTCCGTTTGTGCGGTTCCGTACTGTGAACAAATACCGCTTGAATTACTCACAGTGCTAAGGACACCGCAGTTGATAATGAGGTAATGTAATGTTTAATTTGGTGCGGTGCGCACATGGGTAATTATCCTGTGAGAGGTGCACACCAAGAAATGAATGAATGTTAAATGAATTGAGAAATTATTACATGTATGAATGGATGGAAAGTTGGATAGATTGATGAATTGATAGATTAATTAACTCAAAGTATAGGTAAGATAAAGAATAAATAAATGAACAAATAAAATAGAATAGGAGGAACACAGATTTTATAAAATACACAGATTTGATAAAATACAAATTATTATTCAACATACCCTCTATCAAAATAGATTATCTTTATACAACAAATGTGTACTTAGCACTTCATTTAAGCCGATTTGCGTGCATACAACCCACAGCAACCACGTAATATTCATAGGTAATTAAGATATTTCACTCGTTCACTTGCATTTTGACTAGTACTCGCCCAAAAGGCTCGTCAAAATACAGCGCATACCCCTAGCAAATTATCCAGAAGATGTTTGGTATTTTCAGCAGTATTCTCAATAAAGCTAGATTTAGAAATACTCAATTTTGCGCCGATTTATTGAAGCAAAAATAACTCCATGTGAACAAAATGGCGTACAACTCACAGTGATCCTCATAAATAGTAAGAGTATTCTCGGAGTTGCATAGTATTTTTGTGGCAATAAATCGGCATAAAATGGGATATTGTTTCGTGTCTCTGTATCCATTATATTATTAGTTGTATATGATATTTTTATGGCAGTAAATCGCGATTTGCGCCGATTTGGTTGAATAACTGTTGGCACAATATCCTTATTGGTATTTACACCTATTTAAATAGGTGAATACTAAACAGTGCATTCCATGACCAAAGGGCATTGTGGGTCTCATTAATTCGTAATAAATAATACATATATACAGCGATGTTTACTCCCCATAACTATCTATTATATTGTTTCGAATGGAATGTACTATAAATAAAATAACTAATTATAATATATTTTACTTTAACAATATTACATGACACAAAATGCATTTCGGTCTTGCAATGCACTATTCAGTATGCAGTATGCAGTATTCTACGTTTTTTGAAACAGATGTAAATCTATAATATTCTGAGTTGTACCGTATTTTTGTTCAAATAAATCGGCAAAAAATGGGATATTGTTTCGAGCAATCTTTAGCCTTACATGGTAAATATCAGTTGTACTGAACTATTGAAAAAAAAAATCATTTTGCGCCTATTTGCACTACTAAATGGTATACACCCCACACTTACGTTTTCTTCAAATCTGATTGGTTGACAGACTGCTCTATTTTCCACTAATCAATCGTTTATGTAATCGGACAGTGTAATCGGTCAGCTGGCTGTAATCGGACAGTTTTATGAGCCAATGATTTTAGATTAACCCACCAATCACTGAATTGATACAAATCACTATAGCAACAGTAAATTATTCTCAAAAATTGAGGTGTTTTTTTCAAAAATGGAGGATTTTATCATTTTTTTAAACATTTTCTCGGAAATTGTAATAGTTATGATTAATTGGTAATTAAACTTTGTGTCGTCCAATTCTGTCTATAATCATACTCGTACTGCGCGTTCGTCCTGTTTTGTAATCACTCGTACGATTACCGACCGAATTAGACTCCACTAAGTTCATAGTTAATAAGGTCCAATTACCATATTACCATTATAAATATCTTATTAGACTGCAAAATAGTCCCTACTTTTACGCGAAAACTCCGAGGAAACGAGTTGAAGTTCGATCGAACCAAATTCTGACCGCGAGAGAATGAGGAGAGGATAAACGGCCGAGCGAGGAGTGAGCCGAGAGGGGAAAACGCGAAAACTACTTTCTTTCTTTTCATTTTCTTTACTATGAAGATGACTTCCGCTCAGGTTGTCGAAACGTCAGACATCAACACCATCAGTCTTTCTCAAGACTACACCACCCCGGACGATCATGCCTCATCTACATCGATTACACCTGGGATCAGACCATTCACTCTTAAAACTACTTTCCTCGGAGTTTTCGCGTAAAAATAGGGACTGTTTTGCAGTCTAATATCTTATTCATATATGTATAGATACTAGCAAAACTTTTGTGCAATATTTTGTATTCGTAGAGAAATATTTATTAGAAACTTTACTAGCAACACTGGGGTTCTTCAAATAGAGGGTTACATATATGAGGGTGTCAATGGGGTATGTCTCTAGTCAGTAAACAGTAGATAAAAAGCTTAGTCAGTAAATGTACTTCTCTCGCATCGTTTCTATGGTAACCAAGTCCGCTTGAACATCGCAGGCTCATAAAGTGTCACACCAGAAGAAAAACATCGATAAAAGACAATACAAGCTGTCGAATTGTGTTTACATTTATTGGTATGTAAGAATAAATGAAAAATATCTAAAACCAGATCACATACTGACCATATTCTTCACAGACATTTGAATGTTTCAAAGTGAAATACGTTAAAAATTGGACATCGTTTTATATCGTTTTATAAACAGTTAGTTTTTCGTTATTTATACGCTTACGATAACAAAAAAAAACGGTCTTAGTATACGCTAGTCAGTTAACACCATTGACACCCTCATATATATATTTGGTGGCTTTTATTTGTAGGCAATGTCATAGCAAACTTTAAAAAATAGGCAGTCTAAGACTGCATGAGGCTACTGCTTGAAACAGATATATAAACTGAAAAATCAATGTGCAAAAATAATGTTCTGAAGAAGAGATAGTAATGAATCGGCAGGAAGTCTAAGAGAACAATATGTATTTGTGCAGTCGCATCAAATTTTCAGAACAATAAGAAAACTGCCAGTTGCCGAAGCTTATTTATTGTAGAGCAAAGCTGAATATTCCCAGTAATATTGTACAATATTTATTTGCATCTTTCATTTTACTATACGAAAACATCTGTCATTATTCTTAGAATAAAGCTCATTTAATTAATATTTTGAAGAGTGACAAATATAGAGCAAAATGTGAGATTCATGCTAATTGCATGCTGAGTCATCAAATGCCGGATCTTTCGCCCCTGGACGATTCGTCCCAAGATATTTTGCCCCCTTTAAGGAATATCCGCCCTTCTTTGTTATATTCATTACATTCACACTAATAAACACCATAAAACAACTACCAGGTGAATTAGCACCCGCTTCCGGTTAGTATCAGCCAATCACATTTTTGTTGCATCGCCAACAGTTCCAAGATGGCGTCGTCAGAGAGAGTTGTTTCCCATGTTATCGGCCCTCTATAAATACATCCTTAACATAACTTAACATTAAAAAAATATATGATACTTGGACGACAAACGTTCACTGCTGCTCTATCAGGGATAAAAATGAGAATAAAAACAAAACACAAATGCCTAAAAGTAACCCAATTTGTTTTTGCCTCGACTCGAGGCGCCATTTTGGAACTATTCGAAGCGAGATCATCTGGTAGTTTTGACTACTATGACTGTGTTTTTTGTGTGAGATATAAGCATTTTGAAATCCTTTTGGATGAGGATCTACAGACAAACAATGACATGCAGTTTAATATTTGTTTTAGGGCGTTTACTCAGCAACCAGGAATAACGAAGAAGATGTATTATTGTGGCAAAAACTATCTTTCATACGGCGTATAAATTACTATTTTTTACTTTTTTCTTCTTCTATGTTGTTTTAATGTTTTTGTTTTATTTTTTTATTTTTTATTTTATTAGCTTCGCCCAAATACACAAAGAAGATTACATTTACATAATTAAACTTGGGTGGGCAGGGAACCCGCAACAGCAAGGCCAATTACTGCGGGCCCTTGTTGAACGTAGCTAATTGGGCAATTTGGCATCAGTGGATGTGACAAATCAAAGTCGACATTTCCGTCTAAAACTAAAATCTCCTGCCAGTTTTTTATGATATACTAGAATGCTAGACAAAAGGATGTATTTTCTTTTAAGGATAATAGGATGGTCTGTGAGGTTAGTTTTATCACAATGCACTCTGGATAACGTGTTTGAAATAGGCATATGAATTGAAATAGGCATAAAAGGCATAATAGCCCATAATTCCTTTTGGTCTTGGAATGACTTATCGTCTTAGACATTTTTTTAAAATAGGTGTATGCCTATAATTCCTTTCCGTCTTGGAATGACATATCGCCTTGGACAACCTTTTTAAAATAGGTGTATGCCTATAATTCCTTTCCGTCTTGGAATAACCTATCGCCTTGGACAACCTTTTTGAAATAGGTATGTGCCGTTTTAATTCATTTCCTTCTTGGAATGACTTATCGCCATAGACAACCTTTTTGAATTGAAATAGGTGTATTCCTAAAATTCCTTTCCGTCTTGGAATGACTTATCGCCGTGGACAACCTTTTTAAAATAGGTGTATGCCTATAATTCCTTTCTGTCTTGGAATGACCTATCGCCTTGGACAACCTTTTTGAAATATGTGTATGCCTATAATTCCTTTCATCTTGGAATAACCTATCGCCTTGGACAACCTTTTTGAAATAGGTGTATGCCTATAATTCCTTTCATCTTGGAATAACCTATCGCCTTGGACAACCTTTTTGAAATAGGTGTATGCCTATAATTCCTTTCTGTGTTGGAATAACCTATCGCCTTAGACAACCTTTTTAAAATAGGTGTATGCCTATAATTCCTTTCCGTCTTTGAATGACCTATCACCTTGGACAACCTTTTTGAAATAGGTGTATGCCTATAATTCCTTTCTGTCTTGGAATGACCTATCACCTTGGACAACCTTTTTAAAATAGGTGTATGCCTATAATTCCTTTCCGTCTTTGAATGACCTATCGCCTTGGACAACCTTTTTGAAATAGGTGTATGCCTATAATTCCTTTCCGTCTTTGAATGACCTATCGCCTTGGACAACCTTTTTGAAATAGGTGTATGCCCATAATTCCTTTCCATCTTGGAATGACCTATCGCCTTGGACAACCTTTTTAAAATAGGTGTATGCCTATAATTCCTTTCCGTCTTAAAATGTCCTATCGTCTAAACAGGCGTATGTCTAATACAAAAATAAAGACATCCATGTCTCCTTCTAAAGTGGTTACCTCTCTAACTACGGAAAGGAAAACCTGAAGAACTTCAAGCACTTAACACTCCTAATGAACTGTTATGGACGAGCGGAAGAAAAAAAAGTGAAAAAGAGACAAATGTAACTCAGCCTATAGCAGGTGATGCACGTCTAGAATATAAACTTTACTTATAATATTTCACTCGCCAGGCTGGGGTAGTAATAATAATAATAATAATAATAATAATAATAATAATAATAATAATAATAATAATAATAATAATAATAATAATAATAATAATTAGTAATATGTAACATAATGAAATGTGTAACACCGTAAAAATTGTTAACGTTGACTTAACTTTACTGACGTTTCGAGTTTTAAACCCTTCGTCGGAGCGAGTAAAATTAAGTCAACATTTTGTACGGTGTTACAAATTTCATTATATTAGCTATCGTTTATATCAAACACCGTCGCAGCCTATACTAGTTTACTCGCTAGTTTCCATTTATATTTTGTAAAGTTAAGTTAACATTTTTTACGGTGTTACAAATTTCATTATATTACCTATCGTTTATATCAAACACCGTCGCAGCCTATACTAGTTTACTCGCTAGTTTCCATTTATATTTTGTAAAGTTAAGTTAACATTTTTTACGGTGTTACAAATTTCATTATATTACCTATCGTTTATATCAAACACTGTCGCAGCCTATACTAGTTTACTCGCTAGTTTACATTTATAATAATAATTAAAGAAGTGTAAAAAAAGATCCAAATACAAGGACTTAGAAACTGGAATATCTAAAATGTTTGGAATGAAAGTAATAAATGTGCCAGTTATTTTTGGAGCTCTTGGACTAGTAAGGAAAGGAATGGAAAGAATCATTAACACTCTACCATTTTACTGTTATATTTAGAATAAGGGTGCTTGATCCAAGTTTTAAACCCCACGGGTTGTTTATCAAGCACCGCCTTCCACTATCTTCTATTTTCTTTTTTTCTATTGTTAATTATATGCGTGTTGAAAATAAAAATCTATGAACCTATGAACCTAAAAATAAGAATTGAAAAATGTCTTTTAAGAACTGCTCACATTATTTACGTAATATTTGTGGCTGCCCACGGTTTTGTGATTCGCACTGCATGTAACTGGTCAAGTTGTATCATTTTTTTTACAAATGAAATAAACAAGTTATAATAATAATAATAATAATAATAATAATAATAATAATAATAATAATAATAATAATAATAATAATAATAATAATAATAATAATAATAATAATAATAATAATAATAATAATATTAAAGATAAAAATAATAATAATAAAATCTTCTAGCTTAACACAAGTGTTAAAACTAATCGGGGAGACTAACATAAGATATAATAATATTAACAAAAATAAAGAGAAAGAGAAAATTTGAAACGAATTATATGATAATATGTGATAAAATAAAATAAATAATCATATAAATAATCGTATAAATACATAATGTTTACGTAAAACATCTCTCTCTATATATATTATAGACATATATACTATATATGGATATGTTTTAATGTGTAACAAGTACGGAAGTATATGAATGGGTGGATTAATTCAAGAATGAGTCGTCAAATGAATGAATAAATAAACAAATAAAAATGTATTAATATATGCTATGAATTAATATAAAAATGAATGAATGAATAAATAAATAATTTATTATGCCGGATAAACAGTTATAAATTAATATATAAATACATGAATGAATAAATAAATAATTTAATATGCCGGATAAATATGTTATGAATAAATATACAAATAAATGAATGAATGAATGAATAAATGAATAAATATGCCGGATAAACAGTTATAAATTAATATATAAATAAATAAATAAATGAATGAATAAATAAATAATTAGATATGCTGGATAAACAGTTATAAATTAATATATAAATAAATAAATAAATGAATGAATAAATAAATAATTAGATATGCTGGATAAACAGTTATAAATTAATATATAAATAAATGAATGAATGAATGAATAAATAAATAATTTAATATGCTGGATAAAATTGTTATGAATTAGTATATAAATAAATGAATGAATAAATGAATGAATGAATGAATAGATAACTAAATATGCCGGATAAACAGTTATAAATTAATATATAAATAAATGAATAAATAATGTAATGTGCCGGATAAATATTATATATGAATTAATATACAAATAAATAAATGAATGAATGAACGAATGATTAAATATGCCGGATAAATATTATATGAATTAATATATAAATACATGAATGAATGAATAAATAAATATTAAAATGGCTGGATAAATATGTTATGAATTAATATACAAATAAATGAATGAATGAATAAATAAATATTAAAATGGCTGGATAAATATGTTATGAATTAATATACAAATAAATGAATGAATGAATAAATAAATATTAAAATGGCTGGATAAATATGTTATGAATTAATATACAAATAAATGAATGAATGAATGAATAAATAAATAATTAGATAAGCGCTGGATAAACAGTTATAAATTAATATATAAGTAAATAAATGAATGAATGAATGAATAAATAAATAATTAGATAAGCTGGATAACTATGTTATGAATAAATATACAAATAAATGAATGTATATGAATGAATGAATAAATAAATAATTAGATAAGCTGGATAAACAGTTATAAATTAATATATAAGTAAATGAATGAATGAATAAATAAATAATTTAATATGCCGGTAAACAATTATAAATTAATATACAAATAAATAAATAAATGAATGAATGAATAAATAAATAATTAGATATGCTGGATAAACAGTTATAAATTAATATATAAGTAAATGTATGAATGAATAAATAAATAATTTAATATGCCGGTAAACAATTATAAATTAATATACAAATAAATAAATAAATGAATGAATGAATAAATAAATAATTAGATAAGCTGGATAAACAGTTATAAATTAATATATAAATACATGAATGAATAAATAAATAATTTATTATGCCGGATAAATATGTTATGAATAAATATACAAATAAATGAATGAATGAATGAATAAATGAATAATTTAATATGCCGGATAAACAATTATAAATTAATATATAAATAAATGAATGAATGAATGAATAAATAAATAATTTAACATGCCGGATAAAAATGTTATGAATTAGTATATAAATAAATGAATGAATGAATGAATGAATTGTTGAATGACACCGTATGTGATAAAATAAAATAAATAATCATATAAATAAGCGTATAAATATGTATAAATAAATGAATGAATGAATAAATAAATAATTAAATAAGCTGGATAAAAATGTGATGAACTAGTATATAAATAAATGAATGAATGAATGAATAAATAATTAGATAAGCTGGATAAAAATGTTATGAATTAATAAACAAATGAATGAATGAATGAATGAATGAATGAATGAATGAATTGTTGAAAAAAGATGAATTTAATAATCAACATTTACTCAGGTCAAATCAAAGCAATATTTCACTGTATTTTAATACTGTGTGGAATCACAAAACATATATTTCAGCCCTTCCTCAACCATGGAGAATTTCTCCACAGGCTACAAATATAATTAATCAAAAAACATATCGTTCTCTTCCGCACCTGTAATAGCTACTTCATAAACTACAAAGAATATTAATCAATAAAGATATAAAATGTGTTTTTTTTTTGGCAATTTCTATTAGTCATTATGATCGAAACAATATGGCGCCAAAAATACAATTTTTTTAATTGGACACTCATACGAGAACGATTAAAAACACTTAAATGTCCTATTTACCTGACTTGTTTTTAAAGTGGCTTTTTTCACTTATCCAAATATATTTTTCAGCTGTTTTTTTCACTCGCTCCCATTTTATTGTTAGGTCGGTTTTGTCCCTCTTCATCGATCCATTCATCGCGATATTTTTAGCATCGTTCCCAGGGCTAGCCTCCTATGCAGCCGCTCCTTTGTATCGTCACGAGACTCGTATTGCGTAACGATACAAAGGAGCGGCTGCATAGGAGGCTATCCCAGGGCCCTCTCTCTTTGCTTTTGGCGGGGCGGGAAGTAACACTCTTTAAATTTCACACAGTTACCACTTTTACACCGACAAAGGATTAAAGTCCTAAACGCCAGTAAGTATTAAACACTCTTTGATAAGGTGTATTAGTATTTTAACTCCTACGAAGAATTAACGTCCTAAACGTCAGTAAGTAACAATTGTTTATACGTTGTATAAGTTACCATTTTTACTCCGACGAAGGATGAACGTCCTAAACGTCAGTAAGTAACACTCTGTTTTATACGGTGTATAAGTTACCATTTTTACTCCCACGAACTAGCTACCTTTAAAACGTTATCAAACAACTACGTATTTCCTTAAATACATGTACATAATATTGTGACTGCACGTCCACGCTTCCAAATGCTACAATCTTTGACAAAAGTGTTGGCACGAATGTTACAAAGTCATTTTAGCACTGTCGAAACTTGACTATCATTTCACACCAACATTGATGTGGAGGAAGGGGGAAAATATTTTATATACTTAAAATAAATGAAGTACATTGGAAACCCGCCTTACGGCCAACCGCTTAATACGGCCACCCCGTTATTGCGGCCAGTTTTTTTAGTTCCCTATACGAAATGCATGCCCATACATTTTGTATAAAATTTATCCTTTTAATACGGCGCGCCACCCCGTTAATACGTCCACTTTGGGCTGTCCGTGGTCGGATTACCGGGGTTCGACTGTAGTCACTATGAGATAAAATACGTAAAATCGTGCCAACTACTTTTGACAACGATTGTAGCTACGCAATGTTTATCACATGTAATGATGCGGACGTGATACAAAATCAGGAAGTCAAGTTAACGAGCCTGTTTTATGTCGTGCTGTTTCTGAAAATATCGCCACGTTATGATCATTTGTAAGTTTAGCGACTGATACCCGCGGCGAGACGTCCGTGACTTAATGATTTCGAGAATAAAATTATAAAATAACGGAAAAGCTTGTGTTTTTTTAGACACAAATACGTGTGAAAGGCTGTTTTTTGTTTTGACGTCAATTGCCCTATATTAGCAAGTTTAGGACTTGGTGTTTTCGAGAATGAAATAACGGAAAAGCTTGTGTTTTTGAGACACAAATACGTGTGAAAAGGCTCGTTTTTGTTTTGATGTCAATTGCCCTATATTAGCAAGTTTAGGAGACTGACCCTTGTGGCGTTCGAGACTCCGTGACTTTGTGATTTCGAGAGAAGAAAGAAAGAAAGTCTTTTTTTTTTTAGCACAAATACAATGTGCAAGGCGCTTATTTGTTTTGATGGCAATAATTGTCTACGTTTTATGCCAAAACAGTTAAATAAAGAAATGAATTATGAATTGATGTAAGGAAAAATTGAGAAAATTTCAGAAAAATATAGAATTTGAAATATATTTTATGGGGTAAAATTCTGAATTGGAATAAAGAAAAATTGAGAAAATTTAAAATATAAAATTTAAAATAGTTCTTTTGGGGTAAGAGTTATGACTTTGAATAAAGAAAAATTGAGAAAATGTTTAAAAATATAAAATTTGAATTTTTTTTTGGGGGTATATAAAAGGCAATTTTGATGTTTGTGCGTGAAAGATAGAAAATGTTTTATTAATTTTTCATTGATGTTTTATTTATATTTTAGTTTGTTCATCACCATAAATAAAGATCCAAGTTATAGATGATTGTTTTTTTATTTATAGAAACTTTTGTTTTATGTTAATGAAACTGTCTTTCTTGTATTTTTTTTTTTTTTGGCAATAATAGTGTACGTTTTATGCCAAAAAGCGTTTTGGAATAAAAAAAAAATAGAGGAAATTTCGGAAAATAAAAGATTTTTTACTTTTTTTGTGTGTGAAAAATATAAAAATATTTGTTTTTATTCTTTTGTTTTTATCGTCAATGAACCGCCTTTTTGCCATGGAAAATTGTGGAACGTACATATATTGCATGTTTTTATGTCAATAATTCTACGTTTTAAAAGTCTAAATTTTATGCCAAAAAGTGTTTTGGAATAAAGAAAAATAGATGAAATTTCTGAAGAACAAAAAAATTGAAATGTTTTCTTTTTTGATTATTTACTTTTTTTGTGTGTGAAAAATATAAAAATATTTGTTTTTTTATTCTTTTGTTTTTATGTCAATGAACCGCCTTTTTGCCATGGGAAATTGTGGAAGATTGTTTTGAAAAATTAGAACAGAAACTTCGCTACATGACAAAGAAAAGATAAACATTTGAATAAGGATTTCTTGTTTATATATTCGGTTCCTATTACAGCATTCATTATCACTCAATCAAATGTTAAGTGTATTTGTTTTTCGATTAATTCATTGAAAGTTTGTTTGCTTCTTGCTTATCATTCATCACGTATTCTGATTTGCATATCGTTCTATTATTTCTTGCTATTTGCAGTTAGGATTTCTTGACTTTAATATTAAGTTTTTGGCCACTGTTGTTAAAGAAATCTGTTTGCTTCTTGCTTATCGTTCGACACGTATTCTGATTTGAATACTTTCGATTATTTTCTGCTATTTAATAAGAATTTCTTGCCTTTAATATTAAGATTTTTGACCACTTTTGTTAAAATGTTTTTAAAAAACTGAATCAAAAATCATAATTAAGTTTCTACTTTGATTTTTTCAGATTTTTTTCACACATTTTCTATAATTTAAAGTGAAGTTTTATTGCTGTAAATAATTAAGATACGCACTTTCTTTTTATTCAGTGAGGATTTTGCTACTTTAAATTAAATTTTTTTCTTCTTTCCATTAACTAAAGTGATATCAAGAGAGTGTAATAATCAGGAAAACAGGTGGTAATCTTTTTATTCAGAAAAAAACTATTTCCGACTTTTAATTTTCAGAACCTTTTTTTATTTTAATGAAGTATGAAAACATCAAAATACCATGAGCCTCTACCAGGTTTTAAACCTATATAGACTGTGTTTTCTCCTGAGCTGTGCTCTTCGTGGTAGATCACACAGTACTGATTTACAATAGTTATGGAGTTAAGGAATAGAAAAAAGTATAAATATCGACATTGAGAAAAGACACTATGACAAGAGATAAACTATGAAAAGAAGGTTTTAGGGAACAAGGGCATTTATTTTAAGGGAACAAGGGATACTGCCAAATGATTTTCAGGGAATAAGGGAACACACTATGATAAAACAATAGTATTTTGGGGATCATGGGAACATAAGGTAAAACATTTTAGGACAACAGTTATTTTACTTATGGGGAACAAGGGAGAAAATACAAAAAGATCAAAGGAACATGGGAACATTCTGGCCCTCCTGGGAGTGGCACTATCATATACATTATATCATATTTCCCTAAAACCCATCCTATTATCTCCTCCCAATCAGGATTGAAGTCTGATTAGCCATTTATCTATAAACTAAATAATTTAACTTTCTATTTTTCCTGACTTTTTACAGTGAGGTTACTCGAACCGTGAACACTTTAATTTTGTGTTCCTTTTTTTAACCCGCATCCCTATATTGACTTGGACAACCTTTTTGAAATAGGTGTATGCCTATAATTTCTTTCATCTTGGAACAAACTATCGCCTTGGACAACCTTTTTGAAATAGGTGTATGCCTATAATTCCTTTCCGTCTTGGAATGACCTATCGCCTTGGACAACCCTCATGAAATTAGTATATTTATAAGTGAATAACAACTTAACAAACTCTGTTACCTTAATTAATTTGATTCTGTGTTTATATCAGTCTTCAGTGTGTTGTTTGACCTCTTCGCGCATATAAGACCTCACAATCTTTTATCTATATTAAATCAATACTAAACTTTCGTTTTTCCCATTTGCATTGAATGTTTTAATAACTACTGCGTCATTCAACTCTGATTGGATATTGTCGGATATTCCTCGAATTCAGTCAATCATTAGTTTAATGTTTTTTTTAAAATGACTCGTTCGGCCAATCACATAGTCGGATAGTTCCGTTGTATTACTCAACTGTCTGGGATTGGTCAGTTTTTACACGTCGACAGCCAATCATAGCACTTGTTGTTTAAACGGTAAGTGGTTGGTGGTTATTAATGCGACAAGTTGTGAATTTTATGTAGATATATTTTATAATCAAATTTGTAAGTTTTTCTCTCCGCGAGATCTCATGCACTGTTCCCTTTTTAATCATGATCTAAAACATTGGGGAGATTAATGGGCGAGCGGTGAAATATAATTACTTTGAACTTAAGTATATAGCTTTTGTTAAAAAAAAGATTTCCAATTCTGTTCTAGAGTAACTTTATAGCGTTTAAGTGCGGCGCTTATTTGGGGCGGCGCTTATTAAGTAAATACGGTACGTATATAAAATACCAATATTACGTTGTAATACGTAGTAATTGTGTATTATTTCATTGGGTAATAAACAGGATATCTATCTATCGTTTGAATAATCAGGGTCAAGGTCGTTAGATAAGAGCCAACCCAACCTCGTCCCCAGGGCCCTCTCCCTTCACTTTTGGGTGGGGAACAATCAACAATCAACAATCATTTATGATAATGGTAATGATGATTATGATGATAGAGATGATGCTCATCAAATGATGATGGTGATGGCAATGATGATGATGATGGTAATGATGGTGGGGGTGGCAATGATGTAATGATTGTGGTGGGAGTGGTAATGATGGTGACGATGATAAGGATAATAGTGATCATGATATGATAGTGATCATGATGATGGTCATCGGAAAATTAAAGACGTGTTAACATTTGGTCAGCTATAAACCCGCTATACGTCACGCTTCAATGCGCCAAGTCAAAATGGTAGAAATAAGGCCACAAAATCGTGGTTTTTCGATCTTTTCTCAAAATATTTGCAGAAAAGTAAAAAAAGGAGCCATGGATACAGCTACCTCAATCTTTTGTTGACCTTATCAAATGATTTTGATCTACTTTCCGTTCAAAAAGTACACGTACTTTTGGGGGTTGAAAGTTAACGGTTTGATCACTTTTACAAGAGCGACTATTCTCATGTCAAGTTACAATATGGGCTATATTTAAAATTAAACAAACCCTTTCAAAAAAGTAGCCATGGATTCGAAAACACCATTCTTTTACGGACATTTTGATGTGTAATACATGTCTATGCGTGGAAAAAAACCACCGTACTTTTCAAGATATCTGATTGTTATCGCTGTAATCTCTCGGTCATTCTCTTATAAGACTCTCACTCAAAATCGAGCGGACAGTAGAGCCTCGAGAACTTTTTGAATGATATATATTATTTTGTTGCCGGTTATAAGTCGTTAGAGTATATATAATCATATTGTGCTGGGAAAGGCTTCTCTAGATGTTTAATTGTTTTTAAAAGCGGGTTTCTACTTGGAAATATCAAATGTTCACAATCACGGAGATATGTTTTCCGATGATTACGATGACTGATCGATGATACTGATGGTGACGATTATAGTGATGATGATGGTGATGGCGCCAATGATGCTGATGATGATGCTGATGCTGCTGCTGCTGATGATGATATTGATAATGATGATGATAATACGATTATGATCTCTATAATGATATTCTGATAGCCTTCGTTACTCCAAAGGCGTAGCCGATCGAGTTTGTTTTATTTATTTTATCCTTGTTTTTTGTTTTTCCTGTCTATCCTCTACATTGACGATCATTATATAACGAGTCAAGATTCTTCTCAGCTCACTCAATCACCGTGGTGCTAAGTAATAGTCTTTAAGGTGGCCCAGGGGTATTTATTTACGTAAAAACAATTTTTTTTTTAACTTCAAATTTTGGTGCAAAACCTTCTTCGATTGCTTTAAAAATCGGGATTATAACTTATCATTGTCTCTAGTTTATAGATATTTAAATGTTATTTTAAAAATACTGATGTCCTAAGAGCAAAACGCTTGCAAACGCGAACTCGAATTTTATGGCTATTTCTAAAAATCTGAAAGACGAAACCACTCGATTTTGCGTCTATGGACTCATGTACTTCACTACTTTTACGTGATAAATGGCCAAATTAATCGAGACCATGCAAGCTTAGGAAATACGAGTACTCAAAATCGAACACACAAATGTATAGCTTATAAAGAATCGAACAAAGACGCACAATAAAATCATTGCTTTCGAAATCGTTACTCACCACTATGTTGTACAATGCTTTCCCAGTCTGAAGGCCAAATTTTAGTTAGATTGACGTACTGTGTGCAGCACTATCACGACTGATAAAAAACAAATTTATCGATGCATTATTCAAAATAGTTAGATAATCTAATTTTTGCTCAGTATTAACTTAAATGGTAATTCTAGCGATTCTAAAAAACACCAGATGTAAACAAATCATTGTAAAAGTACCTTCCAAAGTTTGAGCGTGTTCCATTCGTACGGTTTGGAGAAATGGAGAAGTAAAGTTGACCGTATATAAATCTTGGCGACAACGCCGAGTTGCAGTTGCAGTGAAAAGCCATCATATGCTTTTGTTGATGCATGAAAAATTTTAAATATTTTTTTTTAAGTCCCGCGAGGGATATCCCGTTGGGACCAATTACTGAACTAATATAAGTTGAGAATATAATATTGCAAGAGAAAATAACTAATACTCGCTATACTATATAATGTGTCATTTCTATTTATTAATTCTTTCAGCAGAAAGAGTGTTTGTAAATCCAAATATACACGAAAATCAAGCATAAACGATTCATATGCATATTTACAAACAAAATATCTTAGTTTTCTCGTATAGCGAGTATTAGTTATTTGCTCTTGCAATATTATATTCTATTCATTTATATACGGTCAACTTTACTTCTCCATTTCTCCAAACCGTATGAATGGAACACGCTCAAACTTTGGAAGGTACTTTTACAATGATTTGTTTACATCTTGTGTTTGAGAATTGCTAGAATTACCATTGAAGTTAATACTGAGCAAAAATTAGATTATCTAACTATTTTGAATAATGCATCGATAAATATGTTTTTTATCAGTCGTGATAGTGCTGCACACAGTACGTCAATCTAACTAAAATTTGGCCTTCAGACTGGGAAAGCATTGTACAACATAGTGGTGAGTAACGATTTCGACAGCAATGATTTTATTGTGCGTCTCTGTTCAATTCTTTATAAGCTATGCATTTGTGTGTTCGATTTTGAGTACTCGTATTTCCTAAGCTTGCATGGTCTCGATTAATTTGGCCATTTATCACGTAAAAGTAGTGAAGTACATGAGTCCATAGACGCAAAATCGAGTGGTTTCGTCTTTCAGATTGTTAGAAAATAGCCATTAAATCCAAAAGTCGAGTTCGCGTTTGCAAGCGTTTTGCTCTTAGGACATCAGTATTTTTAAAATAACGTTTAAATATCTATACACTAGAGACAATGATAAGTTATAATCTCGATTTTTAAAGCAATCGAAGAAGTTTTTGCACCAAAATTTGAAGTTAAAAAAAAAATTGTTTTTACGTAAATAAATACTCCTGGGCCACCTTAAGTGAACGCTGATCGATTGGTGGCCATTTGTCATCAGAACATGACATTTTGAAGATAATTACCCTTAAAGTACCTATTTAATAGCTTCTGTAATTTTGATATATATCAACAACCGATATCACTTCTTGTTCTACGCCTCTAGGCACAAATTAAACAGTCTTAAAGATTACACCAAAGTCATCTTAGAGACGGACCATTAGATGGGCTTTGCAAGATATGTTTTATCAGAATTTATTGTTTCGCACGGTATATGTATTTCCTTGTTCTCGATATGGTTTGGGGAAATGTCGTTATTATGGCGAATGCCTATATCACATGAAAGCTTTCTTTTTCTTAAAATGAAAAGTAATTATATATATTAGGTTAATAGTACCCTTGCAGTTCCCTGTGCTATCTTGAAAGGTAGCCTGGCCTTTGCATCGAAGTCGAGATGAACGTTGAGCTTGCATCTCTTTAAAACACATCGCGGGACATTTATGCAAGTGTCTCTATCATTGCAAGCTCAGCGTTCGTCTCGCTTCGATGCAAAGGCCCGGTCACCTTTCAAGATGGCGCAGGGAACTGTGAGAAGACTACTGTGCGTCACATGCATGTATTCTCAAATATAAATGGAAACTAGCGAGTAAACTAGTATAGGCTGCCTCGGTGTTTGATATGAACGATATAGGTAAAAGAATGAAATGTGTAACACCGTAAAAATGTTGACTTGAGCTTTAGCCCTTCGTCGGAGTAAAAATACACGAAGTCAAGGAAAAATCTTGCTTACTTTGACCAAACACGCACGAGTCAACTAGCAGATCACGCCATTTATGCACCTGCGTCTAGGCAAGAGTCTACGAGATTACTCTAATCGGTTGTTTCTGTCATTTTAAGATGCTGTAAAGCCTAAGTCATTTAGATTCTAAGCTATTTAACCTAAATTCTTTGTCGTTTGTCGAAGCTTAGGATATTACATTGTATATCTAGGTATTACATGGACTTTTAGATTACTTAAAATAAAGATTAACGCATGTATGTTACTAAGTTTCGAAGTCACGGACTTCATTCACAAGAATTTAACTACATTACTGTTTTGTTTTAATCTGTAATTTTATAGACTCGTATCAAAGTTATGCTTATTGTTCTGTTGCAATCTCAACCTGTTAAAAAAATGAAAAAAAAAAAAAAAATCGCGCGCTAATCAAAATATTTTGTTACTTCTCACCTACAATACCATATATGGTAATGGCATTGTTTTCAAGATTGCACACGGTATTTCTGATAAAAATTTTCAATTTTCATAAATGTCCGCCACTACTTATCTGATAGAGCAGATTTTGTATGCATGACTGTGAAAAGTTCATTGCCGTGTGCGTGCCTTGCCGCGACCGTGATGAGGGGGACAAGGAAAGGGGGGGGAGGGGGGGGGGGGGGGAGGGGATAGTGCTGAACAACACAACAACGAAAACAAAAATTTGACAACACCGCATCACAATATCTTTCACCGCACGCCGCACACCGCAGCTTTGTGGGTGCAAACACCGCACACCGAAGGCATTTACATCACCGAAACACCGCACTTTGAGAATTTTTTCACCGCAACACCGCAATAAATTTTCATCAACAACGCTACATCACAATCAGTCTAATCAACGAAAATACCCGATACTTTTCTCCCTGAGCAACTCTTAACACTTCCGAGTTATTAATCTAACGCAATTTTATATCTCACAAGCTTCTGATTACTCCCTAGTGCGTCAAGACACAAAAGCTCCTTAACTTTCTTAACTGTACGTAAATTGACATTAATAATACGCATTATCAAGATTTCCAAATGCGTATAGCTTTTATGAGAGGAGGTAATACTTGTAATTTTAGCTCAGCATTAAGTTCAAGTTCACGTAAATATATATATATATATATATATATATATATATATATATATATATATATATATATATATATATATATATATATATATATATATATATATATATATATATATATATATATATATATATATATATATATATATATATATATATATATATAAATATATATATATACAGCCGATCTCGAAAAGGTTGTCCACCTGAAAAGACATATATATTAAAAGAAATATCACGTGACTCACTATATCTTCACTTTCCGCGCGTGTAGAAAGTCAGGTTCTTGTAGCGAGGGAAGATACTGCTTGTTTGAATTCACTGCCATATTACTTTCAAACGCACCTGACTTTCTACACGCGCGGAAAGTGAAGATATATAATGAGTCACGTGATATTTCTTTTAGTATATATGTCTTTTCAGGTGGACAACCTTTTCGAGATCGGCTGTATATATATATATATATATATATATATATATATATATATATATATATATATATATATATATATATATATATATATATATACAGCGAATTGCATAAACTTTGACAACACAAAAAAGTATATAACTATATCGGGTGCATTATGGGAACGTTTACTCGCGAGCTTAGGCGCGAAGTTAAAACCTTGAGTGTGTCTTTGTAAGGCTGCAAGAACATTCAAGTAAATGTAAACTGTTGTTTACTCTTTATGTTTTTAGATTTGGGTTTATATTTTAAATGCAAAAATAAATACTATATATAACAGTTTTCATGAAAGGATAATACAAACGAGTTGAAAATTGTTCTTTTTAAACGACTTTAGAAAGATTTCGATAGAAATGCTAGACAGTCGACAATAAAAGTGAAATATTTCCCTTAAAAACTAAACTATTATTCTAGTTAAGTTCAACTAGGCTCTAGGTAATGTTAGTAATATTTATTTGCTGTATTTATAGTGTGTTTGAGTCGATGATTATGTAGCTAGCATGCAAATCATAGGTCTAGCTATTTAGTATTTGCTAATGTTTTACGGATATAATTTTAATTTTCACTCTAAAGTTATGCTTCGCTAAAGTGAACTATTTGTACAAACTATGTAGCACAAATTACTTGTTCTATTAAAACAGTGAAAACAACAGCACCGTACTCGAAGTTTGTAAACTCTTAGAGCTTATTAATTCAGCAATTCCTTTATACCAAATATTATTGCTCATGTGGTTCTTAAATACAGCGAAATAAATGTAAACAAATCACAAATATCGCGTGTTTATATGCGTTGATGCGAAAACACGGCTGTGCTAGCCGGATCGGCAATTTATTATTCTAACACTCAATTTCATTGAAGAGCCGTAAGAAAAAACATTGATATTAATTACCAAGTATAAGAATAAGAAGGTACAAACAGTCAATAGCTGGAAAGACGAAAATTACTCAAAGAACTACAGTTTACACACAAATTGGTTTTGATATAGGACTGATTTGCATGCTAGCCGAAATAGCTCGAATTGCAAATAATCATCAACTCCAACTCACTATAAAATTAAATACAGCAAATAAATATATTATCTGCATTACCTAGAGTCTAGTTGAGTTTAACTAGTATAATAATTTATAGTTTTGTAATCATCATATGGTAATTATCACTTTTATTGCCGACTAAATAGCATTTCTATTGGAGCTAAATCACTCTTAACTCGTCAATAAAGAACAACTTTAAACTTGTTTTTATTATAATTTCATGATTTTGTCAAAACGAAGTAACAGCTCAATAATATTTATTGGAAACTATAATGTATATACATATTTTGTGAGTATTGTAAATGTCAACCCAAAGCTAAAAATGTCTTAAAAGCGGGAAAGAAGACATCTACTTTCACTTTCAATATTCAGCAGCCGTACGAAGACACACGCAAGGTTTGAACTTCGCGCTTGTTCACGCGCGTAGATCGCTCCCACAATGCACTTGATATAGTTATATACTTTTTCAGCAGTGTCAAAGTTTATGCAATTCGCTGTATATATATATATATATATATATATATATATATATATATATATATATATATATATATACCTACTTGCAATATGGTTGTCATACAAAAATATACATTTGTTATAAAGAAAATAGAACATTAGGATTTAGTACGATAGGAATTGATTAAAAGACAAAAGAAGATCACTCAAGCTGAACTCTCTCTTTTGTCTTTTAATTAATTCCTTTCGCACTAAATCACAAATGTTCTATTTTCTTTGTGACAAATGTTCTATTTTGTATGACAACCTTACTGCAAGTAGGTGTATATATATATACAAACATTAAAGAGAATACAACAAAGTGTGTCGAAATTCCGAATTTCAATTTTGATACCCTTAAAGATACCAAATCGTTGATTTTTACTCTAAAGAGATACAACGAGAAACGCGCGGTGTATATTACGAAATTGGTGGGCTTTTACTTTTTCGATACCCAAAAAATAACCAAAAATGGTAGATACCAAATCGTTGATTTTTACTCTAAAGAGATACAACGAGAAATGCGCGGTGATGCATACGAAATTGGTCAGCTCTTACCCTTTCGATACCCCAAAAAATAACAACAAAATGACGAGAATTCTACCTAAGAAAATACCAAATCGTTGATTTTTACTTCTAAGAGATACAAGGAGAAATGCGCGGTGATGTATACGAAATTGGTCAGCTCTTACCCTTTCGATACCCCAAAAATAACCAAAAAATGGCAAAAATTCTATACCTAAGAAGATACCAAATCGTTGATTTTTACTCCTAAGAGATACAACGAGAAATGCGCGGTGATGTATACGAAATTGGTCAGCTCTTACCTTCTCGATATCCCAGTTAAAAGTAACCAAAAACGTCGCAAGTTCTACCTAAGAAGATACCAAATCGCAAATGTTAACTCCTAAGAGATATGACGAGCATACCCGATATTAAAACCATAGATTTTTGGTTTTGGATGTTGACAATAATGAACAAATTAAAGCCACTTGTAGCTTTGAGTTTTAAAGTAAGTGCTAAAAGACAATTTCCTTTTCAAAGTGCTCTTATCGTACTATACATTACTTTCCTTTGAATTGCACTAACTGTATAACTTTTTAGAGATGTTAAAATAGGAAATAAACAATTAGGGAATGGGTTACACTTATCAAAAAGCTTATCCAAGGCGATAGTTCATTCCAAGTACCCCTATTTCAAAAAGGTTGTCCAAGGCGATAGGTCATTCGAAGATGGAAAGGAATTATAGGCATACACCTGTTTTAAAAAGGTTGTCCAAGGCGATAGGTCATTCGAAGATGGAAAGGAATTATAGGCATACACCTATTTTAAAAAGGTTGTCCAAGGCGATAGGTCATTCGAAGATGGAAAGGAATTATAGGCATACACCTGTTTTAAAAAGGTTGTCCAAGGCGATAGGTCATTCGAAGATGGAAAGGAATTATAGGCATACACCTATTTTAAAAAGGTTGTCCAAGGCGATAGGTCATTCGAAGATGGAAAGGAATTATAGGCATACACCTGTTTTAAAAAGGTTGTCCAAGGCGATAAGTCATTCGAAGATGGAAAGGAATTATAGGCATACACCTATTTCCTAAAAGGTTGTCCAAGGCGATAGGTCATTCGAAGATGGAAAGGAATTATAGGCATACACCTATTTTAAAAAGGTTGTCCAAGGCGATAGGTCATTCGAAGATGGAAAGGAATTATAGGCATACACCTGTTTTAAAAAGGTTGTACAAGGCGATAGGTCATTCGAAGATGGAAAGGAATTATAGGCATACACCTATTTCCAAAAAGGTTGTCCAAGGCGATAGGTCATTCCAAAACGGGAGGGAATTATAGGTATACACCTATTTCAAAAAGATTGTCCAAGGCGATTGTACATTGATCTAATATGGAAATTAATTATAGGTATACATCTATTTGAAAATGGTTGCACAAGGTGGAAGTTCATTCCAAGACGGAATTATATAGGTATACAATTATATCAAAAAGATATATGTGTGGGTCTGATCCGCGGTTATATGATTTGTGTATGAGTATGATCGTCGCGGAGAATATACTCATACCCAAATTATATCAAAAAGGTTGTCCAAGGTGATAGGTCATTCCAAGATGGATAGAAATTACTTTATAGGCATACACCTGTAGAGAGAGGCACAGTGGATGCATCGACTCTACTCAGTCGTTTTTGCAGTGAGTAACTGAATGTGGATTCATGGATTTACTCATTTTATTAATTAAGTAAAAGAGATTTAGAAAACGCAAACACAAGAATCATGACGAGTCTTCTTGACTCCATTATCAAGGCTTTAACAAAAGAGTCATGCAAACAAACGTCAATCAGACTCTGTACGGGCCAAAGTCTTTGTTTGACTCTTTTGTACATGTTTAAGCGACTTGTCAAACTTTTTACGTTGTTATCAAAGCCTTGAAAATGGAGTCAAGATGACTCCGAAACGTCGTATTCTTGCGTTAGTTTTTTTATTTTAAATTCGATTAATTCAGGGTTTTTTTTGCAAGTTATTTATTTATTTATTTATTTAAAGATTCGTACATTTAATACAATGTACAGGTGAACGAATAATAGGACATATGTCCCCTACAAGATTCGATCACCTGACCAACCCCATAAAATAACTACTAAATACCCTTTCCCCGAAACATTACCAATTATTGAAAAGAAAAAAAAGAAAATAGACACGGAGTGACTGAATAATAATATATCAAGGCACTAAACCTTGACCAACAACAACTACCTGGCCGAAACACGGAGATCAAGTTGGTCTAACAATTATTCAGTCACACGATGTAAGTAACTAATTTAACAAGAACATGCATTAAAGAGATTTACTCTTCTACATTTGGGACAGATAATCTTAAATGAACGAATGAGTGTCCCCATCAAAAACGTTATACAGTAGCTTGAAAAATAATGACTTAAGCTGGCGCTTGAATGAGCTCAGAGATTCAGCTGACTTGATATTATCTGGGATACTATTCCACATGATACTGATTCTATTAAAGAAGTAGTCCCGAAAATGGGAAGTACGACATATATTTGTCTTAAGATACAGCTCAGTACTAGCGCGGCGAGAGCGTCCCTTTAGAAATGAAAAATATTCATCAAAATGACGGGCAAAGTTAACTTCCCCTTTCATACACTTATAGAAAAATACTAGGTCTAGATAGGTCAAGTTATTCAGGAGTAACTATTACTTTTAATTAATAGTCATTTTTATTTGATGACTGTTTGCTCATTGATTAAGTTATTATTTAATTTCTTGGAATTTCAGTATAAAACAAGCGATGAAGCTATTTTTGTTTTTATTGATTGCCTTTTCTTAGGAAATACCTTTTAACATTAATAGATGAAGCTATTTTATCCTTCCTCCGGGATTTTTTATCAGGCGCCAGGTAAACTCCATATTTTGGAATTATTCATTTAAGCTTGTTTTAGTTTGCTCGTTTTGATCCGTTATCGGGACTATATCTTTTGTGAGGGCTTCCTGTAACATATTTTTGATAAATGTATAATTAAATGTATTTGCCTGCATGTATATACCAAAACTTCGTGATACGTACTGTAGTTTCATATGGTGTTTATGTTACTAATTTTTCACCGACGAAGGATTAACGCTTTAAATTCTTTTCAAATTGCCAACTTTATGTATTCATATACTAACCATCTACTCCCTCCTCTATTTTCTGATCTTTTTACACGAGGCGATCAGATTCACTCCTACAATACCAGATCCTCAACTCTTTTGCGTCCGCATTCCTGTCGTTTAAATATAAAAAGATTTACTGTTCTTTACCTAGGTCCTAAAATATGGAATTCCTTGCCATCTAGTATCGTAAACTCTTCAACTCTGTCTTCTTTCAAAAAAACACTTCTAAGATATATTACTTCCTCACATTATAAAAACATGCCGATAACAAGTAAATTTTTTTCTCCCACTTGAAAGTGCCTTCTAAAATTTATATATATTCATGTTATGGTAAATGCGTTATTATCACATATATACTTGCCTATATAATTTAAACAGTTTTTTTGCAGATTTATTTATATTTATATAGATTTATTTATATTTATATAAATTATAAATAATAATCTTAAGGAGACCTCTTTCACATAAGCCTATTGGTTTCCAGAGGCCTCCTTGCCATATTACACCATTTAATATTTATTTATCTATACAGATTGCATTGTAATTTTTCTTATATATAACATTATTTATTTATGTAAACCTTGTAATATGGCAGAAACAATAAACAATAAACAATAAACGTCCTTAATACCTTTATATCTGTACTAAGTAACACTCTCTTCTATATGGTGAATAAGTTAACAATTTACTCCTACGAAGGATTAACGTCCTAAACGTCAGTTAGTAACACTCTCTTATATATTATAAGTTACAATTTTTACACCGATGAAGGATTAACGTCCTAAACGACAGTAGGTAGCACTCTCTTTAAATATATATGGTGTATAAGTCAGTAAGTAACACTCTCTTAAGGCTGGTTTTCACTAGGCATAAAAAAAAACATGTTTGTTTTTCTTATGCATATGCTTATGCTTATATCTGCTTGTGTCAAGTGAAAAAAAAAAAGAAACTATCTTTTGATTATGCTTATGCTTGTACTTATGCTTGTGCTTATGACTAGTTAAAACCAGCCTTTAAACGCACTTTTTATACGGCTTATTTTTTTGTTACTCTTGCCGTTTGTTGTATTTGCCTGGCTTTGAATATCGAACAATTTTAGTTAATTAAATGATATTTGCACCACTATAATAATAAAAAATAATGTTTAATACTTAAATTGCGCATTTTAACATTTAAAATATGATCAGATACGCATTACACTATACAGTGGAACCCCGCTTATCAGGCCACCGAAGGGACAGTCCACAGTGGCCGTATTAACGGTGTGGTAGTATTAAGCGGGTAAATTTTATAGAAAATGTATGGGCATGCATTTCGTCGTGACCTAAACTGAACTGGCCGCAATAACGGGGTGGCCGTATTAAGCGGGTGGCCGTAAGGCGGGGTTCCACTGTATAGGTAAAATACAATACACTATATATAAAAACTATTTCAAATTATATATATACACAAATTATGGTAGTACTGATATCACAATATTAACATGTAATTGAAAATAGAATAAATTGTACATTAATTTAAGAATAAGATATAAAGCAATCTCGCTGTTTTCGCCTACCTTCGCTTTGTAGAATCAAGCCACCTATGCTCATCTGCTGTACTCTGTACTCTCACAAAGATCAGTGTAGTATCAATCAGGAGGAAGTCAGTTTAGCTTGCGACGTACGCCTTTAATTGTTGATCGATCGCTCCTACGAACCAGTTGAAATTTTATTAATGGCACCAAACTTTCATTTTTTGTTCTGATATCACGGACGTTTAAAAAACATTTTTTTCATTAGCTTTTAAATCACTATCGATTGACAATCGAACTTCCGATCGCTGATCGTAACAAATGATCAAACGTTCGAAATTTGTAAATTTCGTTCAGTTATATGTAAGATCAAACGTTTCGGATAGCTGGGAAACTTTTTAGTTAAATTATATATATATATATGCTTGTGATTAGACCTCTACATTCCTATTCCATGTACTGACAATAATGATCAAACGTTCGAAAATTTGTAAATATAAATGTAATTCGGATATTGATCAAACATTCGAAACTGAGTCTAATTAATGAGAGGAAAAATAAGATCAAACGTTCGAAAGTTTTTTTCATATAAATGTAATTCTGATATTGATCAAACATTCGAAAGTCTAATGAGAGGAAATTTACAGGAAAAATGGAGAAACATCCTCTTTAATCAATGGACACATCGACACCTATAAATATCATATGAAACAGCTTCCGACTACTGACCTTGACAATAGCTGCATGATCAAGTGTTCGAAAACTGATATATTAAATCATTCCATGTTGATCGACTGTTCGAAATTCTAATTAAAGACTTTTTAATCAAAAAACCGGTAGTATAAAGTTATATGCAAGTCCTTTATAAATTGCCGCCAGACTGCGCCACCGCCATATCCTGATGAGATAGAATAACTTTGACAAATTTCGTAATAAAATTGAAGAAAAACTACTGTGGGGTTAAAATCAATTGCTGGCAAACATAATACTTCTTAATTAATTAGAAGTCGTTTCTTCCACGTTAAATTAAATGTAATTTTATTCCTAGCTTTCGGATTTACAATCCATCATCAGGGAAAACTAACGGTACATTTTTTCAAACATCAAATAAATTAAACAAAACAGCGCGCTTTGACGTTTGAAAAAATATACCGTTAGTTTTCCCTGATAATGGATTGTAAGACCGAAAGCTAGGAATAAAATTACATTTAATTTAACGTGGAAGAAACGGCTTCTAATCAATTATGACTCCCACGTACATGGAAATATTGGATATGATACTTCTTGGCGGTAAATAAGAATTATTCCTGTAAAAGGAGTCATTAACAACGCTACAGGAAGAATCACAAAATTATCTTCTAGAAAAATTTGAAAAAAACATCAAGTTCCTGAGTATAATGGTAACGTATGTAAGGAATTTAGACGAACTTAATAATATACCAGCCATTCCATGATGATTTACCGTAATTTATTAGCGTAAGGTAAATTCCTAAATGTAAAAAAACTATCAAAAACACAAAGCATTTTGATTGTGTGAAAGTATAGAAAACAAAATACTGAATACTGAATAGTGCATTGCAAGACCGAAATGCATTCTTTGGTATATTAATATACTACAGTTATTTCAAAAAACGTAGAATTTTGGGGTAGCTATAAATTTCAATTCAAATCAAAGAAATTTGATAACTATGGTGGCATGATGGAGTGGGGAGGGCACCGGCCTTTCACCGCTGTGATCTGGGTTCGATTTCCAGCTCCTGCACCGGATCATATGTGAATTGAGTTTGTTTGATGTGTTGTTCTCTACCATGCCACGATGCCACGAGGGTTTTTCTCCGGGTTATCCGGTTTTCCTCCCTCAGCAAAAATCAACATGTGAGGAGTGATGTATGACTGAATATTTAATGTAGAGGTAGTGAGTGTGAGTGCCAGCAGAAGAATAACCACTATTTGGATCTGCTGTGGAAAATATTATATTATATATTATATTATATTTATTTACATAATAGTACTGTTAATGGAAATAAGTAAACAAGAATAAACAAGAAGACATTTACTTACATTGATGGACCATGAAGTAGTTTACGTAGTAAGTCTAACCATAGTTTTTAGCCTTAGCAAAGTGTACGTGAACGTAAAGTTAAGTGTAAGTGTACGTTTATACCAACCGAAAAGACTAATTATGCGCATATAAAAGAATAACAATTCCCTAATGGGAAATAACTTAGTGAATGAAAAATATATAAAGATAATTGTTCCTAATGTTTATGTTGAGAATCCTTGACAACTTACAGCTATTTCAAAAAACGTTGAATTCTGAATATAGTGCATTCCAAGACCAAAGGGAAATGTGGGTCTCATTAATTTGAAATAAAAAATAGATTATAAGCTAGAGTAGATTTAAGGCCATATACTACTGGTTTTTTTATATTCAAATATTTAGCTTTCGTCGGGCACCGACATCATCAGAAGATCGACTGGAAAAGATTGTAGCCTGATATGGCCTTAAATCCACTCTTATAATTACACACAATGCCACTGAAGGACAACTTTATATTCTTAAAAAATAAATATACAGCTGCGATATCTACTCCCCATAGATCGTATATTGTTTTGAATGGCATGCACTAAGAATAAAATAACTAATTGTTATATATTTAAACAATATTACATGACCCACAATGCATTTCTGTCTTGCAATGTACTATTCAGTATGCAGTATTCAGTATTCTACGTTTTTTGAAATAGCTATACACCTATTTCAATAAACGTTGTCCATCTGGAATGGTTGATCTGAGACCGATAGGAATTGTGGGAGTTCATTAAATTTGAAATACATTGTTTTAATCACACTTGAATGGTGCTGAATTACAGATAACAGTATTTCAGAAGTAAACATTAATATTCAAGTGTGATTATAGTAGTGCATTTGCAGTTTAACGAGCTCCCACAATTCCTATTGGTCTCAGATCAACCATTCCAGATGGACAACGTTAATTGAAATAGGTGTATACACCTTTTCCGAGAAGGTTTGTCAGTGTTTGTCAGTGAAAAGCCTACGTACAAGCTAATAGCGCAGGGGATTATGGGTAACCTATATATACTTTATTAGAACGCAGGGAGTTCATGGCCACATTGCTACACTTGTCAATATGTTATTGAGAAATATCCATTTTGACTTATCAAACAACCGAGAAAGGCGTTCTGAATGCACATTTAGTTTCTGAACTGATCCATGATCCTTTGCGCCACTAGCTTGTGTGCTTTTCACGGGTGACAAACTTTCTCGCAAAGGGTGTATACACCGTATAAATGATATTGTTGCTTACTGACGCTTAGGACGTTTAATCCTTAGTCAGAGTAAAAATGGTAACTTATACATCGTATAAAAGAGAGTGTTACTTACTGACGTTTAGGACGTTTAATCCTTAGTCAGAGTAAAAATGGTAACTTATGCACCGTATAAAAGAGAGTGTTACTTACTGACATTTACGACGTTAATCCTTCGTCGAAGTAAAAATGGTAACTTATACACCGTAGAAAAGAGAGTGTGACTGACGATTAATGTTTTGATTGGCGTTAATTGCTAAAATACAAGACAGTTTCTGACTTCCCGCCTCTTCAGTTATACGTATAATGACGTTTTGGACGTTGACCTTCGTCGAAATAGAATATACTATTTCCATAAATGGTAAAAATTAAAGCTATAGATATCATCATACAAGATATCTTTTTTTGTATTCAGTTTCTTTATATGTGACTATATTATTACAAGTACGTGCAAGTAGTCTAGACGTGTATGGTACTCAAAGCTTAGCTTCAGAATCTATCATATCAATTTTTTTTGACGCCGAATGGTGAATCCAATCGAGCGGCTCAATTACAAGCTATTGTATTAGTTTTATCGAGATATTCGCGTATTTTTAAAGTGCACCTGACGCCTTTCATGATATTTTGCGAACCTGTTGTACATGCATGAGGTGTATAATAAGTGTACTTAATTTTTCTTGATGTTGACCTCTCCTTTCTGAGATATAAACTTTGAAATCTGAAAATGCAAATGAAGTGACGTCATCCCAGGCCTCATTAACTATACCAAAGTTCTCTGGAAAAAATTATAGCAATTTTTTAAAGCTCAATATCTGTATTACTAATATTCACACTACCATGCATTAACATTTTTACTACTTTACAAAAACAAGATTGTTGTCAGCTTTGAAACAAAACTTTGACAAATTCCTGGGATGACGTCACCTCATTTGCATTTTCAGATTTCAATTGTTCATATCTCAAAAAGGAGAGGTCGACATCAAGAAATATTAAGTACACTTATTATACACCTCATGTACAACAGATTTGCAAAATATGTATATTTATGATATGTATTAATAAAAGAGCCCCTTCCAGGCATGCTCCCATGTCCTTGATCTTTTTGCATTTTCTCCCTAGTTCCCAATAAGTAAAATAACGGTTTCCCTGAAATGTTTTACCTTATGTTCCCATGATCCCAAAAAACTATTGTTTTATCATATTTTGTTCCCTTGTTCCCTGAAAATAAATGTCCTTGTTCCCTTGTTCCCCTGTATTTTGCTTAAGTAGCTGTCTGATTGTGTCAAAGACAATAAAATATACACTTGAAAAAGAAACATTTTGTTGATTTGTTGGGGTAAAAATCGACAAGGCTTTATCAGTTATTTTTATCTGTGCGTACCTTTTAGGGGTCGTTTTCAAAACCTCCGCCGATCAACCCTATCACTTGGACAAAGGGAGTAAAATTTATGAAATCTAACATAAATAAAAGTTAAAGGTCTAATTATCTTGACTACAATTATATATGATAAACAAAATAGTTAAAACATATATTTAGATTTTGAGAAAAACGCAGAAACATGGCATTCATACGTACTCACTCGATTTAAAGAAGTTGGGTGAATAAACTTAATATAACCATGCTAAAATATTGCTTTAAATCTTATTTTAATCTATAAAACGGTGAACCTCAGTTATCTATCACCGCTGTACTATTTGACAAAATTAAAGGCGTATTTACACAGGTTAAGCCTCAATTTGTCGTCAAAATATGCGCAAATTCCAAGCCCAGTACGGAACACACTACCGCTAAACAATAGAAAACCCATTTGAATTTACTCCGAATCGAGATTATCCCTGTTTAAATGAACCTTTTGACGGTGCTCGCTAGATAACATGAAACTGGGAGTATTTACTGCATGGGTAAACTGTTTTCTAAAAGCGATCCTGCCGGCTTTAAGAATCTTTATTACATACCTTGTAGTCATATGTGTCTTCTTGGGAATGTACAAAACTACAGAGCATAACTCTCTAACTCAACTCACTACCATAATACCATCAATGCTCTCCGTGTCCTTATGAATAAAGGCAATAAGGATTCTATTTTCGACCTAGTCAGCGTTCGTGACCTTGATTTGTATCTGACTATTGCGTTGATTAAATCTATCATTCATGTATCTTAAGAGCGGTTGTCAGGATCGGTCAGGTAAGACGTGCAGAACGAGGTTTTTCGAAATCCTTCAAACTTTGCCAGTTCGTAGGCCTATATAAACTAAAAACCCTGTGTAAGTTTCATCTCAATCGGATAAATATTTTAGGAGTACGGGGTCGATATTTGAATTCCGAGCTTACTTCCGGTTTAACGAGGTCATTCTACAGCACCACCGAAAACTCTTTAGAACACAACAAATTTAATGTTTTACAACAAAATCAAAATCGTTCCATAAAATTAACATAATTCTTTAGCAAATTGCAAATTATTGGAACATTTTCATTTATAACAAATATTTTAGAGATTTTTAAATTATTATAAATTTTCGGAGCACTTTTTGGTAGGTAAAGTTTATTGCCAAATAACTCCACTGTTACATCGATTTACACTTAAAAATCATATCAAGGATGAAGAAAAACTATTCCTTTTCTTAAATATCAAATAAAATTTTTGGGCAAATGAAAAGTGAATTTTTGGCGATGTTTTTTGTAACGTCAATTTGACCCGAAAATCACGATTGTTTACATAAGCGACGCGAGTGATTATCAGTTGAATGATAAATATTTAGCTGGCGAAAATGGTCTTTTTCTCCAAGTAAGTACACTAAAACTCAAAAACATATTTAATCTATGGTTTTTACGTTCTCTGATAAATAAAACAGTTGGATTTAAAGCTTTTGAGACAAGTTTTAATGTATTGTCGGGCTTGATTGGCGGTCAAAGAGCGGTTATAAACAAACACTTCAACTGCCAAGGTCGTCTTTTAAACGGTGAAAATTAAAAAAATACTCCTTCCAGTTGATATAAACGGTCAAAATAAACCTTATATACATCTTACCTCGATGTATAGTTTTTCTTGGAACGTATTTTCATCTTGAGTAGAGTTAACGGAGTTCGTTTGCCCGAATACATCGACAGCCGTGTACAGCAATGAAAATTGCGTGACACACAGGAAACCCACAACGATCACGTATTTGAGTTTGTTTTATGCATGGTCAAAATCAAAAGACTACGTTTTTATGGATAAATTTAGGTTTAATTTCGCATGGCCGTTTATAATATCTACCCTAATATTTAGAAAGTGTTTAAAAACAGGCTTTATGCCTTGAAACGTATTCAACTTGCAGATATCTTGGAATTTTCTGGTTCTACAAATAGAAAATGTAACGAGCTGCTATAAATAGACTAATTCGTTGACGCGTCGACGTCTGTTTATATTAGATAAAACTCCATTTTTCCCCAAAAAGAACTATTATGTTCTAACAGAATAAATATTTTTGGTTGTTAACATTCAAGATAAACTATGATTTGTTTCAATTCACAAATCTGTGCCGTTCTTCTTTGACGCTGTTTTGCGACGTTCTGCTTTCAATTATAACAAACAATGGAACAATCTGACTGTCAACTCTTGAAATCGACAACTTCACAGCTGCAAATTAAAGTAAAAACATACTGATAGCAAATCTAAAATCCAGAACGGAAGTTGAATGCATCGACAGCCGTGTACAGTACTAATAAAATTGCGTGACACTTAGAATTCCCCGATATCAATGTACAGTAAATTAATTTCGTCTGTCCACTTGTGTTATTAGACTTGCGGTACTAGGAAAAAAATGGAAAGGAAACTGAAATACTTCTTTACTTCACTACCTTTTCTCCTCCCCAGTCTGCCCGCCTCTTTGTTAATGTTACTCAGTATGGCCAACAGGAGAGAACAACAATATTTTTGTGTAGGTTATTTTTGTTCACCGCACAGGTAGTGCCAGATTTTTTTTTTCGACCAGGGAGGTTTTGCACGGTTTTTTTCTTTTTACAGAATTTTGTTCTCTGAAATTCAAAGCGAAAACAACTGTTTGTGTGTTGGTTAAAGTCCGGTTTTTCCGTTTTATTTATTAGTCCGGTACAACGCGCAGTTACTTTGCGACTTTGCTCAGTTAACGTTCGGGCGATTTGTTCACTTTTTGTCGGGAAAACACACCGAGGTCGACTTGGGGCAAGTCTATGTTTTGGTATATATTGTATACTGATACAAAGGGCGTAAGTCTCGGATTTTCGTGTTTTTGATGCCTCAAAGTTTCGGATTTCTGTCTTTTTGATGCCTCAAAGTCTCGGATTTTCGTGTTTTTGATGTCTTAGAGTCCCCCCGGGAGTCTCGGGTTTTCGTGCTTTTGATGTCTCGGAGTCTAGAATTTTTAAATACAATAAATGCATGAGCTGATATATTTCTAGAATCTCAGGCTCGGATTTTAAAATTTTAGCATTCGCTACCCCTCAAGGTTCTGCATGTTTTGTTTTTTTTTAGCTTGGCTCTTTGCACCTTTTTTATTTTGGGAATTGCCCCCCCCCCCCCCTCCCCCCCCCCCTCCCCCAACTTCTAATGGTCCACCCCTAATTCCTTGCTGTTCAGGTTTCAATAATAATCATGTTTTACTCATCCGAGTATTAAATAAAGTGTTGATAGGTCGAGCATCCTAACTGTAAATGCTAGTTTGTGTTCTTTATATAACAAGAGATTTCCCGCCAAAAATGTCATAGGGATTCCTAAGTGTCGTGCAAATTTCTCAGTGCTCCGACGAATGGCTGAAGCTCGAAACGTCAGTAAAGTTAAGTCAACATTTTTTACAGTATTACAAATTTCATTATATTACCTATCATTTATATCAAACACCGACGCAGCCTATACTAGTTTACTCGTTAGTTTCCATTTGAAACAAATCATAGTACTTTATCTTGAATGTTAACAACCAAAAATATTTATTCTGTTAGAGCATAATAATTCTTTTTGGGGAAAAATGGAGTTTTATCTATAAATATAAACAGACGTCGACGCTTCAATGAATTAGTCTATTTATAGCAGCTCCTTAAATTTTCTATTTGTAGAACCAGAAAATTCTAAAATACATGTATCAAGTTGAATACGTTTCAAGGCATAAAGCATGTTTTTAAAAACTTTCTAAATATTAGGGTAGATAAAATAAATGGCCATGCGAAATTAAACTTAAATTTATCCATAAAAACGTAGTCTTTTGATTTTGCCGACCATATATGCATAAAATAAACTCAAATACGTGATCGTTGTGGGTTTCCTGTGTGTCACGCAATTTTCATTGCTGTACACGGCTGTCGACTATTCGGGCAAACGAACTCCGTTAACTCTACTCAAGATGAAAATACGTTCCAAGAAAAACTATACATCGAGGTAAGATGTATATAAGGTTTATTTTGACCGTTTTTATCAATTGGAAGGAATATTTTTTCAATTTTTCACCGTTTAAAAGACGACCTTGGCAGTTGAAGTGTTTGTTTATAACCGCTCTTTGACCGCCAATCAAGCCCGACAATACATTAAAACTTGTCTCAAAAGCTTTAAATCCAACTGTTTTATTTATCAGAGAACGTAAAAACCATAGATTAAATATGTTTTTGAGTTTTAGTGTACTTACTTGGAGAAAAAGACCATTTTCGCCAGCTAAATATTTATCATTCAACTGATAATCACTCGCGTCGCTTATGTAAACAATCGTGATTTTCGGGTCAAATTGACGTTACAAAAAACATCGCCAAAAATTCACTTTTCATTTGCCCAAAAATTTTATTTGATATTTAAGAAAAGGAATAGTTTTTCTTCATCTTTGATATGATTTTTAAGTGTAAATCGATGTAACAGTGGAGTTATTTGGCAATAAACTTTACCTACCAAAAAGTGCTCCGAAAATTTATAATAATTTAAAAATCTCTAAAATATTTGTTATAAATGAAAATGTTCCAATAATTTGCAATTTGCTAAAGAATTATGTTAATTTTATGGAACGATTTTGATTTTGTTGTAAAACATTAAATTTGTTGTGTTCTAAAGAGTTTTCGGTGGTGCTGTAGAATGACCTCGTTAAACCGGAAGTAAGCTCGGAATTCAAATATCGACCCCGTACTCCTAAAATATTTATCCGATTGAGATGAAACTTACACAGGGTTTTTAGTTTATATAGGCCTACGAACTGGCAAAGTTTGAAGGATTTCGAAAAACCTCGTTCTGCACGTCTTACCTGACCGATCCTGACAACCGCTCTTAAATAACCTGTTTACAATACAGTATCCTCTTGGGTGGTGAGGGGGAAGAGAGGAGAGGGAGTTCCCCCTCAAGCTAAAATAGCGCTATTTGTAGTATAGCATGGTATCCTCTTGGGCGTTGAGGGGGAAGAGAGGAGAGGGAGTTCACCCTCAAGCTTAAATAGCGCTATTTGTAATACAGTATCCTCTTGGGCGTTGAGGGGGAAGAGAGGAGAGGGAGTTCCCCCTCAAGCTAAAATAGCGCTATTTGTAATAATATATGAATGACCTTTATTTAAAGAGGGTGACACATGACAGTTACCATTAACAATAAATCGTACTGATAACCTAGTGGCTCTTAAAATAAGAAAGATGTAACATCCTTTTAGGGGAGGGGAGGGGTTTTATGTAACTAAAATAGAGCGATTTGTAATATAGTATCCTCTTGGGGAAGGGGAGGGGGTTCATGTAACTAAAATAGCGCTATTTGTAATATAGTATCCTCTTGATGGAGGGGAGGGGGTTCATGTAACTAAAATAGCGCCATTTGTAATATAGTATCCTCTTGGGGGAGGGGAGGGTAATCTACCCACTGGTCACCTGGTCGAACCTGAAGTGATAGTTTAGCATATACCAAATCACATGAATGCAAACGACAAACAATGCAACAAACAAACAAACAAACAAACAAAATTAAAGACAAACAAACAAACAAATAAACAAAAAGACAAACAAACAAATAAAAAACAAACAAACAGACAGACAGACAGACAGACAAACAAATTAACAGACAAACAGCAAACAGACAAATAGACATACAGATAAACAAAAAAAACAAAAAAACAGACAAACAAATAAACAAACGGACAGACAAACGACAAACAAACAAACAGACAAACAAACAAACTAACAAACAGACAGACAATCAAAGCAACAAAACAAAGAAACAGGCAGACACACAAACCAACCAACAAGGGCCATGCAGTTGTACGAAGCCTGGATAAAGTTATCTATGGGTAAGAGTTATCCAGTGTATGGAAGTTGTGTAGGTTTTATCTGTTGGATAGGGAATAATCTGGTGGATCAGTAGCGCTATTCAGACTTCGTACAACCGGCTTCTGACGGACAGAAAAACAGACAAACAATCAATCAATAATATCAGTATCGCCATCTTAGCCATCGATATCACAACCACCATCACCATTAATATTTTCACTCAAATTCAGTTAAAATTGTCATTTAATAGCTTTGAATGAGCGTAATAAAATAAAAAAAAATCAGCAATTTAAGAATATTGTATTTCATAATTATAAAATTCATTAATAATTCATATAAAATTGAAAAAGGAAATCAAAGCTGCAAACAAGGTTAATTAAATAACATATATATTAGATATAAAATCGTCTAAATTGCATAGTTTTAACGGCCAGATTTACTTTTATCCTGACAAATTTAGTATTTAATATGACACAAATAACGTTGGAGTGTCATATGTGCTATACATTTATGGGCCAGATTGGAAAAAAGCTCTGCTTTATTTGAAACCCAATAAAGATTTATTATTATTATTATTATCATTATTAATCCAACTAATCATAGACGAGTAAAAATATCTTCATCACATTAGCACATGCAGACAGATTATATTTATCTTAAATACCTTAACAAATATATCATTTCCAGGCTCGGTTTGGCACCAAAATTTGATCTTTTTTTCCATTGTAGTGTGCCACTCAGAAACGTATGGTATCGATAGGTTTACAGTTTACAGTTTACATGAATTGTCCTTAAATAAAATTGTATTGTCTTATAGATATCTTATAATAACAACATCCCCTCCCCCTCCCCCTCCCTCACTAGAAAACGCCTCCAACGTCCTTAGTATGAAAATAGTTTGTAAATAAAAATTTGCAAATACTAATTAAATGTATCTTGATCTTGATTGTAAATTCATATTTACAGTCTATTTTAAATTGTTTACATACATGCGGATGTACGTTGGTTATTTTCCCCCCTAAAATTTCCTTATTATTATTATACAAAATCCAGATAACGAACATATCTTGGATTCGCAACAATACACATACAAAATACACATTACTACCATTTAACTCTTGCATAGGGTAATGTCGTTCTGTTCGTCATTATAATACGTATATCGGTACACCCTGGCGATAAGTCTGGTTAACCGGTCGTTTCCAAATGTACAGGCATAGGAGAGCTATTACGATTGTTAGGATTGGAAAGCCCACTTTGATGGTTAATTCACGTGCTTTCAACTTTTCTAAAAAATAATAAAATAACTAATTTAGATAGAATAATTTATAAATACTGTTACGTCACTTTTTACACGATATTTTCGATGGTTGTTTGGTTGTTTGGTTGTTTGGTTGTTTGGTTGGTTGGTTGGTTGGTTGGTTGGTTGGTTGGTTGGTTGGTTGGTTGTTTGGTTGGTTGGTTGGTTGGTTGGTTGGTTGGTTGGTTGGTTGGTTGGTTGGTTGGTTGGTTGGTTGGTTGGTTGGTTGGTTTATAAGTTTGTTCGTTTGTTAGCTTATCTAGTCTTATCTTTTCTGTTTTTGTCCTTCGTTACAGCGTTTTTCATATAATGACGCGACCACAGACTTTCAAATATCAACATGAAAAAAGTGGTTCACGCTTAGCCTTCTCCGCAGGCATCTCTTATATCTCTTTTTCATCGGGCTTCCTGTGGCGAGGAAAAAAACGACTAGTCCGTCTCTAGTAGTAGCACAGGAAATCCAAATCCAAATTAGACCACAGAGACGCCTTTGGAGGATGCTAGTTCACGCTGCTGTCATTCAAAAATAATACTTTTGATATTTTGATTGACGTCAATAAAACAACGCCTCTAACACGTTAAGTTGTTGCCTGACCTTTGATGAGGGTCCTGAAGGAGTAAAATGGGAGCTGGGACTGGCCTAATTTTTGACTGGGGAATGGGATTCGATGCACTGGGACTGGGATTTACAAATAAAAGAACAATAGAAAATGGGAATGGTATTGAAAACTTGAGCAAAACTGATGGGATTATGTGTTTTTTTGACTGGGATTTGGTCCAAATATAAACTGGGAAATGGGATTTGGACTCCCATCAGCTAGGACTTTCTTTGAACATAATAACTTACTTGAACAGTCTTTGTCAATTTCCTGGTTTCCAGGTTTTACAGCTGGCGATGTTACTAAATGTTTTGTTGTAGATACTTTTGTAGAATTTGTTGTTGTACCTGAGGAACGAATAATATTGGTTTACACTAAATTTGATTTAATCTAATTTCCACTGAGTATAAAACATACTAAAGATAAACTGTGAATTATTTTTAAACTGTGAACAATTTTTTCTCTAAAATGTAGTAGTTTTAGGACTTTGTACCATTTGATATTTGATGAGCATGGATTATAAAGCACTTCCTTCTCCAACCCCCCCCCCCCCCCCCCCCCCCCCAAAAAAAAAAAAAGAAAAAAAAGAAAAAAAAGAAAAAAAGAAAAACAATACCGAGCAAGGTCTCGATCCGTCGATTTCCTGGACACAACCGAGCCTCCCAATCGAACGGGCCTGGATATTTAATAAATATACTATTCAATAAACCGAGTGTTGCTCGTTTCAATGTGTTAAAGTGTACAATACCTTCTTTACCATTGTTTGTGGTAGTGATGCTGGACGTCGTCGACGAAGGAGGTAACGATGGGCTACAATCTTTACCTAAAAACAAATATAAAAAAATACTGGTTAATGTGAGTAAATAATAATAAACAGCGCTACGATTTATCTATAACCATTACCGTCACCATCTCCATCATTAAAATAATTACCATCTTCGTCATCATCATCATTTTCAATACCATCATCGTCATCATCTTCATCATTATCATCATAGTCATCGTTAGTTATCGTCATCATCATCATCATTACTATACCGTAATCATCATTGACGTCATCATTATAATTACCATCATTACCATAATCATCATCCTCATATCATCATCGTCGTCATCCTCACTTCTACACCACCTTCCCAAAACTAGCTAGAGGTTAATTGACCCCCCCCCCCCCCCCCCCCGGTTATCATGGAAGTCATATTTGGTTCTCACCTGAATGCCTGATAACGGTCGAATTGCCTGGTACGTTTTCTTGATCAACACCTGAGAAAATCAGAACACACAAAAAACTTGTTCCGTTAGAGATTGAGCATATATCCTTGACGAATATAAAGGAATGTAGGAAAAAGGATCACAGGCCTTGACCATGTTCATGCATTCAAAACGTCTCGGCGTTGACTCGTGAACCACAGCAAAGGTCTTCGATGGTTCAACGACCATACTGCTTTTTATATAAAGCGTCGATGGTAGTGTGGAGTTCCCCAGGGAACATTCCAAGACCATATTTCGACTTGAAACTAAACAAGGACAATAGCAATAGGTTATTTTATTGAGGATAAAAAGCAAAGGTAGCCCGGCTTTATCATATGTATTTTCTTTGGAATGTTTACTGCTTTATTGCTGCCGCAGCGGAGCGAGCTTGAAGCGAGCGAAGCAAGGTAGCGATCCTATTTCAGTCCTAAGTTAGCAGATCCTAAGTTAGTATAGAAAGGCAGACAAAATCGAGATTTGTGTCTACTATAATGCAATGCGAGTGTCGAGAAAACAATAGATTATTTTGTTTTAGTAATCCCACAATCCAACATTCTTTGTACCAGAATGCAACTCGCGCTTCGTCTTCTTTCATCGACTCGTTAATGTACATTTATTATTATTCCGATTTATGGTAATGATGCAAGTTATCTCAGAACCATTATCAAAATTATTTTATTTACTTTCTAGGTACTGTATTTGCGACCAGGCCTGCATACGAATTCAACAAAGTTGTTAGCCTTGAGCCCGTGCATTTTTGTAATGCTGTATTGTATAAAAACATCAATAAAACGAAGGGAAAACCCCCAGCTCGCCATTCATTCACCCATAAAAACAGTACGTGTCGATGGTTTTTGAATATATTGAAAGAAGAAAATAAACAACAGATTAAGAATGCAATGTTCATGTGAAACTTCTTTGCACCTTGATTTAATATAAACATGCTTTTTGAAAGGGAATTTAGTCGAGCTCCTTTCACTGATTGTATGCAGGCATCCAAAACTTGTCAGAGCTGCATAGCTAGCTGACATCACTTGCTCTTCTAGAAGAAACGAGAACTAAGGAAAAAGATTTAGAATGGCTTCTCTTTAGATATTTTGGACTTGAACGACGATTCAATGAACTTTTGAAGTCTTGAAGTTGACCGTCGATCGTCCCTAATGGCTTTTAAACCTATGTAAAACCTGCACTGACCAATTATCATTTCGAGGGAGGGGAGCCTCGACGTATTAAAAAAAGTTTTATTGACGATAATTGTTATATCATGTTGTAAATATTGTTGTATATTGATTTTTAAAAGTTTTTTGAGTTTTAGTTTTGATTTTTCTGTCCGAAAAAAATATTTCGTACCGTACTCTACTGAGGCAGGTTTTGGTGCGCAATTTTTTCCTGTCATGGGTTATGCTAACAGCTTGAGCTTGTTAGCTTCGCGCTGATTGGCTAGTTACATTTTCTTGTATCATATAGTTGTCAAAGCGTATATAGAAAATTATTCATTGAAACTGTTTGAGAAGATATATTGTTCATTATATTAGGCATTAAACTTGTGCTACGGTCGAGTGCCAGAGTCGCATTGTATTTGTTTGTACTCTCCATGTGTTTATTGTTACTCAATGGTCATTTATTATTACTCGGGCTTTCCAAAGGAAATCCGAGTCTTAAAATGACTTCAATGTTTTTTTTTCTTGGGTCGGAAAACGCCGTCGTCACCGCGCATGCGTATGGTCACAGCGCATGCGTAGACTGGCCAATACGAGCACATGGATATTTGATTCGTCGAAGGATTGATTTCTAGGTGGAATATTCTCATATTTTATGCGCTCACTCCACATGATTCGCAGTAGAATTACACTTAAGTTTATGTCGAATGTTTTCGGAAAGGGTCACTGTGAATTTAATAAAGATCATGCAATTTACGGGCTAAATAAGCGAGCCAACTTATTATGATGGAATTTATCGAGAAATCGTCCCTGCTATAGCTATAAACTCATAATGCTATGGAATTGATTCACAACCAGTTACAAAGGACGAAGCTGTTACTACTGGATATTTAACTGTATTGTAAGCATTCTTAGAGAGTACGATACAGCGCACTAGAAGTGAAGACAACAACAGTATAATACTTTAGTGATGTTTAGGGTAAATATTTTGCTTCATGTAATTATTTATTTTATATTTTTGATTAAAATAACGAGTTTATCTGTCAATAGCTTAATTTTATTGACTGGCTACTAGCTCGTACAAGCTTCAGATCCGCGATTGATTGGCGATTGTCGAGCAATCAGTTATAGTGAAAGCGTGTGGAATGAATGTTTCCGCGTTGCATCAAATGTGTTTGAAGTCGACAGTTAATTGCCGGAACAGAAAAAACCGTCAAAGCCTTCTTTGAGAAAGGAGATGTGTTTGTCAATTTACCTACAGGCTTTGGTAAGTCACTGATTTATCGCTTTCCACACGCTTTCACTATAAACATTCTTTTCGTTCGACGCCATGTTAGATTTGTAAACGGGAAAGACTGAGGCGAGTAATCGAACCAATGGGAGGACTCGTTAGAATTTGAAAGGTTAACAGCCAATCAGCATCTATTATATATTTTTCTGCTATTCGCTGGGGGGTCTCAGAACACGGATATGTTCGTTATTTCGCAGACGGTTATTACGGGGAATAAACCGGATGTAACGCAGGCTAAGCGCTTAGCTTCTTGCAAAGAACAACAAATTTATTCGCAAAACTTTTAAGCTTAAACTTAATCGCTTAGCTTCAACCTATTATCTAGCAGTTCCACTTAGCGATCTATGTACATGTAGATGTACAATGAAAGTAATATTTCTTTGTTTACAATATGTCAGATAACGTGACCGATTTTAACTCCTCAACATTAGGAGCCGGAGAGGACTTTTTTTTGTACGAGATCTCCAGTCGAGCTAAACAATAGGTTGTGGTTTTGACAGTTGTAAGTGTTGACAGATAGTGTTATAAGCCGTTGGGATTAGCAACCACAGTAATCCTTATTCTGACAGCGCGCGAACAAATGCCAGGTTCGGATCGTAACGAGATTAACTAAATATGGATAGTTTTGCTCCAAATATGGCATGAACCCCAAGGTTTGGCGCGGAATACAAATCAGTGAGCGAAGGGAAATATTGCGCCAACAGACGACGAGAACTCTCCTCAAAGTCTGTTTGGTTATACCTGATACTTGTTCCGATAACAACACTGCTTGGTATAGAACTACGGAAACAAAGGAATCTTTCAATCACTAAAGTCCCTTTAGTTTGATGTTGAGACCAGCTCTCTCAGAAGCAAAGCTAATGGTAATCACTTGATGTATTTTAAACAAAGCGGCTCAAACCTAACGTCATTTGCCTTCTTGTCCATCTACTTTCGAAAGGGAGCTTTAGAACTACCAAGGAACACAAAGTTGGACAATGTTTGCCGTAAGGTAATCAAAACAATTAACTTCGCAGATCCCGCGCAATCACAACAAAGCGCGCCAAAATCATTGTGTCACTGCAGAGCCATAATTGTTACAATGTTCCAGCAAATACGAGAGTTCGAGGATAAACTGAAAGCAAGCCAGAAATGATGAGCCAAACGAATATCAATCCGCCGAAACAAGCCTCTACGCCGCTCAACGATGCACCTAGAGCGGACATATGCTGACATGAATTCGTCAGTGTGCGAGGTCAAAGGACCAAAACAGGCCTGACTTTAATAAATCCAGGAGAGTTCCCGATTGGCAAATACTTTTGATGAAAATTCAAGGACGACTCTAAGATAAATATGATGGCAAAGTCTATTCAATTTAACGAGTTTATGTCGAACCAAGGTAAAACTTACGACTTCTACTATATTTCGTACTAACTATAAACTATAGACGTTTAATTTATAAACATCTAAACATTCTACACTCGGAAAAAAGTCTAATATCATTTGTGAATGCAAATCAGCACATTGAGTGTTTAATGAAAGTAATAAATAATACATTTAATGATAATTTTTTCTGATGGTTTGATTGACACTACAAATTAACTTGACTAATTGTAACTCTAAAATAACCAAACTCTATAAGGTATAGAGTATTATATATACTATTAAATTAGAATGCATTCATTATATCCGTGAAACACAATTAACTATTTTATGCAAAATATTGCTAATTAAACAATAGAAACAAAGGATTTTGGACTAACTTGCGCAATTTTGTTAGCAAACTTAATTTCATTAAAATAAATATACAGCACCTTTTCCACATGTTCATGCGTAAAAATATTACTTCAAAATGAAATCTTTCCTTGGTGGTTTCTAGGTGTTGTCGCCCGAAACCAGTGGAGTTACCAGGTGATTCGCCCGTAACTCTGCGAGAGACAACGTTTTAAATTATGTTTTTATACACGTAATAGTAGCTTACAATCGATCAATTAAATGCGTAAAAATATTACTTCAAAATGAAATCTTTCCTTGGTGGTTTCTAGGTGTTGTCGCCCGAAACCAGTGGAGTTACCAGGTGATTCGCCCGTAACTCTGCGAGAGACAACGTTTTAAATTATGTTTTTATACACGTAATAGTAGCTTAGAATCGATCAATTAAATGCGTAAAAATATTACTTCAAAATGAAATCTTTCCTTGGTGGTTTCTAGGTGTTGTCGCCCGAAACCAGTGGAGTTACCAGGTGATTCGCCCGTAACTCTGCGAGAGACAACGTTTTACAGTATGTTTTTATACACGTATTAGTAGCTTAGAATGGATCAATTAAATGCGTAAAAATATTACTTCAAAATGAAATCTTTCCTTGGTGGTTTCTAGGTGTTGTCGCCCGAAACCAGTGGAGTTACCAGGTGATTCGCCCGTAACTCTGCGAGAGACAACGTTTTACAGTATGTTTTTATACACGTATTAGTCGCTTGGAATCGATCAATTAAATGCGTAAAAATATTACTTCAAAATGAAATCTTTCCTTGGTGGTTTCTAGGTGTTGTCGCCCGAAACCAGTGGAGTTACCAGGTGATTCGCCCGTAACTCTGCGAGAGACAACGTTTTACAGTATGTTTTTATACACGTATTAGTAGCTTAGAATGGATCAATTAAATGCGTAAAAATATTACTTCAAAATGAAATCTTTCCTTGGTGGTTTCTAGGTGTTGTCGCCCGAAACCAGCAGAGTTACCAGGTGATTCGCCCGTAAATCTGCGAGAGACAACGTTTTACAGTATGTTTTATACACGTATTAGTCGCTTGGAATCGATCAATTAAATGCGTAAAAATATGAAATATTAAACTGTTTTGTTCGTGCTTGTTGGTAACATAGTTAATATGTTGGTATTAACTATGTTGGTAAAGAGTAAATAAAAGACACAATATAGATTCAGTAGCAGCAACTTTTAAATTGCAAATTGTTTCACGGTCAAATAAAAATCACTCTTTGCACTCTGAACGTACATGAAAGAACAAACAGTATGATATCTATGTTCTAAATTCACTTGTTTTTAAAATCGTATGCGTTTGTATGCAATGTAAGCGATTATTCAAATATTTAGATTTCGACTTGGGTCGGAAAACTTGCGCTACACAAGATTGTTACACACTGTTCATTATGAACAAAATACAGTCGGCAATAGTTATGATTTATTTTAACCCACTACGCTAGCTTTATATTTAGTTGGTTGATTTAATCTTTTTATCTTCACAACACCTCTGCTATGTTCTCTGACCGCAGGCATTGGGAATTATAGGGCGCACAGCTTGAATCCAGCGGACCTGAGGTCCGGTGGATTCAAGCTGTGCGTACAAAAAAAAGCCATCTCCGGCTCGTAATGTCGGCTCGTCAAGCTCGACAACAACAAATATAAAACAGCTGAAATCAGCCTCTCTGAAAACTACATCCAACAGCCTGAATCTCCTCAAATATAACACCAATTGCTTTAGTGACTATCTATCTTGCTTTTTCTGGCGTTTATTTTGCAAGAACAACTTAAATAACACTGATTTAACTGAGTTAATATAAACCGATTTGGTTTTTATTTATGACAACAGGGAGTCGATCTCAAAACACATGAAACCTGTATAAACTTATTGCCTTCAAATGTCATAGTAAATATAATTATATTTTTATATATTTGATAATGGAAGATTCCTAAAAAAATATCCTGCAGGAAAAAAAAATAGGGTTGTAAAAGCTACGCCGTCCATTTAGCCTAGAATACCCCGTCACTTATTTACATAATAATAGAATCAAACTAATACACACATTTTTTTTTCACGACGTTTCGAGTCATACTGACGCCATCATCAGGTAAATGTTATCGTATAAAAGCATGACAGTAAGGCCTATGAATAATTTACAAGAACACTAGAGTGCAGCTGCTTGAATTTCTATAGTGACGGGGTATTTTAACTCATTGCTAAGTGTAGCTATACGTCGAGTGTCGAGGGTCGAGGGGAGATTGTCGAGGGTCGAGGGTAGAATGTCGAGGGTAAAATCTCGAGGGTCGAGGGTAAAAAGTCGAGGGTAATAATATTTCTACGATTGTTTTATTTTTACTATTTTATAGAGACGATTTATTTAGAAAAGTCGTTGTTCAGACTGACATATGACATATTCCAGACTACATGGAGGTGAATCATACATGCTGGGCATGCTGTGCATTGCGATCTTGTCTAAAACTGTAAGTGATAAAACCCGAATAATGACCGAATAGCCGCGAATAGTGACGAATAGTCGCTAATAGTGACGAATAGTAACGAATAGTCGCGTAGTATAGTGATATATTAGTTATAGCATTTCATAGTGTAACTATTCACGCAATGTGTATGTAAGATATCTGTCAGCGAGTGGCCGCGCCCAGATATTTACCTTACTTACCTATAAAACGATTGCGTTTATATAAACCCGGTTACGTAAATGCGTTTAACTCACGTAAGACTTACGTAAATGATTCCACAAAATATATACATATATATAAAAGTTAAGCGTAAAACGTGTATTTAAAAAATGCACTTTGATACTGCGAAAAGTCTTGAATGGCATGAATAACTGACATCTTGCACCAGCACCTTTTACCCGCGACCCGCGACCAAAAGTTCAACTCTACTCATATCCTTAAAAAAACCTCCAAATTGGTCTAATCTAAAATCTCCTGATGAAATTTTTATGCTCAATAATATACTATCACAGGCGCACACTTACGAAGTGTTTTATTTTCACCATTTCTACATCTTTTTGTAATTTACCTTATATGTTATACCTCATATATTATAGTTTTTATAATATTAAAAATAAAATAAAATACTTTTACCGGCGACTTTTACCCGCGACTTTTACCCGTTACTTTTACCCGGCTACCCGCGACCCGCGAAGATTAGACACTGCCGAGAGGTCAACCGTAATATGAGAAGTGACAGTTTCAATATGTTTGTCACTGATTTTCAAATTTACGGCATGTCATAAAACCCGGAACACCGGAACGTAACCACCAGAACGAAACCACGGGAACCACCGGAACGACCGGAACAATAAATCAGAATGACCGAAACAATAAATCGGAACCACCGAAACGACCGAAGCAAAAATTCGCCGGAAACACAAACTTCTTTCTAACCTGAACCTGCAGCATTCATTCAGTTGAAACGAGTTTTTAAAAGTATAACCTGCCTAAAAATGAACATATGTCGAGTACGCGTACAGCCTTTTGTTACCTATCTACGAAGTACAAACCAAATTGCACTGTTTTGTACAAATATTTTGTCTATCACTCCACAATGCTGTTTTGTTTATCCACTTTTCATTCTATAATATATGATAAAACAACCTTCAATTATTGATATCATTTTAGGGACACCTTGTTATTTAATATGTACACTGAAATGATTCCCACTCCAAAGAAATGACTGAAAATAACTCTCTTTACAGTGGACATAGAAAGACGGCCTAGAGCGTATCCGTTATTTACCGTTATTTAAAGGAGAATTGACTGTATTCGCCTCTGGCTAAGTATGGCAAGCCAATTGTAGCAATATTCAATATAAAAATTCAATGGCAATTCAATACAAAATCAATGTCAATTCAATGAAAATTCAACTTCAATGTCAATTCAATGTCAATTCAATAAAAATTCAATGTCAATTCAATGTCAATTCAATGAAAATTTAATGTCAATTCAATGTCAATTCAATATCAATTCAATGAAAATTCAATGTCAATTCAATATCAATTCAATGAAAATTCAATGTCAATTCAATAAAAATTCAACGTCAATTCAATAAAAATTCAATGTCAATTCAATGAAAATTCAATGTCAAAGTTATTAGACGATCTCTAACTCACCTTCTTCTCGATGTTATCCATTGCAAGCACGGGAAGAAGAGCATATTCCAAACAAATAAATGGTGTATAAAAAAACATTAAATCCATGATAGTTTCTTTGTCTTTAATTTTTGTTTTTATTAATGGAAACGTTATTAAATAATTTTTTTTCTAAATTTTTTTATTATTTTTGAATTTTTGTTTGAATTTTTGTTTTGAATTTTTGTTTCGGTCGTTCGAAGGTTCCGATATTTTTGTTTCGGTCGTTTCGTTGGTTCCGATTTATTGTTTCGGTCGTTTCGGTGGTTCCGATATCTTGTTCCGGTGGTTCCGGTGGTTTCGTTCCGGTGGTTACGTTCCGGTGTTCCGGGTTTTACCACATGCCGAAATTTAGCGTATTCTTCATTTTATCTGTACCCACTCGAGGTCACAAGCGTAGTTTTAACTGGTTGACAGCCCAGCATGTAGTCTGGAATATGTCATATGTCAGTCTGAACGACTTTTCTAAATATATCGTCTCTAAAAAATCGTAAAAATAAAAAAAGTCGTAAAAATAAAACAATCGTAGAAATATTATTACGATTATTATTATTATTATTATTATTATTATTATTATTATTATTATTATTATTATTATTATTATTATTATTATTATTATTATTATTATTATTATTATCGACTTTTTACCCTCGACCCTCGACATTTTACCCTCGACCCTCGACAAACTAACCTCGACCCTCGACGTTTAGCTACACTCATAATTGCTCTTTCCGCCGCAAGATTCTAATTTATTCATTTTACCGCAATACCGCACAAAAATACGGCCAATACCGCAATACCGTAAACTCCAATGTCTGATCTGTGTTTGATGTAACGCATTTCCGAGGTCATTCACCAACGCGTTGCTTATCGCACAATAAAAAAAGCCGATAGTTCATTTTCGTGAATATATCAAAACGTTAACAAAACGTTTTTGTAAACATTAATCAAACAAAATATATCTTTCGAATTCTTTTTCAAATTGTTTGAAATGTCACGAAATGCATCAAGATTGAAAAAAAAAATAACTTAACTTTTCAGAACACACCTGATTTCGAATATAATCGTTTTACGATTTATTTGGATGGTCAGTAGGTTAAAGTAGTGAGTCGGTTATATATCCAACATTACTACTAAACGAAGAATTGAATCCTCTTCGAGTAAATCCGTATTGTTGGTTTTATATAGTTAATTAAGGCTTTAGTGTTATTAAGCTTGTTGATCTAACTTGTTGACGATTAACCCGCCTTGTAAAATGTACGATGAAATTTAATACACCTACCTGGTCTTACTGCTGTCATATATCAGCAAATGATTAACGCCATACCGGCTTCTTAATGGTGTGAGCTCCATTGCGCGCGTGGTTTATTATCGTAGATTGTATGTCACGCTACGTCACGTTACGTCACAAATTAAAAATACGCAGACGTATACGTAATCTAGCCTCCTCCGCAGGCAACTCCTGAGTCCGAGTGAGTTTCGTGAGTTTGAGGTTCCTGTGTTGAAAATTCATTTTTGCCTTATGCCACAGGAAGCCCGCGTCGTGTTTTTTTCTTTTTCTTCGTTTCTTCTGGCTAAGAGATGCCTGCAGAGGAGGCTATACGTAATCTCCCTTGCTGCCGTTTAAATATTAGTGTCGGCCTCTACGTAGACGCTCGTTGCAGCGTAATGGCAATGAGAATATGAAAATAATAATTTATAATAGGAGCAAGGATGGCACAGTTGGCTGAGTTGGTTTGAACAAATTAAAATTAAAATTAAAAAATTATAATAAAAAATAATTAAAATTGAAATTAAAAAATAATAATAACTACTTATTAACCGAGCAAACGAGGTTAATAAAAGTTTTATTATACGGCTTAAACTTTGCCTTCAAGGCAACGTTTCGTCTTCAATTTTTACTTCCGGTTCCGACACAGGAAACACGTACGAAATATGCGCGCGCCGATTCAGTCGAAACAAACAACAAGAGCTTTCAACAAAATCATTATTTAATTGGCAAATTTTACACTCATTTCTCTTCTTAAATCCAGAGCAAAGTTCCCAACGAGTATTGTGTTTGTTTGAAATTCGATAACTAGGAAATACAGCAAGACAAAGCTTTAAATTTAGCTTTCGACTGAAAGCATGTGCTTTGATTTTGAATGAACAAGCTGTCAACAGACTGTGAGTGTCAAAAGAAAAGTTTACCGGTCATCATCATCGCTCTCTATGATAACTCTACGGCGTTTTACTTGATTATTATAGCAAACTGAGAAGAACGCAGAAACTTCGGCGCTGGCGGTCGAAGCTGTGTTGTTTTGGACATTTATTCGCTGGAGGAGCCAAGTAATGGCTGGTACTTGGCTGCACTACTTGAGTGGTATTCCTTCCTTAGATACTACTTACTGCTGGAGTTTGGCTGTTTGATATCGGCTCAAGCTGTTTCTGTTGGACTCTGCTAAGGGCCAAAGACATTTCTCGCTGGTGATCTTCGCCTGCGGTCTTGTAAGAGTTGAGACTCTCAGTTGACTTGTGTCCACTGAGCTGGGCAACATAATTCTCCGGGATGTTGGCGTCAAGCAGTCGTGAAATGCTTGTTTTTCTGACTGAGTGATTTGAAACTTTTGCCCCAACTGCTTGCTGAAGACCAGCATTATTAGCTGCTGTGGACAGAAACTTTCCAATTAGGTTTTTCCCGAGTGGTGTTTTCTTGAACCAGATCATGTCACTCGTCGCTCGTTTGTGCTTAACTACGAGAAAAAACGGAGCATCTGGAGTATTCATCTCGAGAGGACGATGAGCTCTGAACTTCTTGTAATAAGCAACTGGACATCTGTCTCCTCCGGTGGCGTAAATCTTAGGCTGAAAAGCTCTTTGGTGGCCTTGCTCTTGACCCGTTCTGGTCTTTGTACCGCGTTCCCCAAGCCAAACAAGGATTTCGCCGCTCGTTCCGAGTTGTTAATGTACGAGTCAAATCCAAAGGTGCCCATCCCCCCCCCGGGCAAACCCCCGGGCATTTGACTTTTTGAAAAAAAATTGGTCAAATTCCCCACCATCTGGGCAAACTGAACAGTCAAATGCCCCACTATTGAAACAACAGAATGGTCAAATGCCCGCCCCTCGAGCTCGAGTCAGTGATAAACTCAAATTTTACTTTAAGTAAAAAAGAAAATACTTAAACTTCCTTCTACTACATGACGTCTCATGAACATGGTAGACAAAACTTGTACAATCAAATATGAAGGGAAATTTCAAAAAACGTTGAAGAAGAGAATGGTTATTGGCAATTTTTGATTGGTGATTGCACGACCGAAAGATGGATCTCGATATAATTCACAAATCTATCTTAAAAACTGAAAGAACTTGGATTTTCTTTGCACTTTTCGACTCTAAAACACAAAGACAAGCATTTATACTTCGTCAATTTAATTTTACTTGTGAAAGAACAGAGCTCCTTTGCAATCGCTGTTCGTCAATCGCCAATTCTTTCTGACGTTTTTTGAGATAGGTGTATAACAAGGAAAAACTATCTATCAATTCTTTGCTTTTCGTTTCCGTTCCCGTGTGACTTTTGCCTGATCATGGGCTACCTGTGGTTAGGACTCCAATGCTTTCTGGGTATTTTTAAAGATGGCCGACACTCGTCAAATGCCCGCCCGTTCAAGTAGCTAATCGGCGTCAAATTCCCCACTATACGGAACCCAAGTCTTGTCAAATGCCCGGGGTTTGCCCGGGGGGGGGATGGGCACCTTTGGATTTGACTCGTACATAAGCTGGACGTCGCCCCAACACAACTTTCTGCTCTCATCACGGGCCCTGAACACAAAGTGAAGGGAGATAAACCACCAAACTGTTCTTTGTAGAACTTCTGGGCTATAGTCTCCAAACTGGCCACTTGTAAACAGAGCATCTTCGTCGGCGTTTGTCAAGGCTTTGGTGGCTTGAGGTTTGTTGCCCTTCCCGTCTTTCACGAGTGCTTTTCGTCGTGCGGCCAAAACATTACGAGACTTGACGAACTCTTTATCCTTAAGGATGTTAAAGGCATAATTCTTCTCCTCAAGAAATCTTTGGATGCTCCTCTGGTAGCTGCTTATTGTATTTGGTTCATAGTTGGTGCCGTCTTCCTTTCTAACGTCCATGAAGAACTTTGAAAGGACGTGATCAAGCTCAAGCGCAGGTAACTCTTCAATTTCCACACTTCGTTTGTTTATTTTCGCCAGATATTTAGCCAAAATGTTCAGGTCAGATCTCGTTTTCTTTACTGTGTTTTTGGCCTTTTGTTGGTTTAAGAATGACTCGATTTCCTCTTGACTATTCGGCAAGTTTTCTGGTTCCCTTTCAACTTCTTCGTCATTTTCTGTCGTCTCGACGAGAGGGATGTTTTCTTTTTCTTCAGTAGGATAATAAAATTCGCTAGGCGACTCTTCTGCACTGTCAGACATAGCTACAACACTTTATCTCTTCGTTTTTTAAAGATTTTGTAATGTTTTGCTTTTCAGGAAACACGGCTGTTATAGTTAAAATTCCCGCTCAGGAAAACAACAACAAAGCAAACAATTTTCCGGTCCGGATACGGAAACAGACGGACCGTGGTCCGGATACGCGATCTACAGACCGGAAATCAGCCAATCAGAGTGTGCGTACTATCATAGCCGTATAATAATAAAAATTAATAAAAATTAAAATTAAAATTAAAATTAAAATTAAAATTAAAAAATAATAATAAAAATTAATAAAAATTGAAATTAAAATTAAAAAATAATAATAAAAATTAATAAAAATTAAAAATAATAATAAAAATTGAAAATAATAAAAAAAAATAATCAAAATTAAAATCAAAATTAAAATCAAAATGCGTAATGGCAATGAGAATATAAAAAATAATAATTTATAATAGGAGCAAGGATGGCACAGTTGGCTGAGTTGGTTTGAACAAATTAAAATTAAAAAAAAAATAATAAAAATTAATAAAAATTAAAATTAGAATTAAAATAAAAATTGAAATTAAAATTAAAAAATAATAAAAATTAATAAAAAATAAAATTAAAATTAAAATTAAAATCAAAATGCGTAATGGCAATGAGAATATGAAAATAATAATTTATAATAGGAGCAAGGATGGCACAAATTAAAATTAAAAAATTATAATAAAAAATAATTAAAATTGAAATTAAAATTAAAAAATTATAATAAAAATTAATAAAAATTGAAATTAAAATTAAAAAATAATAATAAAAATTAATAAAAATTAAAATCAAAATTAAAATTAAAATTGGTTAGTACGTGGCATTCTGTGCGAGAGGCCCCAGTGACCTCGCATCCTTGTTTCGACTTAAATACCCGTAAAACGGTTTCAAGTATGACTGTCACGAGTTACCGACGTTAAATAAGGTTATTTTACTTTTACTTTATAACTCGATTCAGTGAATATATATATATATATATATATATATATATATATATATAATATATAGATTGTAGGTGGATTAATGACAAGACATCACTTTTTCTGTTACTCGGAGTTTCACGCTTACGCGATCTTCAGACAGACTTTAATGAATAATAATCCTTTACTGTAATCTATATATACCTGAGGCGCTATAATTGAAGTGAAATCTATTGTTATGGTGTATAATAGAACACTTCCCCGTACAAATCACGGCTCACCAGGAGATTTATTTGACTGACAAAATCGCTTTTAATAGTTTACATGGTTGTTTATGTTATGAGCTTCCGCGTTGAAGCGCATTTGTTTATGCCGGGGGTTTACAAGGGGTTAATTTAACTCCAAAAAACGGATTATTCTGAACCTTTTCTTTTAACTCCATTTTTGGAATTAAATCAACTCCCTGAAAATAACAGTGCATGTTTCAATGCCGTAGCTCATTTTGTTCCGGAGTTGTGGACAAGCAGACATGACGCGATCAGAGCGACTCTTTGTGTTCCTGCAGTGATGCTCAACAAATGTCAGTACGTAGTGCCACCTACGCACACGTTACAAATTCAACTATCAGTATTTTAATATTCGGGAACCAAACATCAAAAAGGCTGGAAACATTCCGAATAACACTTAAAGTTAACCTAAATTGAAAGATTTTGCTTTAGGCACTATGGATTATATCACAGATTTCTAAAATATATTTTAGACATGTTTTATACAATGTAGTATAGTTTAGAATGGTTTGATGACCTCACATAAAAGCCAGCAGCTGCACTCTGCAACTCGCAACATTTTTAAATACATGTACATGAAATGAAACTAATTACCTTGTCTTGTTCCTGCCAACATAATCAATATTATATAGGCATACGTAATACCATGATACAACATGCTTCTTACTCGCTTCATTTTAATGTTCTGCTTTCTTGCAGTTCTTAAAGTTACTGTGTAGCCTGGCCTGTATGACTATGAGGGGAATACCCTAATAGCGCTGCGCGGAAACTACGTCACAGAAATTTGACCCCCTAGTGTGATTCGGACAAACATTGAGGTCAATACAAAGAGAATGAGTGAGGAATCAGAATGTTCGTCTTGAAATTCGTCTAAAAAAGCTGTTTATTTGACAGAAAATGATGTCTTTTCTGGGTCAAAGTTTATCAGCGATCCAGAGAACTATACCGTGGACTATATTGATTTGTTCCAACGACTTTTTATAATCCGGAGAATTTTTATTTATTTGGCTATGTGAGCTCACCATAGATTTATACTCATTTCTAACCATGCACCATTCTACACATACACGACTTTGTTTTTACACATACTTTTACATAATATTTTCACTTTTACGCAAACCATCAACCACTTTATACAAGTCCAACAATAACTACGGACCTCGATCGACTCTCCGTTGACCTTACATAACTGCTTTTAATAACTTCTTCAGTTAAAAGAAGTGCATATATATTATTAGATAGTTCTACCATGTCATCGGCTATTTCGTCGAGCAAGTCATTTGAAATAGAAGGTAAAAATGTAGTATGAGAAAGGCTGCCTTTTTCGATCTGATTTCGAAAGTTCTTTATCACACAAGGCTCTTTGTTTCGGCGCCTTTCTCTTTGCACGGCAAGCTTTCTCTACTTGTTCGGTCGTGAAATTTGCTTTAAGACGGACAGAAAAACAGACAAACAATCAATCAATCATATCAGTATCGCCATCTTAGCCATCACAACCACCACCATCACTATTAATATTTTCACTCAAATTCAGTTAAAATTGTCATTTAATAGCTTTTAATTAATGAGCACAATAAAATAAAAAAATGAACAATTTAAAAATATTGTATTTCACAATTATAAAATTAATAATAATTCATATAAAATTGAAAAAGGAAATCATAGCCGTGAAGAAATTTAATAGGAGTAGATAATACGTACATATAAAATCGTCCTAATTGCATAATTTTAACGGCCTGATTTACTTTTATCCTGACAAATTTTGTAAAATATGACACAAATATGAGTGTCATATAATAATAATAATAATAATAATAATAATAATAATAATAATAATAATAATAATAATAATAATAATAATAATAATAATAATAATAATAATAATAATAATAATAATAATAATAATAATAATAATAATAATAATAATAGTAATATTTTATATAGCATCAATTCCTTATAGTTCTACAAAGCTTTACATATTTTAAATAGAGTTTAGGAATATTTCATCTAATGCAATTAAAACAAGCTAAGAAATACTTTTAAAAAGCCAAATAAAGGCATACATATGTTCTGTACAATATTCGCGTCCGATCTGTATGAGATGTACAATGTCTCTTCTTCGACACACCATTGTATATATTACATATCAACTTGCAATTTTTGCTATTTTTTATTTTTTTTAACTTTTTTTACTGCTTTTCATCACATTAGCACATGCAGACATATATATTATTTCCAGGCTCGGTATTGCACCAAAATATAGTGTTGTTTCTTTCTGGGTAATGTGGCGCTTAAACGTATGGCATCTTTAGGTAAACATACAAATTACATGATTTGTCCTTATATAAAATGACATTGTCTTATAAATATATCATATATATCTATATATATATCTATGGATATGACCCCTCCCCCCTTATATATATAAATGTCTTATAAGAATATCATCGATATATAAATCTTTAGATAAGATTCCAAATGCTAATTTCCCAAATGAACTATTCTACAAAGAACGTCGACGAAATGATGACAGATAAAATTTAGTACTGAAAATCAGTACATTTTCAAATTACAAATCACTTTTTGTAGTAGAAAAGTTAGTAAATGTTCTCCCCTGCTCCCCTCCCCTTATGGAAATTCATTTTCGTTCATGTTGTATATTTTCATTTTTTTTTGTATCTTCTCTCCCAGACTCCTGGCTGTGGAGTTGGAGGTGGCTATTTTCCCCAGTTCGACCATTCAACGTTTGCATAGGAACATTCTCGTTCGGTTCGTCATCGTCTCTCATCAGTTGGCCTTGGCGGCGAACCAAGTAAATATATTTCTTTCTTAATTTGTAAATATACAGGCTTCCGAAAATTATTACCAACACTAGTATTCCAATGACCACTGAGCAGGGTATTACAGCATTATTGAACCTCTCTAAAACATAATTAAAAAATAATGTAGTTAGAATAATTTAGAAATGCTGTTATACAACACTTGTTATTCTTGCATTCTAGAATATGTGTTGCCTATTTGATAATTGTCTGTCTATCTGTTAGTTTGGCTCGATGGCTTATAAGTTGGTTGGTTGGTTGGTTGGTTGGTTGGTTGGTTGGTTGGTTGGTTGGTTGGTTGGTTGGTTGGTTGGTTGGTTGGTTGGTTGGTTGGTTGGTTGGTTGGTTGGTTGGTTGGTTGGTTGGTTGGTTGGTTGGTTGGTTGGTTGGTTGGTTGGTTGGTTGGTTGGTTGGTTGGTTGGTTGGTTGGTTGGTTGGTTGGTTGGTTGGTTGGTTGGTTGGTTGGTTGGTTGGTTGGTTGGTTGGTTGGTTGGTTGGTTGGTTGGTTGGTTGGTTGGTTGGTTGGTTGGTTGGTTGGTTGGTTGGTTGGTTGGTTGGTTGGTTGGTTGGTTGGTTGGTTGGTTGGTTGGTTGGTTGGTTGGTTGGTTGGTTGGTTGGTTGGTTGGTTGGTTGGTTGGTTGGTTGGTTGGTTGGTTGGTTGGTTGGTTGGTTGGTTGGTTGGTTGGTTGGTTGGTTGGTTGGTTGGTTGGTTGGTTGGTTGGTTGGTTGGTTGGTTGGTTGGTTGGTTGGTTGGTTGGTTGGTTGGTTGGTTGGTTGGTTGGTTGGTTGGTTGGTTGGTTGGTTGGTTGGTTGGTTGGTTGGTTGGTTGGTTGGTTGGTTGGTTGGTTGGTTGGTTGGTTGGTTGGTTGGTTGGTTGGTTGGTTGGTTGGTTGGTTGGTTGGTTGGTTGGTTGGTTGGTTGGTTGGTTGGTTGGTTGGTTGGTTGGTTGGTTGGTTGGTTGGTTGGTTGGTTGGTTGGTTGGTTGGTTGGTTGGTTGGTTGGTTGGTTGGTTGGTTGGTTGGTTGGTTGGTTGGTTGGTTGGTTGGTTGGTTGGTTGGTTCTAAACATAATAACTTACCTGAAGAGTCTTTGTCAATGTCCTGGTTACCAGGTTTTACAGCTGGCGTTGTTAATGAAGGTTTGGTTGGAATTTCTTTTGTAGAATGTGTTCTTGTACCTGAGTAACGAATAATATGCTGAGTATAAGACTTACTTAAGATAAACTTGGAAACAATTTTTCTCACAAAAGTAGTATTTCTAGGAACTTGTACAATTGGATATTTGATGGGGGTGGGTTAAATCACCCTCCCCCCCCCCCCCCCCTAAAAAAATACCAAGCAAGGTCTCGAACCGTCAAAAAAAAAAAAAAAAAAAAAAAAAATATGCCACTTAGATTTGGCCCAAAAATCTTTAATCAACACTATAGTAAATCCGCATAAAAGAAAACATGGTGTTTTGGGGTTCAGCCTGATGCGTTTCTTATACACCTATTTCAAAAATCATTGTCGCAAACAAAACAACAGTCCACACTCTGAAGCCTGCAAAGGATGTCGGTATTTTGTTCTCTTATTCATAGCATATTTTGGTTGTACGTGTTTGTGTTATATGACCAAAACGAGATGTTGTTGTGGTAGGTATAAATACAAATATTTCTTTAAAAAACGTGCAATAAATCACAAATTAAGTCCATGTAACCGACACCCTTTGCAGGCTTTAGAGTGTGGACTGTAGCTTCGGCTGCGACAACGATTTTTAAAATAGGTGTATATCGGGTGCTTAGTGAGAAATCAGGCTGAAGATTTTCCAGTAAAATTGTTTTTGTATTTTGTACGGTAAATCTTTATATCCTTCCCCCTATTGAGGGATACTGGCTGTAGTGGATGCAATATCTGGAATTGAACCACAAACATCAAAGAAAACTAGGCTATTCTCAAAAAATGAAGTCAAATTTACTCTAGCAACTTTAACCCCTTGTGCAAAATACTGTGTGTTTGTCCATCACATATACTTAGATCAGCCCAGTGTTTTCTAATATTAATCATATTAACCGAGCGCGAGGGCCGTACGGGAAGTTATGGACCGAGTTTTTTTCCACTGTCTTTTCCTCACTGCATGTCTTCCATACTTCCAGTACGGCCCGAGCAAGCGAGGTTAATAAGATATTTATTATATAGCAATTTTAGGGAAAAAATTTATAATAAAGAATAAATAGGAAACATTATATTACGACCTGTTCTTCTCCGTATTTTCACGCGAGCGTACATTGCAAAAGCGGCTGAGTTGATACACCTCACTATATTGAGTTATAATCATGCATTCAGGATGACACTTTATAGTAGGTTAACCCAAATCATTATCAAGAGTAAACATAAATGTAGACTGCCATTGAGTACAATGTACTCAATATATCGAGTTTAACTTCACTTTGACTCACTATAGAGTTGGGTTTACTCATTATAGAGTTGGGTTAACTCACTATAAAGTGTCATCCTGAATGCATGATTAACTTAATATAGTGAGGTGTATCTACTCAGACGTTTTTGCAGTGTAGTTTTTTCATTGTTATCAAAAAATAATCGGTCAAATAAGAAAATAAAAAGACAAAAATATTGCGAAAGAACTAGTAAAAGTAAAAAAAAATATTCAAAGAGGAAAAAGCAAAGCTGCTCTCGCTTTTCCGGTCCGTATGGAAAAAGTACGGCCCGCTTATTGACCAATGAGATCGTGTGGGCCGTACCTTTTCCGTACGCCGTACGGGACCGGAAAAGTTCTTTATAAATATAATATACTATGCAATAAACCGAGTACTGCTCGTTTCAATGTGTAAAGTGTACAATACCTTCTTTGCCTTTGTTTGTGGTAGTGATGTCCGTGGTAGGGATGATCGTGGTAGTGATGGACGTTGTTGAAGGAGATAACGAGGGGCTACAATCATTACCTAACAGCAAACATAAAATAATACTGGTTAATGTGAGTAAATTATAATAAACATCGCTACGATTTATCTATAACCATACCCATTACCATTATACATTATCATCATCATCACAAATTGAAATGGTAAATATAGACAGTTCTGAGATCAAGACCAAGTCCAACGTACGCGATCTTGGTGTTACACTTGACCAGTACCTCACAATGTCAACACATATCAATAATATCTGCAAGTCTGCATCCTTTTCGCTTAAACAAATCGGGAATATCCGGAAGTACCTCGATCTACCTAGTACAGAAAAACTTATCCACGCCTTTATAACCACTAAACTGGACTATTGCAACAGTCTTCTATATGGCCTACCCGATAAAGATATCTCGAAACTTCAACGCATTCAAAACTCTGCTGCTCGTCTTGTTACTAAATCTAACAAGTTTGACCACATTACACCAATCCTATTTAACCTTCACTGGCTCCCTGTACGCAAGCGTATTACTTACAAGATTCTCTTACTCACCTACAAAGTACTAAACGGGATGGCACCTGCATACCTTGCTGACTTACTAACCTTAAACAAACCAAACAGAGTTCTCCGATCGAACGCTAATGATAACAACCACTTAATAAGACCAAAGTATAGAACAAAAAACTACGGTTCTAGAGCATTCTCGATATGTGCTCCATCTCTATGGAATGAACTACCGGTGGAAATTAAGAACGCACCTTCAACAGACTTATTTAAATCAAAACTTAAGACACTACTTTATAATTCCTAGGATTTTTTCTTTTTTTTTTCTTTTCCGCGTATTATCATTCTCATCATCATCATTTTCATATTGTTATTGTAACCATATATATATCCTATTCGTTACTTTTTTCCATAACTGATATTGTAAGAGCACTGAGATTTTTGTAGTGCGCTAAGAACTAAATTATTATTATTATTATTATTATTATTATTATTATCAATAACATCATGGTCATCATCTTCATCATCATTATCATTGTCGTCATTGATCATTACTTTCAACATATTCATCATATAAGATCATTATTATCATCAACATCTTCATCGTCGCCGTCTTTATCATTATTACCATCACCATCACCATCTATTCATTACCAATATTATCATTATCATCGTAATCACTAACATCACGATCATCGTCATTATCATCGTCATTATCATCATATTAATTACCACCATTTACCATTATTATCATCATCTTCCTTACTTCCATCACCGCTACATATACCAAAACTAAACGATAATTGACAGAATTATAATTATATATTTTCTACCAATAAACTGGAACCCACATTGTATCCAACAACTCCAGGATATTAAATATGGAGGTTATCATGCCCGGTGGTGAACTCACTTTTTCCAAGCAGTGGTAGGGATGATCGAAGATCCTTTTAGGGTTGAAAATATTTCCTGTACCTTTTATGGTTCGGGCTTAAAAGTCAATTAAATAACATGACATAACTGTGTACCTGTAAGTGTGATTTAGTGCCAAGAACATTGCACAGTCGTAACTTTTAGGAGACCAAATCAACAAGGCTGTATCAGTTTTTTTAATTTATGCGTACCTTGTTGAGGTCATTTAATTTTCTAAACCGGCTGCTGGTAACCCCTATACCACTCGGAAGGTGAGTCCCCTCTCCCCCACCCGCCGCGGGTTATACCATGGAAGTCATATTTGGTTCTCACCCGAATGCCTGATAACGGTCGAATTGCCTTCTACGTTTTCTTGATCAAGACCTGGGAAAATCAGAACACATGAAAACGTTGTTCCGTTAGGGATGTCGCATTTATCCTTGACGAATAAATAGGCCGAGTTATCCCTAATGTAGGAAAAAGGATCGCAAGCCTGGGACAAGCATAGAAAACTTCTCGGTGTTGACTTTGGAACCACAGCAAAGGTTTTCGATGGTTCAACCACCATAGTGCTTTTAATGTATAGTTCCGATGAGAGTGTGGAGTTCCCCAGGGAACATTTCAAGAGCATATTTCGACCTGAAACTAAAGAAGGACAATAGGTTATTTTATTGAGGATAAAAAGGACAGGGAGCCCGGCTTTATCATATGTATTTTCTTTGGAATGTTTACTGCTTTATTGCTGCCGCAGCGGAGCGAGCCTGAAGCGAGCGAAGCAAGGCAGCGATCCTATCAGTTTCAGTCCTATTGAAGTTAATAGCAGATCCTAAGTTAGTAGAAAGGCAGACAAAATCGAGATTTGTGTCTCCCACAATGCAATGCGAGTGTCGAGAAAACAATAGATTCTTTTGTTCTAGCAATCCCACAATCCAGCATTCTTTCTACCCCAATGCAACTCGCGCTTCGTCTTCTTTCATCGACTCGATAATGTACATTCCTTATTTATTCATGGTAATGATTCAAGTTATCTCAGAACCTTTATCAAAATTATTTTATTTACTTTGTCAAAGCATATATAGAAAATTATTCATTGAAACTGTTTGAGAAAATGTCTTGTTCAATAAACATGCATGCATTAAACTTGTGCTACGGTCGGGTGCCTGAGTCGCATTGTATTTGTTTGGAATCTCCATGTGTTATCAACGGTCATTTATTATTTTGCTTTGGTATACGATTGACCTGTCGCAATATGTGTAGCTCCTTTAAATTAATCTGTAACTTCTTTAACAGCCCCAGTAATATAAATAGAAACAACTGAGTTAATATAAACCGATTTTGTTTTTATTTATGACAACAGGGAGTCGATCTCAAAACACAGGAATCCCGTATAAAGAGCAAAGTAAACTTTCTAAGGAACTGATACCTTTATTAATATTAAAAAATATATATTAATCGTTTATGATCAGTCCTGTGTATTTTCATTTTGTCTGTTTTCATATCAAAATCATTCCATACATTGACATGACATTTGGTATTGGTGACAATAACACCAGTGCAGTACATGTACGCATGCTCTCTTATGACCGGAAATAGGAGGGCGGATCGTGTAAAGTGTTTCTAGTCCACCAAGACGTTTCATTGAGGAATGTAGTGCTAAAAAGAACCACGAATGAAGTAAAAGCAAAAAAAGATAAAAAACTTAAAATATATAAAATATATAATGTTGAGATTGTTGAAGTTTTGCAGTAGGTGGGCGTACAGTCCGGGTGACGTGCTTTGTTATGGTTTTGTTAAACCAACCACTGTTATTAATACAAAGAAAATTAAACCCTTGAGCCATCAAGCAGGCTATACTTAGAGATTGTGGTTTGGGGGCTTCGAAGATCAATGGATAACGTCATCGGAATGTGTCAATACAATTCTTTACACGCCGATGGCTGCTCAAAACCTTCTTAAATGGCCCTGAAAACACACAGAAGCCTTCCTTAGCTCATAACCTTTTAATTATCGAACAAATATTTTATTACTAACTAAAGAAATGATTTCAAACGGGACGGGACGGTACAGCAAAAACCGATTGAGTGTTTAATGCAAACGTTTTGACCGTTTGTTTTGACAGTTTGAACTAAACATTCTGCGAGGCTAGATGTCAAGTGTTGCTAAGGGGCGGAGAAAATGTTTCAGAAGCTACCACTAAAAAATAATATTACTATTAAATAAAAAATCTACTTGCTTATAAATACATAATAAATAATACTATCGAAGGCTTCTTTTCTGATTCATGAATGTATCAGTAAATACAATAGAAATCAGTCACATTGCAAAACGTTATAATTGTACAGTTACGTTGCTCAAGTTCCCGACGTAACCAATCAAACGATTCGGTAATCGAACGCAATCGAATCCAATCAAATGATTGGATTCGATTGCGTTTGGTAATCGAATGAAATCGAATGCTAAAAAAGTTGTGAATTCGATTAAATTCGATTTCCGAACGCAATCGAATGCTTGATTGTGTTCGATTTCCGAACGGTAATCAAATAAAGTCGAATGCTAAAATAAATTCAAACGTATGAAATGAACTCAATTTCTGGCAATTCTAAACCCAAAGTATTTGTTCCCAGACTTTGCTAGAAACATAACATTTTTTATTTGAACCAATCAGGGCAAATAAATCTTTTTTCTCTTTATAAATCTCTTATCTCATTCTCTGTGTACAACGTACGTTCTGTGAACTCATCACAACAAGTTTATTTTGTTATTGGCTCGTCTAATAAAAGGAAAATATTTCTATCAATATTAACCTCGTTTCTTTTAATACGGAAAACAAAGTGATTGCCGCGCTAGAAAATCAAAATCGAAGAAAATCGAATGATTTTAACAATCAAATGTTCGATTATGTTCGATTGGCTCAAAAAAAGTTGTGAATTCGATTTCATTCGATTACCGAATACACTCGAATCCAATCATTCGATTGAATTCGATTGAATTCGATTGAATCGAACGTTCGATTTCGTTCGATTGGTTACGTCGGGTCAAGTTATATCACTTGCAAAATGATTTGCAAATGATTTTTTTCCTTCTTCTGTTTGTTTATTGAGTTTTGTGCTGATTTGACAGTGTTGATGATTTATACACAAGTATATAAGTTATTCACACTTAAACACAAGTATTTTGACATTTTAAGCCAGTAAACTTAGTGTCTTTTACAGTGCATGCGACGCAGCTTAGATAGACTTGCTACAAGTCGACTACTCTTTCGGATACTATGAATTTCGGCGAAGCGACGGAGTAATACGTAATACGAGAGATCCAAAACGAAAAAAAAAGGACTTTGAGAAAGTCTACAGCTTAGAGTACAAACACTAAAAGTGTGCAATACTTTGTACTATTTACCACTAAATAGTGTTGATTAAACAATAGAGAACAAAAGAATTTGTCGCGATAAAAAGCTGAAACTGAAACGGCTGAAAGAGCTGAAAGAGCTGAAAGAGCTGAAATACTGCACATTTTTTACATTTTATAAATAATTAGTATAACTATAAAACAAGCAGTATATAAATTTGCATATAAATAAGCAAATATAACTTGCATATAATAAGCAGTATATAAATAGTATGCAAACATGTCCCCGAGTATCATGCTTTTCATATTCTGTATATCCACAAATTGACCATCCGTTAAAAATTATGATTGCTTTTCAGAGCTGCCAAATCGCTGTTTATAACTTACGCGCGAGTTTGACATGAAAGGTCAACGTCACGCTCATTTCAGATCTTTATTGAAATGCTTACCTCTCTTCCTTTCTTGTTTAGAGATTGTTTCACACTCTTATATTTCGTTCAATTCCTTTCGTTTCCAATGTAAATGGGGATTGAAATAATACTTAGTTTGAAAATTGTACACAATTTCAATTCAATTTCAGTTTATTTACACTGTTTACATCAATACATATTATATGAATACAATTACAACATTATAATGGTTACAAATTAAGTAGTTTACAATATATACATATTTTATATAAGTGCACGGCAACCAAAGGAGCTTGAATAGCTTTCGAGTTGGTTGCCGTAATGTTCACATATGGGTCAGAAAAAAAGAGGACAAAAGAAAGAAAATTGTAACAAGCAGAATATAAAAAAGAGAAGAAAAAAAAAAACAACACTACATGAACAATGGATTCATGTTATACAATTATTGATTGTTCATAATTAGATGCTCTTTATACATCCGTTTTAGAGATGCATAAGGAAGGCATTTCAGTGAGTTTGGTACTGTTTCCCAGACCTTAGAACTAGTAAATTTGTAGGTAAATTTACCATAGTTTGTGCGTACTCGTTGCCTATATAGATTATTTTTGGATGAATATCTTGTATTATATTGGTGAATAGCTGAGACTGGTATTACACAATCATCGAATATATCACATGATTTTATGGACTTGCTTAGTATCTGATGAGTAAATAGAACCACTCTAAGTTTAAATATATTTTCGATCTGTAGGATGCCCAGTAGTTTGAAATACAGACACGGATCATTGCGTCTATTAAGGAAAAAAATACATCTGACACATTTCCTTAGTTGCGAAGATAGCTTATCAATGGTGGTTTTATAGGTACATCCCCAACTCATAATTCCATAGTTAATATAGGGATAGATTAAGGAGTAATAAAAGCTAGTTAGCATTTTTAAGCTTAAATATCTTCTCAGTCTATATAGAATCCCAATATTTTTTGCAATTTTATTACTAATATATGATACATGATTTTTCCAATTTAAGTGTTTATCAATATATACACCAAGGTATTTAATACAACATTTTTGTGTAACTGATTAGGAATGTTGATTTGTGCATTTTTCCTTTGCGTAGTTGTTATTATCATATAGTTAGTTTTAGCAAAGTTAATTGACAATTTGTTTACATTGCAATATTGATATACCTTAGGGAGTTCATTATTCATTATATTTTGAAGTTCATTCAGATTTTTGGAAGAATAAAAGATATTTGTATCATCTGCGAAGATTCTGAATTTAAGGATATTTGAAGAGTCGGCAAGATCATTTATATAGATAAGAAATAATAGGGGACCAAGTGTAGACCCTTGTGGAACACCGGAATTCATGATTAGTTTTTTTGACTTTATGTTGCCAATTTGTACGAACTGAGCTCTATTAGATAAATAGCTATAAAACCATTGCAATGGGAGTCCTCGTATACCATATTTTTCTTATTTTTTAAGAGTATGTTATGATTAACTGTGTCGAACGCTTTTGAAAAGTCGAGGAAAATTCCGCAAGTGTACTGTTTGTTATCAATGGCAGTTCTTAGGTAATCAGTTAGTTCCAAAATAGCATGTTCAGTTGAGAAACCTTTTCTAAACCCAAATTGATATTTATATAAAATATCATTCTTATTAATGAAGGACATTAATTGATCATAAACTAACCGTTCCAGAATTTTACTGAAAGGTGATAGGGTAGAAATAGGCCTATAATTATTTGCGTCAGTCATCACTCCACTTTTGTAGATCGGAGTGATCTTTGAGACTTTCAAAATATCATGTACTACACCTTGATAGATTGATTGATTAAAAATAGGCGTGAATATTTTTGACAAAGGTTCACAGGCTATTTTAATCATTTTATTCGGTATGTCCAACGATGATTTGCGAACATCCAGTAAAGATAATTTTTCACAAACTTCCTTTTCAGTTACAGGAGTAAAAACAAAACTAGATAAAGGAGAATTTTTAATGTAAGATACAGGATCTATGTTAGACGCGTTAATATTATTACTAATAATACACAACGAAGTGTTGGTTAAGTTGGTCAGCTATGTCTTTTTCACTTTTATATGTTATATTGTCACGGATGATCGCAGTTGGTACTATCTCCCCTTTTGATTTTCTTTTGATTAGTGTTCCAACAAGTTTCCACGTTTTTTTAAGATTGTTTTTGTATTTTTGAAAATATTTATTATAGTACTCATTTTTAGCCTTAGTTTTAAGACCGTTCAAAAGTTTAACGTAGTTCCGGTAGTGCATGACACGATCAGGCAATTTTGATAAGAAATGTGTGCGATACATTTTTTGTTTGTTTTTTATAGATTTCAGTAAGCCATCTGTTAACCAAGGTTTAGATAGTATTTTTGCCTTAGCTCTAGATGCAGCTTTTAGAGGAGCATGTTTATCAATTATAGATTGCAGACAATGAATAGTATCATTTACCTGTTCATCAATTGATAAATCAGATGTAATAAGCTGTTTCCAGTTTGTATTATTGATATCATTTACATATAAGTTTTCATTGAAATTTTTAAAGTCGCGGTAATATATTTTGTTTTCAGCTCTGGTTATCTGTGCAGTTGATAAGCAGAAAATCGGTAAATGATCTGATATATCTGCAGTAATTATTTTACTAATTATATTAGCTGGCGTAGTATTTGTATATATATGATCAATTAAAGTGGCTGTATGATAAGTTATTCTTGTTGGTTTTGTTATAAGTGGAAACATATTGTTACTATATAACATATTGAGATATTCTTCAGTGGCAGTATCTTCATTATAATTTAAGAAATTAATATTTACGTCTCCAAGAATGTAAATCTGAAAGCCCTTAAGATCATCTATTATTCTTTCAAATTCTTTTGCGATTTTGTTGATAATAGCCTTTGGATGTTTGTAAACACAGCCAATGATTATATTAGGTTTATTTTTAATTGTTTCTATTTCTATCCAGCATGACTCAACCGATTCTATATTGAATTTAATATCAGGTCTAAATATGGATCTAAATTTAGAATTCACATATATAGCAGCTCCACCAGCATTCGTTAGCGAATCGCAGTGGAAAAAATTGTAGTTTTCAAGATTAATATTATCCACAGAGTTGGAGTTGAGTTTTGTCTCAGTGATAGCAATAATATCAACAGGTTTCGATATTGAAAAAAGTATATCATTTAATCGAGAGAAGTTTTTCTGCAAGCTTCTAATATTCATGTGAATAAGAGAAAAGTTTTCAATCCTAGAATACTGGTCAAATAACTTATTTAGATGTTCAATTGAATAGTAATCAGAGCTTGAGTTGATAAGCATATGGTCCGAATCCGCATCATCAAACCGGTCTGGGTTAGGTAGGACATCATACAAATCATTTAAATTAGATAATAATGAATCATCAGTTATATTTATAGGATCAATTGTGGGATCCATTTCTTAATTCATAAGAGGTAAATTATTTACTAACTAAGAATACTACTTATTACTTATCTGTTGAAGAACATGTCTTCAAATTCACCAAATCTTTCAAAAGTAGTAAATATATGGCTATTTGCGTGTTCATGTTCTCTTAGAAAGATCTTCCCTCCGTTGGTCCATAGGTACTTGAATTTCTGTGTCTTCTTGAATTCATTCACTTTAGAAAACAAACGTTTTCTGTAGGCAGTGAGGGACTCATTAATATGGATGCGATCGCGTCCTTGCATTCCAGGGCCATTAGTAGGTATTGTGCTTGACCGTTTGTTATGCAAATTCGTTTTCTTTTTGTAAAACTCTTCTCTCTTATCTCGCGAGGTAAATTTCACAATGATGCGATTTTTTACTTTTTTTGTGTCCGGCAATCTATGTGATGTCGAGATGTCCTTGTTGTCTACGTTAACTCCGATCATCTTGGAGACATCTTGAACGATTTTATTCGTACTTTCTCCTTGTGTTATTGGTATTCCAATTATTTACACGCGTCGATTAGTGAAATAAAGTGGCCTTCATCAGTTGTTACATGAAAGAAAACTCCGCGCGCTCTTTTCTTCAAAAATGTGTACAAGATTACTTGCGTATATATGATTAAAAAAAGATAGCTTTTGTACTTATTCTGCGTTTTTAGCTATTTGGATGTCGCATATGGCGACAAAATAGGGAGAACTATAATCAAACAAAATCAAAATCATTATAAAGTTAGCGAATAATTCAGACGAGTAAAACCTTTTGTATGTGAAGGCTGACTATAATCTAAATGAGCTGTAGATGCTTACACGCCATACAGCAACCTCAACATATACAACCATTTCACCTAAATAACATTAACATTTGATAAAGATAGTCGATATTTGTGTGAATAGTATAAATCATGTCGGTGAATAGAGCTGAATAACTGAAGTATATAATTTTTAAAACGATCATATAGGAAGCCGGAAATTGGCAAACAACTTCGTGTTTATGATATTTTTGAAAAAAATGTAAAACATTTGGGGTATTTCAGCTGTTTCAGGTGTTTCAGCTCTTTCAGCTGTTTCAGCTGTTTCAGCTGTTTCAGCTCTTTCAGCCGTTTCAGTTTCAGCTTTTAATATCGCGACCCGTTGCATAATTTAGCAGTATTTAGTGGTATTTATGTTGTACACTTTTAGTGTTTGTACTGTACAGGCCCGCAAATGAACCCAGGCCCGCAAATGATCCCAGGCCCGCAAATGAACCCAGAACCGTCCCGCAAATGATCCCAGGCCCGCAAATGAACCCAGAACCGGCCCGCAAATGAACCCAAGTAAAAATGGAATCTGGAAAGGAATAAGGAATAAAAAAAATCACGACAACAAAATTTTAGAATATATGTTGAATGTTTTTGTCGGTCTGGAACATTTTAAATATGGTTCAATTGCTTGATTGTTGCTGGTCTATGTAACTTACATGTTAATTTCCGGTAAACTACACTTATCATTTCACAACGGTAGAGTTTATAAATCGAATAAAACTACTTTTGACAGAATCAGTTAATGTGCCGATTTTATGCCTTTTAGACTAACGATGAATCTATATGCATGTGTTCAGACTGTTTAGTGAATTGTTTCGGTCGGTGTTGCAAAACACTTTACTTGGCCATTTAATCGGTCGTATGAAATAACCCGGTGAATCGCCATACCAAAGAATACTCGCTCATACATGACAGGCTAGCAAGCGTGTTCAGTTGGGTCTTCTGTTGCAACTCTGGTTTTATCGACTGCTATGAATATTGTTGTTTGTTTACACCGCAAACACAGCCAACAATGAAAAGGAAAAAGAAAAGAAACAAGTAAGATACCGGTTGACTTTATCAAACCAAAACACTTTAGAACGATTAAAATATGATCCATCAAATCATTATTAAGTTAATAGAGGGAACTATCAAATCTAGCAATATCTAAATGGAAACTAGCGAGTAAACTAGTATAGGCTGCGTCGGTGTTTAATATACTATATCAAACACCGACGCAGCCTATACTAGTTTACTCGCTAGTTTCCATTTAGATATAGCTAGATTTGATAGTTCCCTCTATTAACTATGATTTGATCGATCATATTTTAATCGTTTAGTAACGATAGGTAATATTAAAATACCGTAAAAAAAAATGTTAATTTAATAATTTTAGTAGTGTTTACAACATGAGCGGCCGTGTTGTATCGGCAGATACAACACGGACGCGAATGTTGTAAACTACTTAAAAAATGTTTAGGTTAGCTCTTTCATATTTTACCAAAATTTTCAAGATTAAAATAAATTTTGCCGTAAAATTACCAGTTGAAACTTATGCAAATCAGGATATACAACACTAGTGTTGTATCAGATTTACAACACTCGTCATGGTCATGATTTCTTTTGAAAATGTCTCATTAATTATTCATGAATTTTTTAATATAGTTTAAATCATTTAAGTTCCTACTTTGTATTGTATGTACGTTAAAGTTTTGATATTGATTTCATTTTAAAGATAATAAAAAATCTTATAAGTCTGTTCGTACTAGTTAGCCGGTGTAAATATAGCATAAGAAAATGTTCGTACTCGGCTTAGAACTAGCTCGTTTACATGTTGACATTGTTATTCACATGTTATATTCTTTCGTCAAGTATTTGCAAGTTAGAACATGTTTCATTTAATTGCCAATAGCAAAAATCATAAACAATTACGGTTTTTAAATAGTTACTTTTTCAAATACAGTGAACTATATAATAATGAACCAGTTTAATAAGCTAGTTCATGTTGATACATTTTAACCGCTTGAATAGCAAATTAAAAATAATAATATGGCACATTTGGCTTTATCGTTTAATAATAACATTTTGTATTATTCAATAAAGACTCTTAATAAACAATTCTAAACTTATATATATAGCCCTGACTTGGTTGCTTATTTTTGTCTTACTTGTTTAATGAATATTGACAATAGTTTATCATATATCATAATAATTTTGTTGTCGTGATTTTTTTTATTCCTTATTCCTTTCCAGATTCCATTTTTACTTGGGTTCATTTGCGGGCCGGTTCTGGGTTCATTTGCGGGCCTGGGATCATTTGCGGGCCGGTTCTGGGTTCATTTGCGGGCCTGGGATCATTTGCGGGCCTGGGTTCATTTGCGGGCCTGTACAGTACTCTACCGTGGCCACCTAATTAAATTTTTAATTAAAGTTAACCAATCAGAAAGCGAGAATTTGACCTTAATATAAAAGACACGCCGAGTGTCAAACAGTAAACACTTTGAAATGTTCAAAGCGAATTCGAAGACAAGAGTGAAGTTTATAAGTGACTGAAAAACCTCTCAGGATGTTTAAATTTGAAAAGGTATAGCAAATAATTTGAAAAGAGAAACTTTTGAACGCTAAGCTAACTTGTACAAAACTTTAATTGGGTGGCCACGGTAAGGTGCGTCGCGCTGTAATAAGCATTTAAACATTTTACAAAATGTTACAGTAAGTATATAATTCAACTATTTACCGACATTAAAAGCGGCCACTAAACTTAGTGGCTTAAAATGTCACAGTAAGTATAATTATATTTTTATATATTTGGTCCATATATTCATAATGGAAAATTTTGAAAAAAATATCCTGCAGGAAAAAAATAGGGTTGTAAAAGCCACGTCCATATTTACTATGAACTGTATTGCTAGCGCAGCTTGAACTGTGAGTCATCTAACCATATAGTTAAGCGCTGACAGTTTCCGCTGTGATCTCTTTTGTCTATGCACTGAAATTTAGCCGCATCACTATGGCAACGGCGTAGCGACAAGCCGATAGTTTCGTGAATATATTAAAACATCTAGTGTAGGTTTGTAGGTTGGAATTGAGAGTCATCAACCTTTATATATTGTTGGTGTCCGTCTTGGCCATTCAGAGAAAGCCCTAGCAGATCATGCTAACAAGACAGGACACTCGATCAAGAGAACAGATACCATCACAGAAAATGGCAAGAGTCTAGACATAGCACATTGCCAAGAATAAAGAAACACTAACGAGTCGAGAATTCTACCACAACAATAAATTATAACATTGACACTTTACATTTCTATTTTTATTCGTTTTTATGTTTTATTTTAACCAAACACATGTAAAATTCCCTTTATTTCGATAGCTTTATTTTCTATGCGCGGGCTATAGGTAGCGCGCGTATTTTTATTAATTTTTGGCCGTTGTAATGACGATATCAAACATTCTGTAACATCCCTGAAGATAGGCGCTTAGCCTGAAACGTCGGAGTAAATAATCCAAAAACAAAGGTTGATGACTCTCAATTATTTAAATATTAAAACATTATCAAAACGTTTTTGCAAACATAATCAAACAATCTCTGTCTTTTTAAAAATTGTTTGAAATGTTAATGAAATACATCGATGATTGAAAAATAAATAACTTAACTTTTCAGAACACACTTGATCTCGACCTGATATAGTCGAATCATAATCGTTTTACGATTTATTTGGATTGTTCAAGGTTGACTGAGTGAGTTGTTATCCAGCAGAGAAAACATAAATACTATACGACGAATTAAACTTCCTCTAAGAGTAAATCCGTATTGTTGGTTTTATATAGTTAATTAAGGCTTTAGTGTTATTCAGCTTGTTGATCTAACTTGTCCAGTGACGATGAACCCGCCTTGTGTATACATCGATACGTAAAACATAACTCCCAACTATCTAAAGTGTAAAATGTATAAAGAGAGAGAAAAATGAAAAGAAACGACAAAAAGCCGGGCTCACTGTGCTGCGTTGCGCAATTTAAATACCCGGCCTGGTGCTGCGTAATCTGCGCCATCGGTCTAAGACGCTTTGTGGGTGTTAGAACCGGCTTTGCTTTTGTTCACAAGTCTTTTGTACGGCGCCGGTAGCGTCGCGGAGCGGTTGAGTGGTTTTTGCTCGAACTAGTTAGTGAACCAACTTTCAAGTTCTAGTTTTATATCATACTAGAAAACCAAACATCAAAAAAGCTGGAAACTTTTTCCTGTGGTTTATATCACAGATTTCTAAAACACATTTTAGAAACGTCTTTATACGATCTATATAGTTTAGATTTTAAGTTTTTGATGACATAGGCGGCATGAGTTTAGATCAATCAAATGTTGAAAGGGTTAAAAAGCGTTTAAATACACGTTGCCATTCAACAAAATCGAACGGATGTTGAAGCAAATGTTGAAACCGTTTGCCGGGCCTTTACATGTATAATGAAATAAAACTTACCTAGTGTTGTTGCTGTCATCATCATTAAAACAATAAAGAAATATTTGACACCATACGACCAGCTTCTTACCGCTAAGAACTCCATTAGATGTTGCAGTTGCATATTTGAAGTTAGCCAAGCATGATCTTAATTTCAAAGGTAGCCTGCGTGGCCGGCTCTTGGGGACAATTCCCCAAGAGCCGTCCACGCAGGCTATTTCAAAGGGGAATCCCCAAGAGGTCATGCACTTAGAACAGGAGCGTGATTGATCGATCTCACACGTGCACTGATACATGTTGACATTCTAGAACATTCTAGAGAAATCACTTTTCTAGAGACTTCTGTAAGAAAGGAAAGCTCTAGAAACGTAAAAAAAAAAAAAAAATCAAGTCTTTTACAAAATGGCAGGGAATTCTAAAAAGGCCATCAATAGCTTCTGATTTTATATTCATATTCAAATAATTTCAACACATGATAGATCATGCTCGAAAACCCTACAGACAAACTTTGGAAAAAATACATTTTGCTGTGACAGTTTCACTTTCATCTGAAGTGCATTTCGGGGAGTTTGGGGAGAAAGTGATAGCGTAGGACCCAGGTCCGCTCTGAAAATCAGACTACATATCATGAAATAGCAGCTGTATGACCACCAGTGACTCAGCCAAACAAACCATCTCAACTGTACTTAGGGCAATGTTAGGAAACGTGGATAGTTCGACATTTTTGGCCATTTGGATATTCCATCAAAAATCGTCATTTTTGGTCATTTCTGTGCACTTTGCAGGCTGTAGTCCATCAAAAATCGTCACTTTTGTCCATTTTTAGCATTTTGCTATAGGCTATAGTCCATCAAAAATTGTCATTTTTGGTCGTTTTAGATGTGCTATAGTCCTCCAAAATCGTCATTTTTGAGCATTATGCATGGACTATAGTCCATATAAAATCGTTATTTTTGGTCCTTTTTGAGCATTTTGAATAAATATGAGACATATCAATTGATAGACTTTATTAAAAGAGCACATTTTTTTATTTGCAGGCTACAATAATTAATAATTAATTAGCATGTAATTAGAGTACAAACACTAAAAGTATGCTATATATAATTAGCAATTAATAGCATCATTTCCATTGTTTTCTAGTGTACATAAAATGCATGCAACATGTATAAGAGGGTCCTGCAGGGGTAAAATGGAAGCTGGGGTTGGCCTTATTTTTGATGAGGAAAATGGGATTGGATGCTCTGGGACTGGGATTTTCAAATAAAAGAAAAATAGAACATGGGAATGAGATTGAAAACTTGAGCAAAACTGATGGGATTGTGTGATTTTTGATTGTGATTTGGTCCAAATATAAACTGGGGAATGGGATTTGGACCCCCCCTTCAGGACCCTCGTATAACAAGCATCGAGTAATACTAAATATAGATTATTAATACACAGGAGCGCTGAGATATGAAATTTATCTTGGAGTGTTCAACTCGATGTGGGCGAAGCAAACTAGAGTGGGCAAAGCAAACTAGATATCAAGATTGAATACAAAATAAATGTTATATCTCCAAGCACCCTAGCCTGATTTTCAGAGCGGGCCTGGGTCCTACACTATCTGAAAATCAGGCTACAAGCACCCATGTATTAAATAAATCTGTTTATTATATAACATACAGTGTTTTAATCAAGATTATTTCAAAATGTTGAAAACATAGACACGTGATAAATACAAATATCAACACCAGACACGTGTGGGATACAATATTTAGCAGTGTGTGAAATCCTTATAAAACACTGTATGATATATAATCAATACATTTATTTTAATTGTATAACCTTTTCTTGCCTCTATCAAATTAGTCAGTAGACAGTATCTCTGCTTGTAGAGGAAATAACCTATTGAATGTATTCTTTGTTAGCTTTGTTCTACAATCTTGGACATAAATAGTTGACACTCCCTGTAAATGCTTGATACTATCCATTTCACAGCCATTTTCTCCCCTCCCTCCCCCACCCCTGGACAATGTTGATATTCCTGAGAAAGAAACATCTTCAGGGAACACAACATTGCATTGGGGGGGGGGGGGGGGGGGGGGGGGGGGGGGGGGGGGGTATCAAAATACGATCGTTTTAGTGATATTTAGCGACGAAAATGCAAAGAAATGCTTAAGTTTTCAAACAGTGTCAACATTTATGTCCAAGATTGTAGGTATTACTTTGTGTAGAGAGCACAATAAAGGACACAGTAGTGCCATTTCGCATATTGCATTTCAACAAGTTAATTGATAAATTGTGTATGCACCAGCACAAAGCTCATTAGCATATTAAAATACATTATATGAACACACTCTAGTGTACATAATTCAATAGAAAGATCTTGTATTTTTTGGTAAGAGTGCTAACACTATATCCACTTCCACTATATCCAAATAGACTAAAAAAAAGACAATGGAATTAGAGATTGCTAAAGAGTGTTAGTCTAATATCTATACGCTATTTCACGGGTTAAATGACCTCACTCTACTTGGGTTAGACTCAGGTTTAGCAAGTACTACGATGACGGTTCTTTCACTTCTTCGTAAGTCTCTTCCTCGGCTGTTCCTTCCTTTTTCTCGGCATCTTGAGCATTTGCGATCCACAGTCCTGAGTCCACGCATTTCTTGAGCCATTCTCTAGCTTCCGCTTCTGGCATTTTTCCGAGGACCTCTTGTAGCATTGGGATGTTTTTTTTCTCAAAGCAATCTTGAAGCTCCTGTCAGAAGGGAAGGGTAAATTATAATTAATTATAATTATAATTATGTTATAATTCTATAACATAATAATAATATAATAATATAATAATAATATGCTATTTTCCACAGCAGATCCACATAGTGGTTATTCTTGTGCTGGCACTCACACTCACTACCTCTACATTGAATATTGTTCATACATCACTCCAAGACAGTGATGGTAATGCTGATGATGATTATGGTGATTATATGGTAGGTAATGATGATGATGATGATGATGATGATGATGATGATGATGATGACGACGACGATAACGACGATGATGATGATGATGATGATGGCAATGATAGTCATGATGTTAATAATGTTGATGATTGTGATGATGATGATTATGGTAATGACGATTATGGTAATGATGATGATGACGATGATGGTGATGATGGTGATTAAGTACCTTGGGTAGAGTTTCAAACACTTCTACTGGATCCAGTCCACCAGGTCCAAGTCTTGCTTGTCTTTCTTCCTGCAATGAAAATGGAAACATGAATGAATGTAATGTCACTATTATATCATTACCATCATAATCACTATCATCATCATCATCACCACCATAACCATCATCATCACTATCATCATCATCATCACAATGATTATCATCATCACCCTTTTCACTTCCACCATAAGCACCATTACCGTCACCATCATCATCATCATAATCATCACCATCCTCATCCTCATTATCATCATCATCCCCATCACAATCATCACCATCCTCATTGTCATCACTACATTCTTCACTTCCACCATAAGCACCATTACAGTCACCATCATAATCATCACAATCATCATCCTCATTATCAACATCATCATTATCACAATCATTACCATCATCACCATTTTCACTTTCACTTTCACCATAAGCACCATTACCATTACCGTCACCATCATAATCATCAACATCATCATCACAATTTTCACTTTCACCAGAAGCACCATTACAGTCACCACCATCATAATCATCACAATCATCATTATCATCATCATAATCACAATCTTCACTTCCACCATAAACACTATTACAGTCACCATCATAATCATCATTATCATTATCATTATCAACATCATAATCATCGATCATTACTTCTTCTTTTTTTCCTTTTTTCTGGGAGTTAACCCCTTAAGGGTGTGCCTATGTGGTCTAATAGACACAGAAAGTTTGTCTTATCCATCATCATTCGCCTGATCTATTGACCATCCATCCCTAGTTGTTTTTCTAATTTGGTCCATTTCATGGAACGTTCATCAAATAGAATCTGTTTCCTCATATCATCATTGTCCAATCTACATATGTGGGCGAGGTACTTTAGTTGTTGTTGAAGACAGAATATTCTAATTGGCTTTGTATCAGTGATGCGACGTAAGTCCGCGTTAGATAGTTTAAAACGCCATCCCAGGTCCTCATTCAGTTCGTCCTCATTCCACTCATCCTTCATTCTCCTATATCCACCCTTCACCATCCTTCTCAGAAACCCATGCCATACAACCTCAATCTTTGTTAGTTCTTTATTCGACAATTGCCAGGTCTGTACACTATAGAGCAGCCGTGATCTCACACATGCATTTAGGAACTTAACTCTGATGGGCATCTGTATATGGCGATCTGTGAGAACATGCTTAAGGTCGTTCCACTTCTCAAACGCCGAACCAATTCTAAGACCAAGAGTCCTCGTGTTCTCATTTGTATTCATGATTGTGTAGCCTAGATATTGAAAGCTTCTCACATTTTTTATGTTGGTGTCGTTTACTTGTACAAGGGTATCTCTGTTCTTAATATCTTCTTCAACGTTGAATGCCATCGTTTCAGTTTTTGAGTATGACATTTGCAGTCCAAAACGGGTAAATGTCCGATCGTAGACCTGAAGGATGGTTTGTAGTTCCTCAGTAGACTCGGCAAAAATGGCTTGGTCGTCAGCATAAAGGAGCTCAGTTATTCTGTTCTCACCTCTCATTCTAGCGTTTCTTCGTAGTTCCCTTGGTGAAACTTCATTGGGTATACAATACTGGATTCTAAAACCTGTCTCTGGGTATAAACGTAGTACTTCGTGACGAGCTATCCTAACTACGAAGTCCATATAGACATTGAATAGAGTTGGGGATTCCATGGCTCCTTGTCTGCATCCGACCAGAGTATCGAACGGCTTGGTTGAGCCTTTGATGAAAGCATTGGTGTTAGTATATAAGGCTTTGAGGATTGCTATTATCTGAGGGCACTTGAACCTGATCTCAAGGCATTTCATAAGTGCATCTCGTGGAATCCAGTCATATGCGGCTTGCAAGTCAATGAAAGCTATAAACAGCGGAATTTTGGATTTGCGAGACTTTTCAAGAACGTGGCGTAATATAAAGATTGCATCATTAGTCGATCGACTGTTACGGAAGCCGAACTGTGATGGTAATATAATATATTCATAAGCATCACGTAGTCTGTCAACGATAATTGCAGATATAATCTTTGATAGAGTTGGAATGATACTCAGTCCTCTGTAGTTCTCTGCGTGTGATCTTAACCCACGTTTATAAAGACATATGATGCTTGCTATGAGCCACCGAGCAGGTACCTGGAGGCATGTCCACACCAGATTCACTAAGACTACAAGGTATGTCAGGAGGCGTTCCGATGAAGCATATTTCAGATGTTCGGCGTGAATTTTATCTGTTCCCATGCATTTTCCATTCTTAAGTCTCTTCATTTCCATTTTGATTTCCTCTCTGTCTGGAACTGATATCTCAACTTCAGGAAGGTCATCCGGAGGTAAAATATATGGGTAGTCCTCTGGGTGTTCTATCTCAGGTTGTGCCTCATAAGTACGTGGACCAAAGTGTTCTGCGAAGTGCTCCTCCAATTTGTTTAATGGTACCAGTATTTTATTAGATCTTTCCAGTGACGAGTGTTGTTTCATCAGTCTGAATTCTTCCTCGGTATTGCGATGTTCGCTTGCTAAGTTGATCTTATCTGCCTTAGTTTTAAAATAGGCATTTTTAAGTCGGATACGTAATTTCTTAATATCATCTCCAATGGTTCTTTTTTTCATGGGGTCTTTCTCTTCGCGTTGTTGCTGCAAGAGCTGTTGGTAGTCTTGATTTACCCATGGTTTATCAATTTTTCCCTTAGGGTTAGATGGAATGGATCACCATCATAATCATCACTATCACATCATCATTATCACAATCATCACCATCCTAATCATCACCATCATCCTCATCCTCATCCTCATCAACATCATCAATCACACTTCAAAATGTTAGTCATTATGACAAAGCAAAATATTAAAAGGAAATATTATTGACTGAAACTGAAATCCAAAAAATATTATTGGATGAGGTCAAGTATGTTATGAAATATTATGCAAACCAAGAATGGTGTTATCTTCTGAAGCTGTAGGCTGAGATAATTTCCACATCCTAAGATAATTTCCATATCATAATTATGAAAGCTGCATTCAATAATTGTTTTATCATTCATTCAAAATATTTTTACAGCTCCAGTTATATATTTCAAAAACAGCACTTCTTCAATGATAGTTTAATACATCAAAACTGACTAAAATCACAATTTTTCCCTCTAAATATTGATGGAACAATATTTCATAGCCTTTTGTGGATTTTTTTGGTGTTTTGCTATTAATAATATTTTTCATTGCAATATTGCGCCTATTTCTTCCTCGCTAAGTGAGGGAAACCATCCTGGATTGTAGGCAGCCATTTTCCTGCTCTCTTCGTGTGAGGTAAGTCTTCCAATAATTGTTTTTCAGTTATAGGATGATTGACACCATTTGTCCAATAATTTTTTAAATTATTGGACGATTGAATACAACTTCTAAATTTGGTAAGTCTTAGCATGTTATGAAAAATTAAATGGGCGAAAACCTACCAATCCGAAACGAACAAATATTTTGTATGAATAATAATATCATATAAATATTCTTGTTTATTATTCTTTACCTCTTCTGCCTCCTTCATTGCTTTCTCTATTCTGGCCTCTGCACGCTCTCGCACTCTCTTCTTAAAGGACGACAGCTCATCATTAAATGCCTCCATGTACTCTGCAAACTCTGTCTTGGCTCTAACGATTCTGTGATTAAAATATTTACATGTATTAAATTATGATTAGAAATTTATAGTATTAAAATAACTTAAAAAAAAAAACAATAAATAAATAAAGATTAAATATACATGTAATTGTTTAAGTGACTACATGTAGATAAGAGCAAAAATTATCTAAAAAAACAAGTGAGCAAACAAAAATACAGACAGACAAACAAACAGACAAGCAAATAGACAGACAGACAAACAAACAAACAAAAAGACAAACAAACAAAAAGACATACAAACAAAAAGACAAACAAACAAAAAGACAAACAAACAAAAAGACAAACAAACAAAAAGACAAACAAACAAAAAGACATACAAACAAAAAGACATACAAACAAAAAGACAAACAAACAAAAAGACATACAAACAAAAAGACAAACAAACAAAAAGACATACAAACAAAAAGACATACAAACAAAAAGACAAACAAACAAAAAGACAAACAAACAAAAAGACAAACAAACAAAAAGACAAACAAACAAAAAGACATACAAACAAAAAGACAGAAAAGGAAACAAACGAAGAAGCAAAAAGACACACAGACAGACAGACAAAAAAGCAAACAAATATACATACCAGCATACATTTTATGTATTTACAATAATCCTCAGAGCTCAACCATTATTCTATTCATAATCTCATAATCAATAATATCTTACTTTGTAAAGAAAGATGGGACAGTGGCTTTAGGATCAGCATGAAGCTGTTTTGCAAGTTCTAGAATGTACTGGACAATGATACATTGATGTGCAACTCTCTCCATCAATGCTTCTTTCTGTCAAAGGACAAAGTAAGGTTTCACAAATGAGGAATCTACAATTTACAACAAAACTACAATTTTGAGCAAAGTTTTGTGCCAGAATGTGTAATTATTTATAAATTACAAGTCATTTCCTAATGGTGCACCCCCCCCCCCCCCCCCCGCCCCTGAAAAAAATCCTGGATTCGCCCCTGACATGGGGGCATCCTCAACACCACAAAAAAATGTCAACAACACTGCATCACAATTTCTCTCACCAAACACTTTGAGCACCACATCTTCAAAATTCACAGCATACCACAGCTTTGGAAAAACCAACACAGCATACCGTAGGCATTTGCTACATCACCGATAATTTATTCACCGCAACACCACAAAAAGTATTCATCAACACTGCAACACCCCAATCACCCGCATCCCCCTCATAGAGGTAGTGAGTGTGAGTGTGAGTGTGAGTCTCCTCAATTAGTAGGGCACTTGGGTCTGCATGCTAAATACATTGAGACGTTTAAAAAAGTGACTTATTTTTTATTTTATTTTATATAGTAAGACAAAAAATTTGTGAAGCAAAGATTGAGATACTCTTCTGTCAATCAAACACAATTTGTCTAGACAACTAATTACATGAACTGTCAACAACGGTCGATGTAAACATAAAACAGGTAGAAATGTTATTTTACAGCGATATTCGTTGTATCGCGACCTGCTGTTTGAAAACTTTGGTTTGATTTGGTCTTTTGTGGACCGTCAATCAACTAGGGGGCGGAGTTATGTAATGGTTAGCCACTGATCATGAGCTACATGTATATATAGGACACATGACATTTCCGAGCGAAACATAGATCGTTGTATAATTTACTAACAAATGAAAATTACTCATTAATAAACCACAATAAAGTCCAATAAAAGTTTGTAGTGTCTGCTTTATTACCTCATGTGTTGTATTACGCTTTCCGAAACCCCCAATAAATAGACAAAACATTTGTAAACCCAACGATAACAACCCGCTGGTTATCAAACGAACGTTGATCTACTTTGACCCAGGCTCGGCAGCTAAGCTTTTTGCCTCTAAAGGCTAGGTACCTAAGCTAAATTGTCAACGTTCGTTTGATAACCAGCGGATTGTTGTCGTTGGGGTTTTCAAACGTTTTGTCTATTTATTGTGCCAGGGTTTCAGACTTCGCAAAGCATAATACAACACATGAGGTAATAAAGCAGACATTACAAACTTTTAATGGTCTATATTGTGGTTTATTAATGAGTAATTTTCATTTGTTAGTAAATTATACAACGATCTATGTTTCGCTCGGAAATGTCATGTGTCCTATATTAATATAGCTCATGATCAGCGGCTAACCATTACATAACTCCGCCCCCTAGTTGATTGACGGTCCACAAAAGACCAAATCAAACCGAAGTTTTCAAACAGCAGGTCGCGATACAACGAATATCGCTGTAAAGAGAAAATTGAGCCAAAAATACATTTACAATTGTCTTATGAAAGACATGAAACTTATTTAGTTTGAATAGTCTGAAACCTTTAAAAATATATCTTTAGGTCCGTGAAAAAACTGATTTTTCATTGAAATGTCTTGACGACTTGTTTCAATTGTAAAATGTCTAGACAAAGTGTGTTTGATTGAAGGAAGAGAATCGCCAACTCCCTTCACAAACTCTGTTGGGTGTGTAGTAATGAAGTCGGTGGTAACTTTTAGTTTAAATGCCATACCTCTTGTACTTGTAGGTTAATGCACCATAGTGCTAGATAGTTGGCAGTATCATCACACGTCAGGTATGGATGTTTAATCAAATAGTCACGGCTATCTCCATAGTCATGCAGCATACCAAAATACTTGATTTCATCTTCATATTTGTCCATAAACTCTTTCTGTGAAAAACAAACAAAATGCTACATTATACAGTGTAATGAATCTACATGTATAACGGACAGTGATGCGACTAAGACAAATGTCTGGTTTAGCAGGTGTTCTAGGTTATTGAGGTCTTATTCACAAGTACTTTCAATTGGTAAAACTATACACCAAAACCTTTCTGGTTTAGATAGGATTTCACTTTATTAATTTTAGGGTTCAATATAGATAAAAATCAATCCATCAATCAATCAATCATTGTTTTGTTGTTGTAGTATGAGAAGTCGTTACCAAATCTCCCTAGCCAGTAGTATCAACACACTCATATATTTTTACTACGGTAACATTTCCCCTACATTAAACATTTAATTTGCTCATATTATGATTTTTGTGGAAAACTGGTTAACCCAGAGAAAATTCCAGTTTCAGGGGTTGATAGCTGGTGACTCAGGGGTAGAAGGATCAGGTACACACCCAATGTATGTTGGTCGTATCTCTTAGAAGTTAAAAAATAATGTAAATCACAATTAAAAATGTAATAAGGTTTAGTCCATACACTTCTCTTATCTTGTTCTTCTTGTGAGATTGTATTGTCTTGTGAAGCTGGTTGGGCTTTGTTGATTATCTACAATATAACAATATTATTAATAATAATAGTCACATCTTAACAAAAAATAGTCATGCAAGAGTTACAGTTTTTTGGTGACTGGTCATGATTCAGGTGTCCTTGGGCATAAACTTCACTCTATCAATGTCTCATCTTAGAACTCAGATATAAGGCTTAAAGCCAGAGGTCCTGTCTGCTTTCACTCTAATCCTATATAAGGTGGGCGTAAAAGATCCTGTTGTGCTATGTTCGCAAAGAGTAGGGGAATGTTTCCCAGCACAACAATCAGGTCTTGGGTATACTACAGCGCCCACTGTCAATCGTCATCGTCAATCGCTTGTATAATGGGAGTTACAGCAATAATCGTTGCTTCACGACTAGCAATTTTCTGAATTTCAATATAACTTTTCAATATGTTTTTTCGATCAGTCAATCAGTTTGTAGGCGGAGCTTATATGTAAACTCATTGGTTAATTTGATGTAAGTCCTGCAGGCCGCAATGCAACAATTATTGCTGTAAATATAATATTTCATCTTCTCTACTTACTGTTTTTGTAAATCCCTCATGGCTGAGAGTGTCAACATTCTTTGGTTCTTTCTGAAATATGTAATCATTCCAATTTGAAGAAGGTAACAACAATAATAAGTTTATAAAGTGCTTACTTTAAACATACTTGTAACAATAACAACAAATACAAACAATAAAACAAAGCACAGTTTTAAAATGACCAGGGGAATCAATTTTATGATTAAATGACAAATTCTTAATTATGTCATCTCGATAGAAGGGACTGTTCGTTTATTTCATCGCAGGGGGACTGGTGGTTTTTGTTTAATGTCAATACAGGGTTCGTACAGAATCCTCAGAGAAAATTTCAAAAAACTTTTCCAAAACTTTTTCAAAGCCTATTACTCAAAATTCCAAAACCACAAAGTGAAAAGTGCCAACGGGCATTGATTGTGGCAGGCAAAAAAAATCATCAGCTGTTTTTTAATTACAACAAAAACAGTTCTTTGCAACTGAAGGTAGGAGCTGGGCAACCGACAAAAAATTCATAACTTTTCCATAGCCCAGCAGGTGAAAAAGGAATTTTCCAAAACTTTCCAGGTCCTTGAAAAATGCATTACCAATTTCCAAAACTTTCCAAGACTTTCCTAAACCCGTATGAATCCTGGTCAATATTTTTAAAAATTACCCCCCTCTCAAAAGCTTTAGTATGATTTATACCCCCCTTCTAAAACATAACATTTGAATTTTTACCCCCACCCCCTCCACAAAAATACTAGGTACCAGTCTCCTGTAATAAAAAATTGCCAGGTTACATTTTTTACAAGATGGCCGATTCAAAGGATTTGAAAATTTTTTGTTTACATACAGGTCAATGTTTACCACATAGCTCTCTTTTTACAAAAAAAAAAAAAAAAAAAATGAGCACATATACTTTCACTATAGTGCTACACAATCGATTGCATTTTTTTCGATTTGTTTATTACATTTTATTTTAATTAATTTGGCTTATTTTAAGTGTAGATTTTTGTTCATTTTTTAAATTTTACCCCCTCTTTTGAATACTCTGATATCAAATTTTACGTTTTTTGAAAAATTTACCCCCCTCAAAAAAAAAAATCCACCAGCCCCCCCTATGATGTAATAAACGAACAATCCCTAAGACGATGTGTGGTTTGTTGTGAAAATAAAATTGAGTTCTAAACTTGAGTTCTAACCCACCACCGCATCCTGTGTGCTGTGTTTATCAGGACTTGAGAAAATACTAGGAATACATTAATCGTATTTATTTAGTGAAGAGAGGTTATATAATTGATGTGTTTAGCAATCCAGAAAAAAAACCACTTAATGTTAAATGTCAATGTGATTTTCTATCATTACCTTTTCAGTTTGTGATAATTCTTCATCTTCTTTCTTTAAAGATTTCATCTAAAGACAAACAAAAACATATTCAATAAACTTAAAAAACTCATAAATAATTCATAAGCCTTTAGTCCAATCAGTTGGACCAATTTGATCACATGCATAAGGATGTTTTAAACCTAACGGAGTCCTCTCATTAGTATTCTATAAAGACACATGTGTCTTAATATATAGAAACTAAATAAAGACTTTATCAGGTATAAAAGTTTTTGTTTGATATTGATGGATTTTTTAAGCCATTTACAGCAAAGCGCCCAAAAGTGTGACCACCGCTAATGTATTCGCATACTTTCGTCTAATATGCTGTTATCCAATCAGCATTACAGGATTGTCTTATCTTATCTCTGATCTAAATCGGAGGATGGCGCTACAAAAGTATGCGAATACATTATCAGTGGTCACAGTTTTGAGCATCTTGCTTTAAAAAACTCGCAGGACATGTTTTACATTTTTTTTCATTTTTTGTCATCATCTTCATCTTCATCATCATAATCACCATCATCATTTTTTGTCATCATCTTCATCTTCATCATCATAATCATCATTTTCTTTTTCTTCATCATCATCATGCACTCCCACCACCACCAGCATCATCATCATCTTTATCATGACTTTCTTTATTATCACCAATATGACGAACTTCACTTTAATGGAGCCCTCTCAACCACGATGCTTTGCCTGGCCTCTATTATTGCTTACATACTTGCAAAGCAAGCTTTCAACAACATTGCATTTTATCAAAGTAATAAATAAGGAACAGCAATGATATCAACTTTTGGTTGTACAAGATACAATGTTCATTGATAAGTACTATAGATTGTTTAGCTATTTATTTAACTATAAAATGGGTATTTGCGATGACATCGAATATGGTATACACAGCACGCAAAGCAATGTGGTTTAGTTGGCTGATGCAATATAATTATTATTTTTACCTCACTCTCAGCTTTTTTCAGTTTTTGTGGCAAGTCATTGTCAGATATAGTTGTGTTTTTCATTTGTTCCCTCAGACTCTCAAGCTCTTGTCTCTTCCTATCATATTAATAAAGAATTGTAAACAAAACTCATAAATAATTCATGAGAAATTCACAAAGGGAATCATAATGAATAAATACTTTTAACAGGTCTCTATTTAACCCTTTCACTCCCAAGAGAGCCATATATGGAACAAAAAAAACAATAACGTCAGTGAAAGATATTCAATAAAATAGCATGAGATTTTGACACAATAAATGTATTGAATGATGAGATCTGCTCAAAACTCATTAAAATGCACACCTAACATATGAGATGTAGTTCACGTGAACCACCCCTCAAAGTTCTGAAACTTTTCCCCTTTTACATGGAGGGCACTAGGGTGTATGTATGTAAATTGCCTGGTTTAATGTTAATCTTAAATGTTTTATTAAAATAAGAAAGAACTACAGTCATGTAACTGGAGTTCCATTATTATTTTGGTACAGCATTTGAGTCAGTGTTGTATCAGCTATACAATTATGTGCCCTCAGCTTATAATTGCAGCTCCAATACAGATTGGCTACTCAATCATATTGTATACACCTATTTCAAAAAACGTTGTCGCAGCCGAAGCTATACGGTCAACACTCTGAAGCCTGCAAAGGATGTTGGTAATATGAACATAAATTGTGATTTATTGCACGTTATATAAAGAAATATTTGTTTCATCATCTACATGTACCACTGCAATAATGTGTTATGGTCCTATAAAATAATAACACAAACATGAACAACCAAAATGTGCCGACATCCTTTGCAGGCTTCAGAGTGTGGACTGTGGCTTTGTTTGCAACAATGATTTTTGAACTATAGGTGCAATATTTTATTATAGTATTGTCTTATAGCAAAGCAACCAATTCACACAGACACAGGCAAACTATACCCTGTTAAGGAAAATTGACATTTTTTTACATACAACAATGACAGTACTCACAGTTTTAATTTAGCCTCCAGGGCTTCCCTCTTGTGCTTTGAATCTTCCATTCTCTCAACTCTTGCTTGATGACGCCAACGGTACAAGCTTGGTGTGTCAATGTTGGGATGTGTGTCATCCTCATCATCACTGACCTGTATGTATATAACCATAATTCTAATTGATTAGGACTAATACTAGGAGTACAACAGTCATACAAGGACTAAAACAATGAAGGGACCTTTTCCATTGTCAGTCCAAAACGATCATCATCATAACCTCCATCAACAACATCTGCATCAACATTATCACCCTCATAAACATTATCATGTTTGATCTTATTTTATAAAATAATTGGGAAAGTATGCGCGCGTTGATTGGTCAAACAACTGTGTTTCATGAGAGCATGAAACACACTCATGCCATTTTCTAGCGCGCACGCTCATTCAACGGTCAGTTTATCCGTTGTTTTGATCTTTCACGTGCGCTTATTGGTCAGTTTCGAGAAAAAGCAACGTAGGGAGAAATGACATCAAACGAATAAAAGGGCATTTTTTTTGTCTTTTCGCGAGATTGTTATTTTATAAAAAAAATGAAACACGTCTTCTGTTTTTTCACTGGCTTATGAAAACCTCGATACGTTTGGGAGAATTCTCGAGCAGGTCCAAACACTCAACTTCGCCTCGTGTTTGGACTGATCTGCTCTCGAATTCTCCCAAACACATCTCGGTTTTCATTAGCGCGTGAAAACACAGAAGACGTATTTCATTTCTTAAATCATCAATGATAACATCATGAATTATCATCATCATCAACATTATCACGATCATAACCAAACATTATCAGGATTGATCTCATCATCATCATCAATTATCATCATCCTAATCATCATACTAGGACTAACACTAAAACAATTATAGGACCTTTTCCACAAACTCCAGAACCATCATCATCATCATCATCATCATCATCATCATCATCATCATCATCATCATCATCATAATCATCTTCATCATCATCATCATCTTCATCATCATCATCATCATCATCATCATCATCATCATCTTCATCATCATCATCATCATCATCATCATCATCATCTTCATCATCATCATCATCATCATCATCATCATCATCATCATCATCATCATCATCATCTTCATCATCATCAACATCTGCATCAATTACACTATCACCATCACAATCATTATCATGATTGATCTCATCATCATCATTGTCATGAATCATCATCATCAATGTCATCATCATGATGCATCATCATAATCACCATCATAACCTTAAACATCATCATCTTGATATCATCAATCATTATCATTATTAAGCCAGTTACGGCGCCTTTCATGGCTATATGTGATTACTGATGTTTAAATGCCAACGTGAAAAGGCAGTTTATATTACGGTACCATCAATCAAAAAAAAATTATCTAGTCTTTTGATATTTTGATTGACAGCACGTTAATAAAATTAATGCCTTTTAACACATTGTTGTATGATCTTCAATAGCCACTTGGTGTATTATGAAAGACACTGTAAGCTTAATCAATTAATTCAGTGACATGAAGCCTATCAAAGAAACAGATCTTACAAGTGAAGCCATACAATCAAACAGCTCATTGTGCTTAATTTTCAAAGCATGCAAAATTAAGTAGAGCAGAAATGATAGTTTATATGAAATTATAAATTATGATTTATTTCACGGAAATATTTTTAAAAAGAAAAAAGTAAAATGTAAGTGAAATGAAATAACAGGAAAAAAAATAACAAAAGAAACTGAAATAAAATACATCAATTAAAATAAACACAATAATGTCTGTCAAATGACAGTATACTATTGATGACTTTCATAAGTAAATGACCGCTACCAATAGACCTATTTACCTTCCTTGTTTGTTGACCAATTTCAGATCATCTGATGCTACCCTTGGGAATTGTTTCTTTTACATGTAAATGATGTCACACTTTCATGATCATAAAAGAACAATTCTCAAGGGAATGACTTAATTGCATACGGAGGTAAAAGAGGTCTATTTTCACAATATAAAAAAATTGCTGTTTTAAGAAAAAGATAGCAATTATATGATAGGCATTCACAATAAGAATAACTTGTGAACGTATGAGGAAAAACAAGTAAATTTACAAAAAGCTATATGAATTTCAAAATCAGAAAAACACCAAAATGAGGCAACAAAGGCCTCAGAAAATGCAGAAAATTACATACAAATCTATCGATTTTTCATTTAATAGCATAACATTATTACATGTAGCATTTTAATTAGCCAAAGCACAAAATCCTCCCAAGTATGCCTATTTCATGTGGTTCTTTCATATGAAGTGCTCCTTATTTAAAAAATATATTTTCACTTGTAAAACTCATTTTCACCTACACCTTACCTTTATAGATAAAAGTGCATGGTCTATAAAAATTAATAAAAAAACATGAAACAAAAAATATATTAAAAAAATAAACAAAAATTACCATACACAGCAGATGATAAAATGAACACTAATTCAAAGTCTATCAAAGCAGATATAAAATTCATTATAATATTAAAACTAAGCAATTTCAATTACAAGTCACGCTATAAGCTCCACTTTCAAAATGTAGAACCTTCATTGTCGACCAAATGTGAGTTTAGCGTTCAAATTTTGTGAAGAAATTGTAATACTTTGCTTCAGAACTTAGTAATTACAACAAAATACAACATATCTGTATCTAAAACTGAAGTAAACTCGAACATAAATACAGAAATGACAATGTGTCAATATTAATACAATTCATGAAGAGCAACCTGGACAAGAAGAAAGCGAGTTGAGAGAAAAAATAGCAAAAATCGAGAATGGAAAGCATTAAAATTGCCAAAGATGGTTATTATAATATCATCCTACCTCAATATGATCCCACCGGCTATAGTCCACCATTTTAACGCGACAAAATCGCTAAAAACGACCAACAATTTCGCAGAATTAGAGCTTCACGTTTGGAGAACTGACAAGAAACGAGCATGCGCTATGGAGGTTATTCGTGAATGTGAGGACTGGGTCGAGAATTAAAAAAATTGCTATAAAATTATTTGCTTATATATGTTTTTTCATTCAACTTTTACCGCTTTAATTTTCGTTAAACGTTTTAAACACTATCTTCCGGAATATCAACAAATTTAGGAAAGAGTGAGATCTGGTCTGAGACTAAACCTTGATATAACACAGGGAACCCAACACTTTAAACGATGTTACAAAAATTGAATCCAACCCTCCCTCCTCAAAATTAATTTCAACAAACAATTTAAGTTTACAAAATTATTTATTTTCATATACATTTACAAGCAAAATATTATCATCTAGTTTGTTATAATATATATAATAATTTTATATTTTCTATACAATATATTATATAGCTACAATAGTTAAATTTTATATCAATCAATTTTTTTGGTGAATATCCCAGAATAATAACAAAGACAAAGTCAAGCTTATTATTTCCTGATATTCGACCCTGAATATTGCCGACATATATATATTTTGATAGCTCAGATATAAATTTAATATGGCTATTTATTAACTATAATTTATAAATTAAAAGCTAGATAGAATTATCATATTGTAATTTAAATCACACGAGCACATCAGGTAAGCTACACTAGTATGTAAATCATCATGTATAAATAAATGCTTTTATTATTATTATTATTATTATTATTATTATTATTATTATTATTATTATTATTATTATTATTATTATTATTATTATTATTATTATTATTATTAAATAATTACTTAAACAAATCAATAAAAATGTTATAAATATTAAAAAATATGACTTTGAACAAAAGCTAGTGCTCAGACAGCACTGAAGCACAAACACTATATCCATGAAATAGTCTGAATCAAATTGGTACATAATTGTGCAATAAAGCGTAAACACTACACCCATGGAATACTGTGGAACTACTGTGGAATATAGCGCAAACACTATATCCATGAAATAAAATAAAATTGCTACTGTGGAATAAAGCAGAAACACTATATCCATGAAATCAAATCAAATTGCTGCTGTAGAAAAGAGCTCAAACACTATATCCATGAATTCAAATCAAATTGATACTGTGGAATAGAGTGCAAACACTATATCCATGAAATAAAATAAAATTGCAACCTTGGAATAGAGTGCAAACACTGTATCCATAAAATCAAATCAAACTGCTACTGTGGAATAGAGCACAAACACTATATCCATGAAATAGAATCAAATTGCTACTGTGTTATAGAGCACAAACACAATAAAAGGATTTAGTAGGAAATAGTACTATTTACCAGTTAGTATAAATTATTGTTCACATGGGTTTCATGTGAGCACTCTATAATAAATTATAATGAATCTATAATAAATAAAATCTAAACATTTTCATTTATGTGTATTTCACTGAATCAGATTTAGAAATATTCTGCAGTTTTAGTTATAAATGTTCATAAGAGTTCATTTTCTTGAATCTATTTTTTAGTCGTCATATAAAATCCTTATCAAATATAGGCATACTTATTCATTAATTGCCTCAATGCTTTCTTAATATTATCCTGACTCTGATTACAAAAATGCAGTTTTAAACTTAATTACTTCATAGTGTGAATAAGGTTTTATCTACCCCTCCCCAAAAAAAAAATTGCATTGGGAAAACATTTGGACAAGCAAAAAGATCATCCCTTTAGTTTATAGATTATGCATAGCATTTCCTCACAATGTCTTTTTCTATTTTTGGAAGTTCTAGCAATTTTTTATCACTTGTGTTTAGCCATGTGACTTTTATACCAGAGCCCAGACGTCAGCATCCTCAACATTCAGTTGTATGATTTACTCATCCCTGAACATGTTCTACAAAATATGGCACAAAATATTCTGTCTTTTACAGGCTGTTAGCTTATTCTCCATGGCATTTCATATCATCTTTTGAAATACCTGGAAACTTTGGCCATCTTAAGGGCCACTCGTACTCATTCGGGACACGACCCTGAATATGCTCCTCAAAGAAGGAGAAGAGTGGAAACCACGCCCTTGTTCTCTTGTCCTCGTTCTTGAGAGCACGACTGTTAGCAAGGGTGTGGTAGTAGAGGAATAGACGTGAGGAAATATAGAAGGCAATGAAGACGTCAATTGAGTAGTGTTCGTGAGCAGCTAAGATAAAGAAGATACCAAACAAGTTGAGGACCCAGCAGGCTGTGTGAAGATAGTACCATTTTCTTGGGGTATCTAGGAAGAATTACAATAAATAACTTAAGTAAAATGATGATGATAGTGATGATGGTTATTGCGATGATGATGGATGATAATGGTGATGATGATTATGATAATGATGATGCTGGTGATGACAATGCTTGTGATGATGATGATAAATGGTGATACTGATGATATAGTGGTTATTGTGATGATGATGATAATGATAATGGTGATGATGATTATGATGTTTATGATAATGATGATGCTGGTGATGACAATGCTGGTGATGATGATGATAGATGGTGATATTGATGATAGTGGTGATTGTAATGATGGTGATCATAGTACTTAGTGATGATAATGATGATTTTGGTGATGATGATTGTGATGATGATGATGATGATATTGATAATGGGAACGAAAATGTAATGGGAACAGGAAAAATTTGTTTTTGGATAGCTGTTGCTGACATGGTTGTGCGGAACCTAATGCAGGTTTTTTTGCATTGTCTTAGCTTAGGTTTCACACAGCCACATTGGTAACACAGCTATCCCAAAACATATTTTTCCTGTTCCCTCAGAAGAAACACTTGCTGGGCAGGTTAGCACAGAAGCTCTCTATTTCTTCGTCAAGTTTCATAACTTACATTCTGTTATAAAGAAGTTAAGGAGGGTTATAACAACAGTATGTCCACTGAACATGTAATCACCACAAGTACGGACACCATTGACTGACATGCCCATACCAAAGATAATCTCAAAGGCTCTCCGTAGCTTGTCATAAGTATTCCCATACATCTAAAAATAAAATTGAACAGTTTAGAATATACAGTCACTTTATTACAGCGCGACGCACCTTACCGTCGCCTCCTAATCAAAGTTTTGTACAAGTTAACCAATCAGAAAGCTAGAATTTGACCTTATAATATAAAAGACATGCCGAGTGTCAAACGGAAAACACTTTGAATTGTTCAAAGCGAAGACAAGAGTGAAGTTTATAAGTGTCTGAAAAACCACCCAGGATGTTTAAATTTGAAAAGGTGTAGCAAATAATTTGAAAAGAGAAACTTTGGAACACTAAGCTAACCTGTACAAAACTTTAATTGGGTGGCCACAGTAAGGCGCATTATGCTGTAATTCTTCAGACAGATAGACATAAAATAAAATAATTGATTTACATCAAGATACATGAAGTCATTACAGTGGTGGATCCAGAATTTTTGAAAGGGGTTGGCTAGGGGTATATACACCTAATCCAAAAAACGTTGTCGGGTCCGCCGCACAGTCCTCGCGCCAAGACCGTGAAGGAAAACACAGTGAATATTTTGATGAGAGTGATAAAACAAGAAAATAAAAGTAGGCACAACACTATTTCGTTGACAAAAGTACCACACTAGAGTGTGAACATGCAAATAAATTAATTACTGATTAGATATAACCAATATCTTTCAGTCTTGGCGCGAGGACTGTGCGGCGGACCAGACAACGTTTTTTGGATTAGGTGTATATATTACTAATTCCCTGACAGCAGGAGCATTTTCCAAAGCCCGAAAGCGTCGTACTGGTCCATAGAGGGGGTGGCTAGCCACCCCTGTGTCCACCACTGCATTACTGAATCTCTCTAGCTAGTTGCTAAGTATTCAACACCCTCACACTCAATCACTACCCCTACATAAAATACACCTATTTTAAAAACTGTTGTCACAATCAAAGCTACAGTCCACAAAGTCCACACTGTGAAGCATGCAAAGGATGTCGGCATTTCTTCTCTTGTTATCGATTTATTCATAGCATATTTTGGTTGTACATGTTTGTGTTATATGAACATATCAATTTGCTGCAGTGCTGGATGATGAAACAAATAGTTCTTTAAAAACCGTGAAATAAATAACAAATTATGTCCATATTACCAACATCCTTTGCAAGCTTCAGAGTGTGGACTGTAGCTTCGGGAGCGACAACGATGTTTGAAATAGGTGTATTTTAGCATACAACACTGCTCACAGTGGTGAAAGTCCAGCACTCTCTCCACTAGCTAGGCCACCCATATGCCTGGAGTAACTAATCGATTAAATCTATTAATAGATAAAATCGAAATTAATCGATATTAATCAATACTAATCAATTGATTATTATCGGAAATCGATAAAAATCGATATTCAGCTTTGCTGTGATTATCGATTTTTATCGATTTTTATCAATTTCTATCGATTTTTTATCTTTTTCGTTTTGGACTGAATTTATTATTAAATGATTACGTAGAGAAAAGCTCGCGCTCTACAAGCCTGGCCAATATCAACCAAAGACTAAATAATTGTAAAAATAAACAACCTTAAAATAAAGCTGCATAATTAAAACTGTGTTTTTGATAGATTTTATTTTTGGTACTTAGCGAAAGTAATCGATATTAATCGATATTTCTAGATTTTTTTGTGATTATCGATTTTTATCGATTAGCTTTCCGATGATCGATTTTCATCGATTAGTTACTCCGGGCCATATGCCACATTTTAATAACAAAAAATAAAATGACACTTTATTATTTCAAACTTTACCTTCCCCGAGCACTCTAAATGAACTCCAGGAACGCTCAACGAAGTCACAAACATCGTCACACAACGAAGAAGAAACACAGTACCAGCCAATGCGAACATTCGCCTTAACAAAATCATCCTATGCTTGTGTAAAAGCAAAACAATAAGCCACACAAAAGTCAACACAATCCCAGTGAATTCACACATCATGAAAGCCCATGGAATCAAGGGAACGCTGTCTAAAACAATATCAGGAAGCGGTGGGTACTTCTTCATATCGGGAACTCTATCGTGGACGACTGTCATGACAAATGAGGTTAAGCAAAAGACGAGAAAAGCGTACAAGGCACTGAGCAGCGTTCGCCATGTTTCCGAAACCCTTGATATTTGCATCGCTATGACGTCTTGGATATGCTCTTCTTCGAACGGTCTTCTCGGAAAGCCACTGTCAATTTGATCCAAAGAGATCCTTCTGTTGTAGCCAATAAGTTCTAAGGAATCGATGTTCTGGTGTTTTTGAAGCTGGTTTATTTTCATCCAAAGTCGCTTCACGTCGCCAAGAATAGGGATTTCTAATGGAGGCGAACGAAGGTCATTTTCAGTCAAAAGCATAATTGCATTTCCATCAATCTTGTGTGTGCATGTGAGTAGGTAAGCGTACTCTCCAAAACCGTTTTTCGTGAGCCATACGGATGTTTCTTTACAAGTCCAGTGAAAGGTTTCCTTCATATTTTCGTCCGCCATTTTTGTTTGGCACAATAACAAAAGGACTTTGAACGGTTGCGTAATTTCCGGTGGGCACCAGGCTCTTCTCTTCTCTTCTCTTCTCTTCTCTTCTCTTCTCTTCTCTTCTCTTCTCTTCTCTTCTCTTCTCTTCTCTTCTCTTCTCTTCTCTTCTCTTCTCTTCTCTTCTCTTCTCTTCTCTTCTCTTCTCTTCTCTTCTCTTCTCTTCTCTTCTCTTCGTTTCACGTGACGTCATCAAAACGATTAAATCGAAACAATAAATCGTAAGAAACTGTTTATCTGATGGTTATCCACAGGCAGCCCAACTATTCTCTTTGAGGATTTTTTTAATGACAATAAAGTATATTTTTAACCGCGCGCCGAGCGAAATACATATTGAGCGCGCGGTTGGTGTTCCTGTGGTGTATTTGTTTGAAAGCTCGCGGATGGGATTCCTGTGGCTTTTTTTGCAAGCAATTTTTCGGTCACGAGGAATCACACGTACGACAAAAAAATCGAAGAAAGTAGTATCTTGATACCTCCCTCTTCAACACCGCGCGACTTTGACGAAAAATTGCTTGTTAAAAGCCACAGGAATCCCATCCGCGAGCTTTCAAACAAATACACCACAGGAACCCCACCCACGCGCTCAATATTTATTTCGCTCGGCGCGCGGTTAAAAATAACTTTATTGTCATTAAAAAAAATCCTCAAAGAGAATAGTTGGGCTGCCTGTGGGTTATCTAGTATTTTGTACATGTCCTTTAAAGATATTATTCCTGAAATCTTGTTTATTTTAGTTTTGTTTTGTTATCGTGATATTAATATTGCAAAGAAAATTACTGTCACGCAATATTATCACACGTTTTCTAGATTCGTGCCCTATATCATTATTTAGTTTGTTTGAAGCTTAAAAGCTGAGAAAAGGTATAATTTGGCTTTGATTTGTTTTTTCTTCATTGAATTTTCTTGAACAAGATGTGCGTGAGCGTGATGCGCAGTAGCAAGTATCCGGAACTTCCTTAACAATAACGTTTCATGACGTAATTAAAAAAATTGTTTGCAGTTGAAAGAGTCTTGTATTTTCAATGGATGTAAAATGCAAAAAAATACTATTAAAATACTATTAAACGAATGCCGCAAAAATTCAATATCTTAACAATAACGTTCAGGATGACGTAATTAGAAACGTGTTTGCAGTTGAGAGAGTCTTTTATTTTGAATGGATGTAAAATGCAAAAAAATATACTAACAATGCAGCAAAATAACTAAGGGCCTGGGCAAACGGGTTCAACATTTGCTTCAACATCCCGGCGTTCGATTTTGTTGAACGGGCAACGTTTAAACGCTTCTAAACTCTTTCAACATGGTTGAAACGTGTTGAGTCGATGTTGAATTGATCAGATGTTGAAAGAGTTTAAAAGTGTTTAACATTCAACAAAATCGAACTGATGTTGAAGCAAATTAATGTTAAAACCGTTTGACCGGGTAATATCGTTTGATGACGTAATTAAAACGTGTTTGCAGTTCAGAGAGCGTCTTGAATGGATGTAAAATGCAAAAAAATATAATAACGAATGCTGCAAAACACCGCTATACTAGACATGTAATTTGTAATATCTTAAAATTAACGTTTGATGACGTAATGAAAACGTGTTTGAAAAACGAGAACGTCTTGTATTTTGAATGGATGTAAAATGCAAAAAAATATTAAGAATGCTGCAAAACACCGCTATACTAAACATGTAATTTGTAATATCTTAAAATTAACGTTTGATGACGTGATTAAAACGTTTTTAAAACGAAAGCGTCTTGTATTTTGAAATTCGGCAAGGAAGTTTACAGAAGGGTTGGAGTTAGCAGCGGTGGTCAATTTCCGTCTATGAGTGTCGTAAGTGCTTCTCCCTCTAATTCACTGTTAAAGACCGTGAATAACATTGACAATGACCTTATCATTAATACACCCTTAAGGAGCAATTGATCCACAAGTGGGAGGATTGGAGATCCGGGGGGTGCCAGGATATACCTACTGACTGACTGCAGAGTAGAGTGCAAGTGGCTCACTCAATCACTCAACTAGAACAGTCTAAGAAAACTGGCAAATACAAAGGAGACACTATTTCATTACAGCTTTACTTGTCTAAAATAGTCACTAATAGTCACTAATTAAGAACTATTAGACAGTAAAAAATAGATTTTATTTCACGGAGTGTTTGCGCTCTATTGGTTATGAAGTTTTCATATAACTGTAGTATTGTGGTATATTAAAGTAGTTGCCTGGTTGATTTCATATGGATGTGTATTTGTTTTTCCACTTACACTTCTTCGTTCATTCGTTCATTCCTTTATTTGTCCTCCATTCATTCATTCATCAATTCATCTATCCCTCCATTCATTCATCCATCCAGCCATACCACCATCCATTCATTTATTCATTCATCCATCCATCCATCCATCCCACCATCCATTCATTCATCCATCTATCCATCCCTCCATTCATTTATTCATTCATCCATCCCTCCATTCATTCATTTATCCATCCATCCATGAGTTCATGTATCCATGCATTTATTCATGCATTCATCCCTTCCATTCATTCATTAATTCATTCACTCGTCCATTCTTCAATACGTTCATTGATAAATTCATTCGTGCATCCATTGATTGTTCATTTCTACTCCCTCCCCTCCCCTCCCCCTCCTCCCCTCCCAGGATCTAATACTCAGGTCAATCTTTACTGATTCATCTTTATGTATTTATTCAGTGAATAAGTCCTCTATCCATTTTTTTGTAATTAATAATAATCAGTTTCTTGATACAATCTATCGACAGACCTCAAAGCTATATTTTGTTTTTGTATTTTTTCAACACTAATTCATTTCTAGCGTGTTTCTTAGCTAATTTTCATATTTTTCCCCCAAGTTGTTTATCAAATTTTCCACTTTCATTCAGGCTACTTCGAAGATAGATACTTTCAAATATCTTTTGTGCTCGCCGCTAGTACTTTAATTAAACTTCAACAATTCTGAATTGCGAATGCTGAACTGAAATTGATCATTTTTTTTAGAAAACTCATTCATTAATTTGTACAACGTTAATGAAAATCAAAATGAAAATAAGCAATCGACCTTTTCACAACCTCAGCCTCAATAGCGTGTAATATGTTATTTACAATTTGACAATAGCTCGCGGTAGTTTACAGTGAGGTACTCGAACCGTGAACACTTTTTTTATATTATTTTTTTCCGAACCTACAATTGCTTCAAAACCTCTAAAAGTGAAGCAGTGAGTTTAAATACACTTAGTGTTCATAATATATCTTATTTCTAATCTATTCACTAATCTAATCTATTATGGGATGTGGGTTAAAAAAAGTAAAAAAAAAAAAAAAATACAAACTTCATCAGTACAAGTGTCCTGACAGTAAGGAATGTATACATGGCATTATTCCAGAGTCTGTAGTCAAATCCTAAATGATATATTACACGCTATCGAGGCTGAGGTTGTTAAATGAGAACTGTGAAACGATCTTTTGCATTAGAGAATTAATATAATTAAGCCCGGGAATAAAGTTTGGTACTTCAACGGGATTCGAGCACATGGCCTTTGAAGTGCAATATCACTCGCCATGAAGCCTAGATGTTATACCTCCCATAACCCCTTTCGGTCACAAGATTAGGCTTTAGGCATTTTTAGCGACAATGTTCGTTGAATTACATATATATATCATCAATAACTTGAACTGAATTCCACAAACTTATATCGAAGAATCTTATGGGAGATGCCCGATTCAACTGATAAAACTCTGACCATGTACCCCTCCCCCTCTCAGTTTTACATCGACTCAGTATCTCAATGTATACCCCCCTTTATAACCCAACGTGTGGGATTGAAAAACGATTTACATCCAAGTCAAATTAATGACGGGAAAAAAACGATACTCTCAATGGCAGATTGTTCTGTTGTTTTTACTTGATGTACTGGATGTTGCTCTAGAACCTGTATAGCGAAGGCGTTTTTTTTCTTTACGCCAGGAAACGGTTTTGTTTCAAAAAGAAAATGTTTTGGGTAGTTAATGTGTTTTTGTTTATGGCCGATATCGTTATAAGTAACGGTTTTTGCACGGTATCATCACAGAAGGAACTTGAAGTACCTACTAAAACACTGTGGAATTCTGAAGCACTTGTAGATCCAATAAGGTAAGTTATTTCAAACTTTCGTCATAGTTTTTTTGTGTCTAAAACCATAGTTAATAGGCTAAAACTACGAAGACCTCAAAAATTCTAAGTTTCGCTGGAAATTCGAATCGACGACCTGCCGTGCACATAATATTTTTTGACTTTGCCTATATACTTTCTGAGTTCTATAGAAGGGTTTTGAACCCAGACATAAAGACTAAATATACAGCCGTTCACTGGTTCACATTTAGAGGCTCATTATTTCTTTCATATACTTTTTGTACTCGATCGACCTTACGGGTCCTTAATAAAGTACGAGAGAATTCAAAAAAAATCTGGGTCATTCTAAAGATTGTTCTGGAAATTCTGAGTGCAACATAGGTCGGTCGAGATGAAACTAAAACCAACGTCCTTCAGTTCATTGAATATATGTTCACATGTTCGCATGTGAACATGCTTGAAATTTAGTACAACTTGCTGCGATTTCCTAAATTCGAGCGTATTCGAAATTGCGGCGAGAAATCAGCGATAAAATCGCCATCAGATTGAAAACGCCGCTCTTGTCGTGCGACAAAATTGCTAGTGTAAACGGGCCTTTATGTCAATTGTTACTCGATACTAACAAAACAACGCTAACTCTCTCTCCCTCTTTCAGTAAACATACCCACTTGCCTCAATATGTTTTGGTCTATCTTACTGGTCCTTATCGCTAACATCCTCACCTGTCAAGGTCAGATGGTTAGAATTGGTCGCGCTGTTAGTCCCCCAGGCTCGTCCCGCGGGTCGGGACCCGAAGGATCTGCTCTACCGTACGATGAAAATACCTTCATTGATGACGTCACAAGGTCAGACAAAGACAACATAAGAACGGGCCAATACCTCACCAAGAAGAACGATGACGCCATGAAAGTATTTGATGACACTAAAAGGACATTTAGCAAACTTAACAAAGTTCAAGGAAAATTGAAAGAGCTTAGAACGAGAGCAATCAAAAACGACATAACCCCAAATCTGTGGAATTTTTTGAAATATTGAAAACAACATTGTTTTGAAAAGCATATATGTATATATACATGGAATGCAACTAATAGTTTATAAAATCGATAGCATTGACAATTATAAGGGCAATTATAAATACATATTTATCATAATCAAAAAATATTGATAAGCAAATCCAATATGGCGCTCAATTTGAGTGTACAATGCATATGGTTTTACAAGTCAACCAGCATACTATATAGCTATATATTCTAAATCAAGAATTATAAAGGTTTATAAACTAATGTAATTATCGTAATAATGTAATAGTTGAAATTAAAAAAAAAGTATATTTTAAGGACAGTTTTAAGCTAATACAAATAAAATTGTAAATCAAGCATCAATGGTTGCTATGGTAAAAAAGTACAAGTAAAATAAACATTTTGAAACCAAACAAGTGTATACGTGAAGTTGATGGACATTATGTACCTAATAGTCCCAACCTCGTTCCCAGGGCCCTCTCCCTTCGCTTCTGGGTGGGGCGGGAAAATTTCCCGCCCCACCCAAAAGCGAAGGGAGAGGGATGTGGGAACGAGATTGTTATAGTCCCCATCACAGTTCCCTTCGCCATCTTTAATTTAAAACAAGGCACTTATAATTAGTTTTGTTTATTTGTGTGTGTGTCGTGTGTTTTTGTTGTTATTTTCAATACCTATTTACTAATAATTAGTAGTTTTGTTCTGTTTTTTGTTCTCTCTTTTTTTACTTAAGATTTATATGTATTTAAATAAAAAAAAATCTGAAAGACACAACTTGTATATAAAATATTTAAAAACTATTGTAAAAAAGTAGCTATTCTATGTATTGTAAGTAGGTTAGTGTTTATTTGTCTTCTCGTGTGTCACATATATTGTCGAACAAAAAGAAGATTAAATCAAATAGAAAAACAAGTAAATCAAGAAACATCAAAAATTATGAAGAATTTAGAAAAGTAACGCAACGTGATATCTCATAAACGAACCAAGCAATAATAGGATTATAGGATTATGATGCAATTTTTCGAGTTAAATTTGTTTTCAATAAAAACGAATTTATTTTAATATCTCTGGAAGTATCTAACATTATGATTTTTTTGTTTCAATAATCAAAAGTTTATATTATAAATGTTATAATCTTTAAATAAAAAAAATCAGCCAAATTTTTGGCTTAAAGGTTCACAGTAACCTTAATTATACATTTTGTGTGTGTATGTGACCGTGTTGGTTATTAATAATTAAGATTAAAAAAATAGTGAAAAGTAAAATATGCTTACCGTCTATAATCAACGTGTATTTTCCCGTGTAGTTCTTTTTTATATATGAAACTGTACATTGTTTTAGATTTACCAATTTTGTAACAGCTAATTCACCTAAAGTGTCAACCTATTGAGAGATAAGCATTATCATTAAACGTGTAATATAGAAAAAAAGTAAGGCAAGTATCGTTGAACCAGTGATCCTTCCAAAAGACCTGTCGTCCCTCTTGATAATATACAAGCACTGGTTTTAAGAGTAATACTCCAGTTTCGAGTTCTTCATTGCACAGTCATAGAACCCGTCTACACGGATCCGGATACTTTTGAAACCGCATACTTTTTGATGCGAATCGGCCTATCGTCCACACGAATCCAGTGAATCCGGTCTCCGAAACCGCATACTTTTGAATTGAAACGAGCAACAGGATTCGTGTGGACGCAAATATTTCTATGCGGTGTTATTGCTGCTCTTTGATTAATTAGCAAACAAGTAATTATAAACTTCAATTGCTTGCTAATTAATCAAAGAGCAGCAATAACACCCTAGGTATTTCTATCGAGGCTAAGGCCTCGTCTACACGAATCCGATCCGGCTGAAACCGCATAGAAACATTTGCGTCCACACGAATCCGCGTATCCGGAGGATTCAAGTAAAAGTATATGCGGTTTCGGTGACTGGATTCACTGGATTCGTGTGGACGATAGGCCGATTCGCATCAAAAAGTATGCGGTTTCAAAAGTATCCGGATCCGTGTAGACGGGGTCTTAGCCTCGACAACGTGTGATATATTCTTTTTTATATAATACAGTCCGTGGTAAGGAAGGGAATGCAAGCATCAACAAAGAATAGAAATACCTTGGGTGCTATTGCTGCTCTTTGATTAATTAGCAAACAAGTAAACTTCAATTGCTTGCTAATTAATCAAAGAGCAGCAATAACACCCTAGGTATTTCTATTCTTTGTTGATGCTTGCATTCCCTTCCTTACCACGGACTGTATTACATACAAAAGAATATATCACACGCTATCGAGGCTAAGACTGTGCAATGAAGAAACTGCACTAATACTACCAAAACCTCAACAAGTCTGTGTCGTTTTTTTCCTAAAGACAATATTTCTAAAAGTCAATTTGAAAGCGAGGTCCTTCGGTAAGTGTACTCTTGTTTGTGTACATAGATGATATGGGTCTTAACCTAAATATTTGGTTTCAAACCTGATAAATATATTGATTGATGTTTTGATATATTGCGAGAAATCGACTAAATAAGTGTTATATTTCATTTTTTATTAAGTCGTTGATATCTGTTTAGTAACTAAACAATTTTAATTTGGATCCAATAAGGTAAGTTAGAGTGGTTTTCATTAACCCATGAAACACACTTTAGCGTAATATGCTTTATTACACTTTATTACACTTTAACTTTAACTTTGTGTTTTATAATCATTTGTTCAATAGTACTATTACACATTAATACACTTTATTACTCTTTCCCTATTACACTTTGTTTCACGGGTTAATGAAAACCACTCTATAATCATTTGTTCAATAGTACTCAGTATTACACATTAATACACTTTATTACTCTTTCCCTATTACACTTTGTTTCACGGGTTAATGAAAACCACTCTATAATCATTTGTTCAATAGTACTCAGTATTACACATTAATACACTTTATTACTCTTTCCCTATTACACTTTGTTTCACGGGTTAATGAAAACCACTCTATTTCAAACTTTTATTATAGTTTTGTTTTTGTGTCTAAAATTACGAAGACCTAACAAAATTAATTAATTAGACCTAAATAAAAGAGTTTCGCTGGAAATTCGAACCGACGACCTCACGTGCACATTATATTTGATATTGTTTTCCTACTAGCTTGACTATGCCTACTTTCTGAGTTCTAGAAGGGTTTTGAACCCAGACATACTAAATATACAGCTGTTCACTGGTTCACATGTAGAGATTCATTATTTGTTTCGTATAGTTTTTGTTTCGATCGACCTTACGGGTCCTTACGTACGAGAGAATTCAAAAAAAGTCTTGGTCATTCTAAGAGGGTGGCCAAGGGTGTCGTCATCACGTTTCACGTATCGATATTTATGATATTCACGCATCACGTACAAATTTATGTCACGTTCAACATAGTATTCACGTTTAACAACTAAATTGTTCGTTATTTTCACGAATCACGGACTTATTTTAGACTAAATCACGCGTCAAACAATACCCCGTGGCCAACCTAAAAATTATTCTTGAAATTCTGAATGCAACTTAACATATGCCAGTCGAGATGAAACTCGAACCTACGACCTTCAGTTCACTGGTACGGTCACATGTAGAGATTCCGGCATTATTTGTTTCATATATACTTTTTGTACTCGACCTTACTTACGAGAGTAGTGTGTGGAGTGAGCCTCACAGAAGAGCCCCGATGTGTTGTAAATCAGTAAAATACTGATCAGGGTAAATGTAGTGGTGAATGCAGTAGTGAACATGCTCGAAATTTAGTGCATTTTCTGTCTCCTAAATTCGAGCGTGTTCGAAATATATATTGCGGCGACAAATCTGCGATAAAATCGCCATCAGTGAAAACGCCGCCCTTGTCGCGCGACAAAATTGCTAGTGTAAACGGGCCTTTACGTTCATTGTTACTCGATACAAACAGAAATGCTTATTGAAGAAGCTTTCAACGTTTGCAAAACAACGCTAACTCTCTCCCTCTCTTTCAGTAAACATACCCACTTGCCTCAAGATGTTTTGGTCTATCTTACTGGTCCTTATCGCTAACATCCTCGCCTGTCAAGGTCAGATGGTTAGAATTGGTCGCGCTGTTAGTCCCCCAGGCTCGTCCCGCGGGTCGGGACCCGAAGCTGCTCCACCGTACGATGAAAATACCTTCATTGATGACGTCACAAGGTCAGACAAAGGCAACATGAGAACGGGCCAATACCTCACCAAGAAGAACGATGACGTCATGAAAGTATTTGATGACACTAAAAGGACATTTAGAAAACTTAACAAAGTTCAAGGAAAGTTGAAAGAGCTTAGAACGAGAGCAATCAAAAACGACATAATCCCAAATCTGTGGTAATTTTTGAAATATTGAAAACAACATTGTTTTGAAAAGCATATATGTATATATACATGGAATGCAACTAATAGTTTATAAAATCGATAGCATTGACAATTATAAGGGCAATTATAAATACATATTTATCATAATCAAAAAATATTGATAAGCAAATCCAATATGGCGCTCAATTTGAGTGTACAATGCATATGGTTTTACAAGTCAACCAGCATACTATATAGCTATATATTCTAAATCAAGAATTATAAAGGTTTATAAACTAATTTAATTATCGTAATAATGTAATAGTTGAAATTAAAAAAAAAGTATATTTTAAGGACAGTTTTAAGCTAATACAAATAAAATTGTAAATCAAGCATCAATGGTTGCTATGGTAAAAAAGTACAAGTAAAATAAACATTTTGAAACCAAACAAGTGTATACGTGAAGTTGATGGACATTATGTACCTAATAGTCCCAACCTCGTTCCCAGGTCCCTCTCTCTTCGCTTTTGGGTGGGGCGGGAAATTTTCCCGCCCCACCCGAAAGCGAAGGGAGAGGGCCCTGTGAACGAGGTTGTAATAGTCCCCATCACAGTTCCCTTCGCCATCTTTAATTTAAAACAAGGCACTATAATTAGTTTTGTTTATTTGTATGTGTGTGTCGTGTGTTTTTGTTGTTATTTTCAATACCTATTTACTAGTAATTAGTAGTTTTGTTCTGTTTTTTTCTCTCTCTTTTTTTACTTAAGTTTTATATGTATTTAAATAAAAAAAATCTGAAAGACACTACTTGTATATAAAATATTTAAAAACTATTGTAAAAAAGTAGCTATTTTATGTATTGTAAGTAGGTTAATGTTTATTTGTCTTCTCGTGTGTCACATATATTGTCGAACAAAAAGAAGATTAAATCAAATAGAAAAACAAGTAAATCAAGAAACATCAAAAATTATGAAGAATTTAGAAAAGTAACGCAACGTGATATCTCATAAACGAACCAAGCAATAATAGGATTATAGGATTATAATGCAATTTTTCGAGTTAAATTTGTTTTCAATAAAAACGAATTTATTTTAATATCTCTGGAAGTATCTAACATTATGATTTTTTTGTTTCAATAATCAAAAGTTTATGTTATAGATGTTATAATCTTTAAATAAAAAAAAATCAGCCAAATTTTTGGCTTAAAGGTTCACAGTAACCTTAATTATACATTTTGTGTGGGTATGTGACCGTGTTGGTTATTAATAATTGAAATTAAAAAAAAAAGTGAAAAGTAAAATATGCTTACCGTCTATAATCCACGTGTATTTTCCCGCGTAGTTCTTTTTTATATATGAAACTGTACATTGTTTTAGATTTACCAATTTTTTAACAGCTAATTCACCTAAAGTGTCAACCTATTGAGAGATAAGCATTATCATTAAACGTGTAATATAAAAAAAAAGTAACGCAGGTATCGTTGAACCATGCCAGTGATCCTTCCAAAAGACCTGTCGTCCGACTTGATAATATACAAGCACTGGTTTTAAGAGTAATACTCCAGTTTCGAGTTATTCATTGCACAGTCTTAGAACCCGTCTACACGGATCCGGATACTTTTGAAACCGCATAATTTTTGATGCGAATCGGCCTATCGTCCAACGAATCCAGTTAATCCGGTCACCGAAACCGCATACTTTTGAATTGGAAACGATCAATTAGGCTTCGTCTACACGAATCCGATCCGGCTGAAACCGCATAGAAATATTTGCGTCCACACGAATCCGCGTATCCGGAGGATTCAAGTAAAAGTATGCTTTTTCGGTGACCGGATTCACTGGATTCGTGTGGACGATAGGCCGATTCGCATCAAAAAGTATGCGGTTTCAAAAGTATCCGGATCCGTGTAGACGGGGTCTTAGCCTCGATAGCGTGTGATATATTCTTTTGTATGTTATACAGTCCGTTGTAAGGAAGGGAATGCAAGCATCAACAAAGAATAGAAATACCTAGGGTGTTATTGCTGCTCTTTGATTAATTAGCAAACAAGTAAACTTGAATTGCTTGCTAATTAATCAAAGAGCAGCAATAACACCCTAGGTATTTCTATTCTTTGTTGATGCTTGCATTCCCTTCCTTACAACGGACTGTATACACCTAATTCAAAAAAGGTTGACGGGGCGAACGGCGATTGGCGATTGAAATTCCTATTGTAATTCAAAAAAGGTTGACGGGGCGAACGGCGATTGGCGATTGAAATTCCTATTGTAATTCAAAAAAGGTTGACGGGGCGAACGGCGATTGGCGATTGAAATTCCTATTGTCCACGACTGTGGACAATACGAATTTCAATCGCCAATCGCCGTTCGCCCCGTCAACCTTTTTTGAATTAGGTGTATACGTATTACATACAAAAGAATATATCACACGCTATCGAGGCTAAGACTGTGCAATAAAGAACTCGAAACTGGACTAATACTACCAAAACCTCAACAAGTCTGTGTGTTTTTTTTTCCTATAGACAATATTTCTAAAAGTCAATTTGAAAGCGAGGTCCTTCGGTAAGTGTACTCTTGTTTGTGTAAATAAATAGGGCTTAACCTAAATATTTTGGTTTGAAACCTGATAAATATTGATTGATGTTTTGATATATTGCGAGAAATCGACTAAAAAAGTGTTATATTTCATTTTTTATTAAGTCGTTGATATCTGTTTAGTAACTAAACAATTTTAATTTGGATCCAATAAGGTAAGTTAGAGTGGTTTTCATTAACCAGTGAAACACACTTTAGCGTAATATGCTTTATTACACTTTATTACACTTTAACTTTAACTTTGTGTTTTATAATCATTTGTTCAATAGTACTATTACACATTAATACACTTTATTACTCTTTCCCTATTACACTTTGTTTCACGGGTTAATGAAAACCACTCTATTTCAAACTTTTATTATAGTTTTGTTTTTGTGTCTAAAATTACGAAGACCTAACAAAATTAATTAATTAGACCTAAATAAAAGAGTTTCGCTGGAAATTCGAACCGACGACCTCACGTGCACATTATATTTGATATTGTTTTCCTACTAGCTTGACTATGCCTACTTTCTGAGTTCTAGAAGGGTTTTGAACCCAGACATACTAAATATACAGCTGTTCACTGGTTCACATGTAGAGATTCATTATTTGTTTCATATACTTTTTGTTTCGATCGACCTTACGGGTCCTTACGTACGAGAGAATTCAAAAAAAGTCTTGGTCATTCTAAGAGGGTGGCCAAGGGTGTCGTCATCACGTTTCACGTATCGATATTTATGATATTCACGCATCACGTACAAATTTATGTCACGTTCAACATAGTATTCACGTTTAACAACTAAATTGTTCGTTATTTTCACGAATCACGGTCTTATTTTAGACCAAATCACGCGTCAAACAATACCCCGTGGCCAACCTAAAAATTATTCTTGAAATTCTGAATGCAACTTAACATATGCCAGTCGAGATGAAACTCGAACCTACGAGCTTCAGTTCACTGGTACGGTCACATGTAGAGATTCCGGCATTATTTGTTTCATATACTTTTTGTACTTGACCTTACTTACGAGAGTAGTGTGTGGAGTGAGCCTCACAGAAGAGCCCCGATGTGTTGTAAATCAGTAAAATACTGATCAGGGTAAATGTAGTGGTGAATGCAGTAGTGAACATGCTCGAAATTTAGTGCATTTTCTGTCTCGTAAATTCGAGCGTGTTCGAAATATATATTGCGGCGACAAATCTGCGATAAAATCGCCATCAGTGAAAACGCCGCCCTTGTCGCGCGACAAAATTGCTAGTGTAAACGGGCCTTTACGTTCATTGTTACTCGATACAAACAGAAATGCTTATTGAAGAAGCTTTCAACGTTTGCAAAACAACGCTAACTCTCTCCCTCTCTTTCAGTAAACATACCCACTTGCCTCAAGATGTTTTGGTCTATCTTACTGGTCCTTATCGCTAACATCCTCGCCTGTCAAGGTCAGATGGTTAGAATTGGTCGCGCTGTTAGTCCCCCAGGCTCGTCCCGCGGGTCGGGACCCGAAGCTGCTCCACCGTACGATGAAAATACCTTCATTGATGACGTCACAAGGTCAGACAAAGACAACATGAGAACGGGCCAATACCTCACCAAGAAGAACGATGACGTCATGAAAGTATTTGATGACACTAAAAGGACATTTAGAAAACTTAACAAAGTTCAAGGAAAGTTGAAAGAGCTTAGAACGAGAGCAATCAAAAACGACATAATCCCAAATCTGTGGTAATTTTTGAAATATTGAAAACAACATTGTTTTGAAAAGCATATATGTATATATACATGGAATGCAACTAATAGTTTATAAAATCGATAGCATTGACAATTATAAGGGCAATTATAAATACATATTTATCATAATCAAAAAATATTGATAAGCAAATCCAATATGGCGCTCAATTTGAGTGTACAATGCATATGGTTTTACAAGTCAACCAGCATACTATATAGCTATATATTCTAAATCAAGAATTTTAAAGGTTTATAAATTAATGTATTTATCGTAATAATGTAATAGTTGAAAATTTAAAAGAAAGTATATTTTAAGGACAGTTTTAAGCTAATACAAATAAAATTGTAAATCAAGCATCAATGGTTGCTATGGTAAAAAAGTACAAGTAAAATAAACATTTTGAAACCAAACAAGTGTATACGTGAAGTTGATGGACATTATGTACCTAATAGTCCCAACCTCGTTCCCAGGGCCCTCTCTTTTCGCGAAGGGAGAGGGATCTGGGAACGAGGTTGTAATAGTCCCCATCACAGTTCCCTTCGCCATCTTTAATTTAAAACAAGGCACTATAATTAGTTTTGTTTATTTGTATGTGTGTGTCGTGTGTTTTTGTTGTTATTTTCAATACCTATTTACTAGTAATTAGTAGTTTTGTTCTGTTTTTTTCTCTCTCTTTTTTTACTTAAGTTTTATATGTATTTAAATAAAAAAAAATCTGAAAGACACTACTTGTATATAAAATATTTAAAAACTATTGTAAAAAAGTAGCTATTTTATGTATTGTAAGTAGGTTAGTGTTTATTTGTCTTCTCGTGTGTCACATATATTGTCGAACAAAAAGAAGATTAAATCAAATAGAAAAACAAGTAAATCAAGAAACATCAAAAATTATGAAGAATTTAGAAAAGTAACGCAACGTGATATCTCATAAACTAACCAAGCAATAATAGGATTATAGGATTATGATGCAATTTTTCGAGTTAAATTTGTTTTCAATAAAAACGAATTTATTTTAATATCTCTGGAAGTATCTAACATTATGATTTTTTTGTTTCAATAATCAAAAGTTTATATTATAAATGTTATAATCTTTAAATAAAAAAAAATCAGCCAAATTTTTGGCTTAAAGGTTCACAGTAACCTTAATTATACATTTTGTGTGGGTATGTGACCGTGTTGGTTATTAATAATTGAAATTAAAAAAAAAAGTGAAAAGTAAAATATGCTTACCGTCTATAATCCACGTGTATTTTCCCGCGTAGTTCTTTTTTATATATGAAACTGTACATTGTTTTAGATTTACCATTTTTTTAAAAGCTAATTCACCTAAAGTGTCAACCTATTGAGAGATAAGCATTATCATTAAACGTGTAATATAAAAAAAAAGTAACGCAGGTATCGTTGAACCATGCCAGTGATCCTTCCAAAAGACCTGTCGTCCGACTTGATAATATACAAGCACTGGTTTTAAGAGTAATACTCCAGTTTCGAGTTATTCATTGCACAGTCTTAGAACCCGTCTACACGGATCCGGATACTTTTGAAACCGCATAATTTTTGATGCGAATCGGCCTATCGTCCAACGAATCCAGTTAATCCGGTCACCGAAACCGCATACTTTTGAATTGGAAACGATCAATTAGGCTTCGTCTACACGAATCCGATCCGGCTGAAACCGCATAGAAATATTTGCGTCCACGCGAATCCGCGTATCCGGAGGATTCAAGTAAAAGTATGCTTTTTCGGTGACCGGATTCACTGGATTCGTGTGGACGATAGGCCGATTCGCATCAAAAAGTATGCGGTTTCAAAAGTATCCGGATCCGTGTAGACGGGGTCTTAGCCTCGATAGCGTGTGATATATTCTTTTGTATGTTATACAGTCCGTGGTAAGGAAGGGAATGCAAGCATCAACAAAGAATAGAAATACCTAGGGTGTTATTGCTGCTCTTTGATTAATTAGCAAACAAGTAAACTTGAATTGCTTGCTAATTAATCAAAGAGCAGCAATAACACCCTAGGTATTTCTATTCTTTGTTGATGCTTGCATTCCCTTCCTTATCACGGACTGTATTACATACAAAAGAATATATCACACGCTATCCAGGCTAAGACTGTGCAATGAAGAACTCGAAACTGGACTAATACTACCAAAACCTCAACAAGTCTGTGTGTTTTTTTTCCTATAGACAATATTTCTAAAAGTCAATTTGAAAGCGAGGTCCTTCGGTAAGTGTACTCTTGTTTGTGTAAATAGATGATATGGGGCTTTACCTAAATATTTTGGTTTGAAACCTGATAAATATTGATTGATGTTTTGATATATTGCGAGAAATCGACTAAATAAGTGTTATATTTCATTTTTTATTAAGTCGTTGATATCTGTTTAGTAACTAAACAATTTTAATTTGGATCCAATAAGGTAAGTTAGTAAACTTGAATTGCTTGCTAATTAATCAAAGAGCAGCAATAACACCCTAGGTATTTCTATTCTTTGTTGATGCTTGCATTCCCTTCCTTACAACGGACTGTATACACCTAATTCAAAAAAGGTTGACGGGGCGAACGGCGATTGGCGATTGAAATTCCTATTGTAATTCAAAAAAGGTTGACGGGGCGAACGGCGATTGGCGATTGAAATTCCTATTGTAATTCAAAAAAGGTTGACGGGGCGAACGGCGATTGGCGATTGAAATTCCTATTGTCCACGACTGTGAATTTCAATCGCCAATCGCCGTTCGCCCCGTCAACCTTTTTTGAATTAGGTGTATACGTATTACATACAAAAGAATATATCACATGCTATCGAGGCTAAGACTGTGCAATAAAGAACTCGAAACTGGACTAATACTACCAAAACCTCAACAAGTCTGTGTGTTTTTTTTTCCTATAGACAATATTTCTAAAAGTCAATTTGAAAGCAAGGTCCTTCGGTAAGTGTACTCTTGTTTGTGTAAATAAATAGGGCTTAACCTAAATATTTTGGTTTGAAACCTGATAAATATTGATTGATGTTTTAATATATTGCGAGAAATCGACTAAAAAAGTGTTATATTTCATTTTTTTATTAAGTCGTTGATATCTGTTTAGTAACTAAACAATTTTAATTTGGATCCAATAAGGTAAGTTAGGGTGGTTTTCATTAACCCGTGAAACACACTTTAGCGTAATATGCTTTATTACACTTTATTACACTTTAACTTTAACTTAGTGTTTTATAATCATTTGTTCAATAGTACTATTACACATTAATACACTTTATTACTCTTTCCCTATTACACTTTGTTTCACGGGTTAATGAAAACCACTCTATTTCAAACTTTTATTATAGTTTTGTTTTTGTGTCTAAAATTACGAAGACCTAACAAAATTAATTAATTAGACCTAAATAAAAGAGTTTCGCAGGAAATTCGAACCGACGACCTCACGTGCACATTATATTTGATATTGTTTTCCTACTAGCTTGACTATGCCTACTTTCTGAGTTCTAGAAGGGTTTTGAACCCAGACATACTAAATATACAGCTGTTCACTGGTTCACATGTAGAGATTCATTATTTGTTTCATATACTTTTTGTTTCGATCGACCTTACGGGTCCTTACGTACGAGAGAATTCAAAAAAAGTCTTGGTCATTCTAAGAGGGTGGCCAAGGGTGTCGTCATCACGTTTCACGTATCGATATTTATGATATTCACGCATCACGTACAAATTTATGTCACGTTCAACATAGTATTCACGTTTAACAACTAAATTGTTCGTTATTTTCACGAATCACGGTCTTATTTTAGACCAAATCACGCGTCAAACAATACCCCGTGGCCAACCTAAAAATTATTCTTGAAATTCTGAATGCAACTTAACATATGCCAGTCGAGATGAAACTCGAACCTACGACCTTCAGTTCACTGGTACGGTCACATGTAGAGATTCCGGCATTATTTGTTTCATATACTTTTTGTACTTGACCTTACTTACGAGAGTAGTGTGTGGAGTGAGCCTCACAGAAGAGCCCCGATGTGTTGTAAATCAGTAAAATACTGATCAGGGTAAATGTAGTGGTGAATGCAGTAGTGAACATGCTCGAAATTTAGTGCATTTTCTGTCTCCTAAATTCGAGCGTGTTCGAAATATATATTGCGGGGACAAATCTGCGATAAAATCGCCATCAGTGAAAACGCCACCCTTGTCGCGCGACAAAATTGCTAGTGTAAACGACGGGCCTTTACGTTCATTGTTACTCGATACAAACAGAAATGCTTATTGAAGAAGCTTTCAACGTTTGCAAAACAACGCTTACTCTCTCCCTCTCTTTCAGTAAACATACCCACTTGCCTCAAGATGTTTTGGTCTATCTTACTGGTCCTTATCGCTAACATCCTCGCCTGTCAAGGTCAGATGGTTAGAATTGGTCGCGCTGTTAGTCCCCCAGGCTCGTCCCGCGGGTCGGGACCCGAAGCTGCTCCACCGTACGATGAAAATACCTTCATTGATGACGTCACAAGGTCAGACAAAGGCAACATGAGAACGGGCCAATACCTCACCAAGAAGAACGATGACGTCATGAAAGTATTTGATGACACTAAAAGGACATTTAGAAAACTTAACAAAGTTCAAGGAAAGTTGAAAGAGCTTAGAACGAGAGCAATCAAAAACGACATAATCCCAAATCTGTGGTAATTTTTGAAATATTGAAAACAACATTGTTTTGAAAAGCATATATGTATATATACATGGAATGCAACTAATAGTTTATAAAATCGATAGCATTGACAATTATAAGGGCAATTATAAATACATATTTATCATAATCAAAAAATAATGATAAGCAAATCCAATATGGCGCTCAATTTGAGTGTACAATGCATATGGTTTTACAAGTCAACCAGCATACTATATAGCTATATATTCTAAATCAAGAATTTTAAAGGTTTATAAATTAATGTATTTATCGTAATAATGTAATAGTTGAAAATTTAAAAGAAAGTATATTTTAAGGACAGTTTTAAGCTAATACAAATAAAATTGTAAATCAAGCATCAATGGTTGCTATGGTAAAAAAGTACAAGTAAAATAAACATTTTGAAACCAAACAAGTGTATACGTGAAGTTGATGGACATTATGTACCTAATAGTCCCAACCTCGTTCCCAGGGCCCTCTCTTTTCGCGAAGGGAGAGGGATCTGGGAACGAGGTTGTAATAGTCCCCATCACAGTTCCCTTCGCCATCTTTAATTTAAAACAAGGCACTATAATTAGTTTTGTTTATTTGTATGTGTGTGTCGTGTGTTTTTGTTGTTATTTTCAATACCTATTTACTAGTAATTAGTAGTTTTGTTGTGTTTTTTTCTCTCTCTTTTTTTACTTAAGTTTTATATGTATTTAAATAAAAAAAAATCTGAAAGACACTACTTGTATATAAAATATTTAAAAACTATTGTAAAAAAGTAGCTATTTTATGTATTGTAAGTAGGTTAGTGTTTATTTGTCTTCTCGTGTGTCACATATATTGTCGAACAAAAAGAAGATTAAATCAAATAGAAAAACAAGTAAATCAAGAAACATCAAAAATTATGAAGAATTTAGAAAAGTAACGCAACGTGATATCTCATAAACGAACCAAGCAATAATAGGATTATAGGATTATGATGCAATTTTTCGAGTTAAATTTGTTTTCAATAAAAACGAATTTATTTTAATATCTCTGGAAGTATCTAACATTATGATTTTTTTGTTTCAATAATCAAAAGTTTATATTATAAATGTTATAATCTTTAAATAAAAAAAATCAGCCAAATTTTTGGCTTAAAGGTTCACAGTAACCTTAATTATACATTTTGTGTGTGTATGTGACCGTGTTGGTTATTAATAATTGAAATTAAAAAAAAAAGTGAAAAGTAAAATATGCTTGCCGTCTATAATCCACGTGTATTTTCCCGCGTAGTTCTTTTTTATATATGAAACTGTACATTGTTTTAGATTTACCATTTTTTTAAAAGCTAATTCACCTAAAGTGTCAACCTATTGAGAGATAAGCATTATCATTAAACGTGTAATATAAAAAAAAAGTAACGCAGGTATCGTTGAACCATGCCAGTGATCCTTCCAAAAGACCTGTCGTCCGACTTGATAATATACAAGCACTGGTTTTAAGAGTAATACTCCAGTTTCGAGTTATTCATTGCACAGTCTTAGAACCCGTCTACACGGATCCGGATACTTTTGAAACCGCATAATTTTTGATGCGAATCGGCCTATCGTCCAACGAATCCAGTTAATCCGGTCACCGAAACCGCATACTTTTGAATTGGAAACGATCAATTAGGCTTCGTCTACACGAATCCGATCCGGCTGAAACCGCATAGAAATATTTGCGTCCACGCGAATCCGCGTATCCGGAGGATTCAAGTAAAAGTATGCTTTTTCGGTGACCGGATTCACTGGATTCGTGTGGACGATAGGCCGATTCGCATCAAAAAGTATGCGGTTTCAAAAGTATCCGGATCCGTGTAGACGGGGTCTTAGCCTCGATAGCGTGTGATATATTCTTTTGTATGTTATACAGTCCGTGGTAAGGAAGGGAATGCAAGCATCAACAAAGAATAGAAATACCTAGGGTGTTATTGCTGCTCTTTGATTAATTAGCAAACAAGTAAACTTGAATTGCTTGCTAATTAATCAAAGAGCAGCAATAACACCCTAGGTATTTCTATTCTTTGTTGATGCTTGCATTCCCTTCCTTATCACGGACTGTATTACATACAAAAGAATATATCACACGCTATCCAGGCTAAGACTGTGCAATGAAGAACTCGAAACTGGACTAATACTACCAAAACCTCAACAAGTCTGTGTGTTTTTTTTCCTATAGACAATATTTCTAAAAGTCAATTTGAAAGCGAGGTCCTTCGGTAAGTGTACTCTTGTTTGTGTAAATAGATGATATGGGGCTTTACCTAAATATTTTGGTTTGAAACCTGATAAATATTGATTGATGTTTTGATATATTGCGAGAAATCGACTAAATAAGTGTTATATTTCATTTTTTATTAAGTCGTTGATATCTGTTTAGTAACTAAACAATTTTAATTTGGATCCAATAAGGTAAGTTAGTAAACTTGAATTGCTTGCTAATTAATCAAAGAGCAGCAATAACACCCTAGGTATTTCTATTCTTTGTTGATGCTTGCATTCCCTTCCTTACAACGGACTGTATACACCTAATTCAAAAAAGGTTGACGGGGCGAACGGCGATTGGCGATTGAAATTCCTATTGTAATTCAAAAAAGGTTGACGGGGCGAACGGCGATTGGCGATTGAAATTCCTATTGTAATTCAAAAAAGGTTGACGGGGCGAACGGCGATTGGCGATTGAAATTCCTATTGTCCACGACTGTGAATTTCAATCGCCAATCGCCGTTCGCCCCGTCAACCTTTTTTGAATTAGGTGTATACGTATTACATACAAAAGAATATATCACATGCTATCGAGGCTAAGACTGTGCAATAAAGAACTCGAAACTGGACTAATACTACCAAAACCTCAACAAGTCTGTGTGTTTTTTTTTCCTATAGACAATATTTCTAAAAGTCAATTTGAAAGCAAGGTCCTTCGGTAAGTGTACTCTTGTTTGTGTAAATAAATAGGGCTTAACCTAAATATTTTGGTTTGAAACCTGATAAATATTGATTGATGTTTTAATATATTGCGAGAAATCGACTAAAAAAGTGTTATATTTCATTTTTTTATTAAGTCGTTGATATCTGTTTAGTAACTAAACAATTTTAATTTGGATCCAATAAGGTAAGTTAGGGTGGTTTTCATTAACCCGTGAAACACACTTTAGCGTAATATGCTTTATTACACTTTATTACACTTTAACTTTAACTTAGTGTTTTATAATCATTTGTTCAATAGTACTATTACACATTAATACACTTTATTACTCTTTCCCTATTACACTTTGTTTCACGGGTTAATGAAAACCACTCTATTTCAAACTTTTATTATAGTTTTGTTTTTGTGTCTAAAATTACGAAGACCTAACAAAATTAATTAATTAGACCTAAATAAAAGAGTTTCGCAGGAAATTCGAACCGACGACCTCACGTGCACATTATATTTGATATTGTTTTCCTACTAGCTTGACTATGCCTACTTTCTGAGTTCTAGAAGGGTTTTGAACCCAGACATACTAAATATACAGCTGTTCACTGGTTCACATGTAGAGATTCATTATTTGTTTCATATACTTTTTGTTTCGATCGACCTTACGGGTCCTTACGTACGAGAGAATTCAAAAAAAGTCTTGGTCATTCTAAGAGGGTGGCCAAGGGTGTCGTCATCACGTTTCACGTATCGATATTTATGATATTCACGCATCACGTACAAATTTATGTCACGTTCAACATAGTATTCACGTTTAACAACTAAATTGTTCGTTATTTTCACGAATCACGGTCTTATTTTAGACCAAATCACGCGTCAAACAATACCCCGTGGCCAACCTAAAAATTATTCTTGAAATTCTGAATGCAACTTAACATATGCCAGTCGAGATGAAACTCGAACCTACGACCTTCAGTTCACTGGTACGGTCACATGTAGAGATTCCGGCATTATTTGTTTCATATACTTTTTGTACTTGACCTTACTTACGAGAGTAGTGTGTGGAGTGAGCCTCACAGAAGAGCCCCGATGTGTTGTAAATCAGTAAAATACTGATCAGGGTAAATGTAGTGGTGAATGCAGTAGTGAACATGCTCGAAATTTAGTGCATTTTCTGTCTCCTAAATTCGAGCGTGTTCGAAATATATATTGCGGGGACAAATCTGCGATAAAATCGCCATCAGTGAAAACGCCACCCTTGTCGCGCGACAAAATTGCTAGTGTAAACGACGGGCCTTTACGTTCATTGTTACTCGATACAAACAGAAATGCTTATTGAAGAAGCTTTCAACGTTTGCAAAACAACGCTTACTCTCTCCCTCTCTTTCAGTAAACATACCCACTTGCCTCAAGATGTTTTGGTCTATCTTACTGGTCCTTATCGCTAACATCCTCGCCTGTCAAGGTCAGATGGTTAGAATTGGTCGCGCTGTTAGTCCCCCAGGCTCGTCCCGCGGGTCGGGACCCGAAGCTGCTCCACCGTACGATGAAAATACCTTCATTGATGACGTCACAAGGTCAGACAAAGGCAACATGAGAACGGGCCAATACCTCACCAAGAAGAACGATGACGTCATGAAAGTATTTGATGACACTAAAAGGACATTTAGAAAACTTAACAAAGTTCAAGGAAAGTTGAAAGAGCTTAGAACGAGAGCAATCAAAAACGACATAATCCCAAATCTGTGGTAATTTTTGAAATATTGAAAACAACATTGTTTTGAAAAGCATATATGTATATATACATGGAATGCAACTAATAGTTTATAAAATCGATAGCATTGACAATTATAAGGGCAATTATAAATACATATTTATCATAATCAAAAAATAATGATAAGCAAATCCAATATGGCGCTCAATTTGAGTGTACAATGCATATGGTTTTACAAGTCAACCAGCATACTATATAGCTATATATTCTAAATCAAGAATTATAAAGGTTTATAAACTAATTTAATTATCGTAATAATGTAATAGTTGAAATTAAAAAAAAAGTATATTTTAAGGACAGTCTTAAAGCTAATACAAATAAAATTGTAAATTAATGCAAGCATCAATGGTTGCTATGGTAAAAAAGTACAAGTAAAATAAACATTTTGAAACCAAACAAGTGTATACGTGAAGTTGATGGACATTATGTACCTAATAGTCCCAACCTCGTTCCCAGGGACCTCTCCCTTCACTTTTGGGTGGGGCGGGAACATTTCCCGCCCCACCCAAAAGCGAAGGGAGAGGGCCCTGGGAACGAGGTTGTAATAGTCCCCATCACAGTTCCCTTCGCCATCTTTAATTTAAAACAAGGCACTTATAATTAGTTTTGTTTATTTGTGTGTGTGTCGTGTGTTTTTGTTGTTATTTTCAATACCTATTTACTAATAATTAGTAGTTTTGTTCTGTTTTTTTTTTTCTCTTTTTTGACTTAAGTTTTATAGGTATTTAAATAAAAAAAAATCTGAAAGACACAACTTGTATATAAAATATTTAAAAACTATTGTAAAAAAGTAGCTATTCTATGTATTGTAAGTAGGTTAGTGTTTATTTGTCTTCTCGTGTGTCACATATATTGTCGAACAAAAAGAAGATTAAATCAAATAGAAAAACAAGTAAATCAAGAAACATCAAAAATTATGAAGAATTTAGAAAAGTAACGCAACGTGATATCTCATAAACGAACCAAGCAATAATAGGATTATAGGATTATAATGCAATTTTTCGAGTTAAATTTGTTTTCAATAAAAACGAATTTATTTTAATATCTCTGGAAGTATCTAACATTATGATTTTTTTGTTTCAATAATCAAAAGTTTATGTTATAGATGTTATAATCTTTAAATAAAAAAAAAATCAGCCAAATTTTTGGCTTAAAGGTTCACAGTAACCTTAATTATACATTTTGTGTGTGTATGTGACCGTGTTGGTTATTAATAATTGAAATTAAAAAAAAGTGAAAAGTAAAATATGCTTACCGTCTATAATCCACGTGTATTTTCCCGCGTAGTTCTTTTTTATATATGAAACTGTACATTGTTTTAGATTTACCAATTTTTTAACAGCTAATTCACCTAAAGTGTCAACCTATTGAGAGATAAGCATTATCATTAAGCGTGTAATATAGAAAAAAAGTAACGCAGGTATCGTTGAACCATGCCAGTGATCCTTCCAAAAGACCTGCCGTCCCACTTGATAATATACAAGCACTGGTTTTAAGAGTAATACTCCAGTTTCGAGTTATTCATTGCACAGTCTTAGAACCCGTCTACACGGATCCGGATACTTTTGAAACCGCATAATTTTTGATGCGAATCGGCCTATCGTCCAACGAATCCAGTTAATCCGGTCACCGAAACCGCATACTTTTGAATTGGAAACGATCAATTAGGCTTCGTCTACACGAATCCGATCCGGCTGAAACCGCATAGAAATATTTGCGTCCACACGAATCCGCGTATCCGGAGGATTCAAGTAAAAGTATGCGGTTTCGGTGACCGGATTCACTGGATTCGTGTGGACGATAGGCCGATTCGCATCAAAAAGTATGCGGTTTCAAAAGTATCCGGATCCGTGTAGACGGGGTCTTAGCCTCGATAGCGTGTGATATATTCTTTTGTATGTTATACAGTCCGTTGTAAGGAAGGGAATGCAAGCATCAACAAAGAATAGAAATACCTAGGGTGTTATTGCTGCTCTTTGATTAATTAGCAAACAAGTAAACTTGAATTGCTTGCTAATTAATCAAAGAGCAGCAATAACACCCTAGGTTTTTATATTCTTTGTTGATGCTTGCATTCCCTTCCTTACAACGGACTGTATACACCTAATTCAAAAAAGGTTGACGGGGCGAACGGCGATTGGCGATTGAAATTCCTTTTGTCCACGACTGTGGACAATAGGAATTTCAATCGCCAATCGCCGTTCGCCCCGTCAACCTTTTTTGAATTAGGTGTATACGTATTACATACAAAAGAATATATCACACGCTATCGAGGCTAAGACTGTGCAACAAAGAACTCGAAACTGGACTAATACTACCAAAACCTCAACAAGTCTGTGTGTTTTTTTTCCTATAGACAATATTTCTAAAAGTCAATTTGAAAGCGAGGTCCTTCGGTAAGTGTACTCTTGTTTGTGTAAATAGATGATATGGGGCTTTACCTAAATATTTTGGTTTGAAACCTGATAAATATTGATTGATGTTTTGATATATTGCGAGAAATCGACTAAATAAGTGTTATATTTCATTTTTTATTAAGTCGTTGATATCTGTTTAGTAACTAAACAATTTTAATTTGGATCCAATAAGGTAAGTTAGAGTGGTTTTCATTAACCCGTGAAACACACTTTAGCGTAATATGCTTTATTACACTTTATTATACTTTAACTTTAACTTAGTGTTTTATAATCATTTGTTCAATAGTACTATTACACATTAATACACTTTATTACTCTTTCCCTATTACACTTTGTTTCACGGGTTAATGAAAACCACTCTATAATCATTTGTTCAATTATAGTACTCAGTATTACACATTAATACACTTTATTACTCTTTCCCTATTACACTTTGTTTCACGGGTTAATGAAAACCACTCTATAATCATTTGTTCAATAGTACTATTACACATTAATACACTTTATTACTCTTTCCCTATTACACTTTGTTTCACGGGTTAATGAAAACCACTCTATTTCAAACTTTTATTATAGTTTTGTTTTTGTGTCTAAAATTACGAAGACCTCACAAAATTAATTAATTAGACCTAAATAAAAGAGTTTCGCTGGAAATTCGAACCGACGACCTCACGTGCACATTATATTTGATATTGTTTTCCTACTAGCTTGACTATGCCTACTTTCTGAGTTCTAGAAGGGTTTTGAACCCAGACATACTAAATATACAGCTGTTCACTGGTTCACATGTAGAGATTCATTATTTGTTTCATATACTTTTTGTTTCGATCGACCTTACGGGTCCTTACGTACGAGAGAATTCAAAAAAAGTCTTGGTCATTCTAAGAGGGTGGCCAAGGGTGTCGTCATCACGTTTCACGTATCGATATTTATGATATTCACGCATCACGTACAAATTTATGTCACGTTCAACATAGTATTCACGTTTAACAACTAAATTGTTCGTTATTTTCACGAATCACGGTCTTATTTTAGACCAAATCACGCGTCAAACAATACCCCGTGGCCAACCTAAAAATTATTCTTGAAATTCTGAATGCAACTTAACATATGCCAGTCGAGATGAAACTCGAACCTACGACCTTCAGTTCACTGGTACGGTCACATGTAGAGATTCCGGCATTATTTGTTTCATATATACTTTTTGTACTGGACCTTACTTACGAGAGTAGTGTGTGGAGTGAGCCTCACAGAAGAGCCCCGATGTGTTGTAAATCAGTAAAATACTGATCAGGGTAAATGTAGTGGTGAATGCAGTAGTGAACATGCTCGAAATTTAGTGCATTTTCTGTCTCCTAAATTCGAGTGTTTTCGAAATATATATTGCGGCGACAAATCTGCGATAAAATCGCCATCAGTGAAAACGCCGCCCTTGTCGCGCGACAAAATTGCTAGTGTAAACGGGCCTTTACGTTCATTGTTACTCGATACAAACAGAAATGCTTATTGAAGAAGCTTTCAACGTTTGCAAAACAACGCTAACTCTCTCCCTCTCTTTCAGTAAACATAACCACTTGCCTCAAGATGTTTTGGTCTATCTTACTGGTCCTTATCGCTAACATCCTCGCCTGTCAAGGTCAGATGGTTAGAATTGGTCGCGCTGTTAGTCCCCCAGGCTCGTCCCGCGGGTCGGGACCCGAAGCTGCTCCACCGTACGATGAAAATACCTTCATTGATGACGTCACAAGGTCAGACAAAGGCAACATGAGAACGGGCCAATACCTCACCAAGAAGAACGATGACGTCATGAAAGTATTTGATGACACTAAAAGGACATTTAGAAAACTTAACAAAGTTCAAGGAAAGTTGAAAGAGCTTAGAACGAGAGCAATCAAAAACGACATAATCCCAAATCTGTGGTAATTTTTGAAATATTGAAAACAACATTGTTTTGAAAAGCATATATGTATATATACATGGAATGCAACTAATAGTTTATAAAATCGATAGCATTGACAATTATCAGGGCAATTATAAATACATATTTATCATAATCAAAAAATATTGATAAGCAAATCCAATATGGCGCTCAATTTGAGTGTACAATGCATATGGTTTTACAAGTCAACCAGCATACTATATAGCTATATATTCTAAATCAAGAATTATAAAGGTTTATAAACTAATTTAATTATCGTAATAATGTAATAGTTGAAATTAAAAAAAAAGTATATTTTAAGGACAGTTTTAAGCTAATACAAATAAAATTGTAAATCAAGCATCAATGGTTGCTATGGTAAAAAAGTACAAGTAAAATAAACATTTTGAAACCAAACAAGTGTATACGTGAAGTTGATGGACATTATGTACCTAATAGTCCCAACCTCGTTCCCAGGTCCCTCTCTCTTCGCTTTTGGGTGGGGCGGGAAATTTTCCCGCCCCACCCGAAAGCGAAGGGAGAGGGCCCTGGGAACGAGGTTGTAATAGTCCCCATCACAGTTCCCTTCGCCATCTTTAATTTAAAACAAGGCACTATAATTAGTTTTGTTTATTTGTATGTGTGTGTCGTGTGTTTTTGTTGTTATTTTCAATACCTATTTACTAGTAATTAGTAGTTTTGTTCTGTTTTTTTCTCTCTCTTTTTTTACTTAAGTTTTATATGTATTTAAATAAAAAAAAATCTGAAAGACACTACTTGTATATAAAATATTTAAAAACTATTGTAAAAAAGTAGCTATTTTATGTATTGTAAGTAGGTTAGTGTTTATTTGTCTTCTCGTGTGTCACATATATTGTCGAACAAAAAGAAGATTAAATCAAATAGAAAAACAAGTATATCAAGAAACATCAAAAATTTTGAAGAATTTAGAAAAGTAACGCAACGTGATATCTCATAAACGAACCAAGCAATAATAGGATTATAGGATTATGATGCAATTTTTCGAGTTAAATTTGTTTTCAATAAAAACGAATTTATTTTAATATCTCTGGAAGTATCTAACATTATGATTTTTTTGTTTCAATAATCAAAAGTTTATATTATAAATGTTATAATCTTTAAATAAAAAAAATCAGCCAAATTTTTGGCTTAAAGGTTCACAGTAACCTTAATTATACATTTTGTGTGTGTATGTGACCGTGTTGGTTATTAATAATTGAAATTAAAAAAAAAAGTGAAAAGTAAAATATGCTTACCGTCTATAATCCACGTGTATTTTCCCGCGTAGTTCTTTTTTATATATGAAACTGTACATTGTTTTAGATTTACCAATTTTTTAACAGCTAATTCACCTAAAGTGTCAACCTATTGAGAGATAAGCATTATCATTAAACGTGTAATATAGAAAAAAAGTAACGCAGGCATCGTTGAACCATGCCAGTGATCCTTCCAAAAGACCTGTCGTCCGACTTGATAATATACAAGCACTGGTTTTAAGAGTAATACTCCAGTTTCGAGTTATTCATTGCACAGTCTTAGAACCCGTCTACACGGATCCGGATACTTTTGAAACCGCATAATTTTTGATGCGAATCGGCCTATCGTCCAACGAATCCAGTTAATCCGGTCACCGAAACCGCATACTTTTGAATTGGAAACGATCAATTAGGCTTCGTCTACACGAATCCGATCCGGCTGAAACCGCATAGAAATATTTGCGTCCACACGAATCCGCGTATCCGGAGGATTCAAGTAAAAGTATGCTTTTTCGGTGACCGGATTCACTGGATTCGTGTGGACGATAGGCCGATTCGCATCAAAAAGTATGCGGTTTCAAAAGTATCCGGATCCGTGTAGACGGGGTCTTAGCCTCGATAGCGTGTGATATATTCTTTTGTATGTTATACAGTCCGTTGTAAGGAAGGGAATGCAAGCATCAACAAAGAATAGAAATACCTAGGGTGTTATTGCTGCTCTTTGATTAATTAGCAAACAAGTAAACTTGAATTGCTTGCTAATTAATCAAAGAGCAGCAATAACACCCTAGGTATTTCTATTCTTTGTTGATGCTTGCATTCCCTTCCTTACAACGGACTGTATACACCTAATTCAAAAAAGGTTGACGGGGCGAACGGCGATTGGCGATTGAAATTCCTATTGTAATTAAAAAAAGGTTGACGGGGCGAACGGCGATTGGCGATTGAAATTCCTATTGTAATTCAAAAAAGGTTGACGGGGCGAACGGCGATTGGCGATTGAAATTCCTATTGTCCACGACTGTGGACAATACGAATTTCAATCGCCAATCGCCGTTCGCCCCGTCAACCTTTTTTGAATTAGGTGTATACGTATTACATACAAAAGAATATATCACACGCTATCGAGGCTAAGACTGTGCAATAAAGAACTCGAAACTGGACTAATACTACCAAAACCTCAACAAGTCTGTGTGTTTTTTTTCCTATAGACAATATTTCTAAAAGTCAATTTGAAAGCGAGGTCCTTCGGTAAGTGTACTCTTGTTTGTGTAAATAGATGATATGGGGCTTTACCTAAATATTTTGGTTTGAAACCTGATAAATATTGATTGATGTTTTGATATATTGCGAGAAATCGACTAAATAAGTGTTATATTTCATTTTTTATTAAGTCGTTGATATCTGTTTAGTAACTAAACAATTTTAATTTGGATCCAATAAGGTAAGTTAGAGTGGTTTTCATTAACCCGTGAAACACACTTTAGCGTAATATGCTTTATTACACTTTATTACACTTTAACTTTAACTTTGTGTTTTATAATCATTTGTTCAATAGTACTCAGTATTACACATTAATACACTTTATTACTCTTTCCCTATTACACTTTGTTTCACGGGTTAATGAAAACCACTCTATAATCATTTGTTCAATAGTACTCAGTATTACACATTAATACACTTTATTACTCTTTCCCTATTACACTTTGTTTCACGGGTTAATGAAAACCACTCTATTTCCAACTTTCATTATAGTATTGTTTTTGTGTCTAAAATTACGAAGACCTCACAAAATTAATTAATTAGACCTAAATAAAAGAGTTTCGCTGGAAATTCGAACCGACGACCTCACGTGCACATTATATTTGATATTGTTTTCCTACTAGCTTGACTATGCCTACTTTCTGAGTTCTAGAAGGGTTTTGAACCCAGACATACTAAATATACAGCTGTTCACTGGTTCACATGTAGAGATTCATTATTTGTTTCATATACTTTTTGTTTCGATCGACCTTACGGGTCCTTACGTACGAGAGAATTCAAAAAAAGTCTTGGTCATTCTAAGAGGGTGGCCAAGGGTGTCGTCATCACGTTTCACGTATCGATATTTATGATATTCACGCATCACGTACAAATTTATGTCACGTTCAACATAGTATTCACGTTTAACAACTAAATTGTTCGTTATTTTCACGAATCACGGTCTTATTTTAGACCAAATCAAGCGTCAAACAATACCCCGTGGCCAACCTAAAAATTATTCTTGAAATTCTGAATGCAACTTAACATATGCCAGTCGAGATGAAACTCGAACCTACGACCTTCAGTTCACTGGTACGGTCACATGTAGAGATTCCGGCATTATTTGTTTCATATATACTTTTTGTACTCGACCTTACTTACGAGAGTAGTGTGTGGAGTGAGCCTCACAGAAGAGCCCCGATGTGTTGTAAATCAGTAAAATACTGATCAGGGTAAATGTAGTGGTGAATGCAGTAGTGAACATGCTCGAAATTTAGTGCATTTTCTGTCTCGTAAATTCGAGCGTGTTCGAAATATATATTGCGGCGACAAATCTGCGATAAAATCGCCATCAGTGAAAACGCCGCCCTTGTCGCGCGACAAAATTGCTAGTGTAAACGGGCCTTTACGTTCATTGTTACTCGATACAAACAGAAATGCTTATTGAAGAAGCTTTCAACGTTTGCAAAACAACGCTAACTCTCTCCCTCTCTTTCAGTAAACATACCCACTTGCCTCAAGATGTTTTGGTCTATCTTACTGGTCCTTATCGCTAACATCCTCGCCTGTCAAGGTCAGATGGTTAGAATTGGTCGCGCTGTTAGTCCCCCAGGCTCGTCCCGCGGGTCGGGACCCGAAGCTGCTCCACCGTACGATGAAAATACCTTCATTGATGACGTCACAAGGTCAGACAAAGACAACATGAGAACGGGCCAATACCTCACCAAGAAGAACGATGACGTCATGAAAGTATTTGATGACACTAAAAGGACATTTAGCAAACTTAACAAAGTTCAAGGAAAATTGAAAGAGCTTAGAACGAGAGCAATCAAAAACGACATAACCCCAAATCTGTGGTAATTTTTGAAATATTGAAAACAACATTGTTTTGAAAAGCATGTGTATGTATATATACATGGAATGCAACTAATAGTTTATAAAATCGATAGCATTGACAATTATAAGGGCAATTATAAATACATATTTATCATAATCAAAAAATATTGATAAGCAAATCCAATATGGCGCTCAATTTGAGTGTACAATGCATATGGTTTTACAAGTCAACCAGCATACTATATAGCTATATATTCTAAATCAAGAATAACAAAGATATATAAATTAATAATCAATAGTTGAAAATTTTAAAAAGTAGATTTTAAGGACAGCTTTATGAAGCTAGCTAATAGAAATACAATTGTAAATCAAGCATCAATGGTTACTATGGTGAAATTAAAAGGACAGGTATAATAAACATTTTGAAACCAATTAAGCGTATACGTGAATTGATGGACATTATGTATGCACCTTCGAGTTCGAGTTTGGGACCGAGTTCGGGTAAAACACAATTATCCTTATAATAAAACGAAATATTACATGGACGTGCATTGTTGTTACCGTGCCTATTGTATGAAATAATTTATATTGTTGTGTAGGGCCGCAAAAATAAAGGCTAAAACTCGCATGACTTCCTTCAAATCAAGTTATAATAAAACATACAAAAATTGATAAGCTAAATACAAACATTATTCTTACGATATACATTTCCACATGCAGGCATTTCTTTTAACTGTGCAATAAGTCACGCCGTATATATTGCATACTTGGGCCTGTGGATTTTACAGTCCCCTCGCATACCCCCAGGGACTCGAACAAACCGGTAAAATTATGGTCTTCCCGGCTGTGGTACAAACACAATGTGTTTTGTTCGCAAAGCGCGCGCATATCTGATATATTTTTTTGATTTTTTTTTATTCATTTGTACATGCATGTTAGAAGAGATGGAGCCTAGGCTATTCTTTGCTCTTTTTAGCATGAATTCAGAGCCATTTCCGTCTAGACTCAGCCTGCATGACACAAGCTTCGTAACTAAGATCATGAAAACAAAAAATATTAAGCTTCACAGTAATGGTAATTATTATGATACATTCTTTTTATTTTCATTTCTTTTATTAATAGCATACACCTATTTCAATTAACGTTGTCCATCTGGAATGGTTGATCTGAGACCGATAGGAATTGTGGGAATTCATTAAATATCAAATACACTGTTTTAATCACACTTGAATGATGCTAAATTGCAGAGAACAGTATTTCAGAAGTAAACATCAATATTTAAGTGTGATTACAATAGTGCATTTGCAGTTTAGCGAGCTCCCACAATTCCTATCGGTCTCAAATCAACCATTCCAGATGGACAACGTTAATTGAAATAGGTGTATACAAACGTTTTTGACTAGACTGGTATATAACTCGAACTCGGTTGACAACTCGAACTTGAACTCGAGCTGTAGTAGATCTCCCTTTCTTTACTTCTTTTCGTTCTTCATTCCTTTTTAATTTACTTTACTTCTTTACTTCTAATCTTGCTTTCTTTACTTTGCTCCTTTCGTCATTCCTTTTTTTCTTTACTTCTTTACTTCTAATCTTCCTTTCTTTACTTTGCTCCTTTCGTCATTCCTTTATTTCTTTACTTCTTTTCTTATATCCTCCCTTCTTTCCTTCCTTTTCCCATGTTTCCCCCTTAAATCCTTCTAGCTTCATTCGTCTCTTCTCTTCAATTTCCTTCCATCTTTTCTTCCTCGAAGGGTTTTCCTTAGTCAAACGAGGTATAATGAACACGCGTCGTGGTTGCTGTACGTTGGCCGCTAATTTTGGCATTTTTAGAGCAGCACAAAATACCAGATTTCACAGTTAGAGTGGTTTTCATTAACCCGTGAAACATACTTTAGCGTATTACACACTACTACACTTTTGTGCTTTTGTATTTTATTGTCTCTACATGAATATAGGGGTATGCGAATTTGTTTTTTTTTCTGTCATAAACAGGGTCGGCCAGGGTATGGTTTTTCGAGCTTTCTGCCATAAACAGGGTATTTTTTTGAGTTTTCTGTCATGAACAGGGTATATTTTTACCCCCAATTTCCCAATTTCCTTAGTTGTTTTTTTGTTGTTGTCATATTCAGGTATATTAATTAGGTAATACGATGAGCAGCGCGGTCTTTCGTCTTTCGGGAAATTCAGCACGTTTTCGCGGCATAAACAGGGTCCTTAACTGTCATAAACAGGGTCCCATTTTTATTCCTTGTCATAAACAGGGTATACGAATTTTTTTTTTTCTGTCATAAACAGGGTCACCATTTGGGGGGGGGGGGGGGGGGGCAGGGTATGGTTTTTCGAGCTTTCTGTCATAAATAGGGTATTTTTTTGAGTTTTCTGTCATGAACAGGGTATATTTTTACCCCCAATTTCCCAATTTCCTTAGTTGTTTTTTGTGTCATATTCAGGTATATTAATTAGTTAATACGATGAGCAGCGCGGTCTTTCGTCTTTCGGGAAATTCAGCACGTTTTCGCGGCATAAACAGGGTCCTAAACTGTCCTAAACAGGGTCCCATTTTTATATATATAAGAGTGACCCTTTCCGAAAATATTCAACATAAACTTAAGTGTAATTCTACTGCGAACGATATTGCGTGAGGGCATAAAATATGAGAGTATTCGCGATTACTTCCACCGAGAAATCATTCCTTCGACGATTCAAATATTATTACAATATCCCAATCTCCCTCGATTCGTACTGGCGAGCAAAGGACTCGGTAACCTACATGGAAATATTCTGCATTTCAAGACTCGTGCCACGGTCAAAGGCCTAGGCACGAGTAATAAGGCGATGTACATGATATGTTATCATAGGAGTTGGATTCACTGTGTGACAACCTTGCCGCCCTTACACCTGACACTCAGGATATGACCTGTAGTAGCTTTGACTGTTTTGAACCTGTCTCAATGAACACTCTACTTGACCTAGTGAAATCTTCAGTGTGTAAATCTTGTGATTTAGATCCCTTCCCAGGATGTCTGCTTCATGCCTGTTTGACTGAAGTTGGCCCTATACTTACAATTAAAGATTGTAAATCTTGTGATTTAGATCCCTTCCCAGGATGTCTGCTTCATGCCTGTTTGACTGAAGTTGGCCCTATACTTACAATTAAAGATTGTAAATCTGTCCTTGCAGATTTGCACATTGGGAGGGGGGAGTTCTAGTTTGACGCGCGCGCCAAAGCAAAGCCACAAAGCAGGTTTTGTTTTAAACTTTTAGATGAAAACTCGTTCTTTTATCGACAAAAAAAACAAACAAAAAAAAACAAAAAAAAAAACAAACAAACAAACAAACAACAAGCAAATACTACCTGCTAGCTTTCATTCATACAAAATATATATGAATGGAGAAAGATGAACTTCGAAGAAAACAAAGAGAGTTTCACTGAGGAAGAAAATAAACTTGAAGGACACAAAAACGAAGAAATTTCAGTAAAGAAAAGCAAAGACCGATTCCAAAAGATCAAGAAATTAAAACGTGTTTGTAGATACCTTCGTGGAAGAATAACTAGACTACCACAATGTAAAAGAATTGAAAAAGAAGCGACTTTATTCGTTATGAAAACTGTCTACAAAATGCTTCCTTCAGTACAGTTTATTTAGGGATTTTCAAGCTTGGCAGTTGAACCATGACCCATGTTTAATTCATCAAAACTCAATTAAGTACATATAAGCATTCGTCAAAATATTATCGATTTCATTGAAACGAAGAAAACCCCAGGAAAATAAACACCGATAAAGTAAGTTCATGATAATGAGCGTGAATTTGTCAACAATTTGTATGTTTGCATTTTATAGGTAAATTCATTGGAGGACGAGGGAATTCAACGTTGAATTTCACGAGAGAAATCAATATCGCATGAATCGCGGAGTTCGCGGAGCGATGAGTGCGATATTGATTTTTCGAGTGAAATTCAACGTGGAATTCCCGAGTCCAAAAATGAATTTACCTTGAATCTCATACTTCAATTTAAGCTTCAAAAACCAGACGCTCGCTGCTCGCTGCTCGTTCCGATGAATTCGAATTCAGAAACGGGATGAGAGGAACGAGGGTATTCCACGCTAAATACCCTCGCATATTGATGGTTGAAAAAAGAGAGAGTTAGCGGATTCACATTCAGGAAAAGTTCAGGAAAAATAAAGCAACGCCGTATAAAGCAAGTTCGTAATTATAATAAAGGTATTTCGTAATTACATTTTGCTGATAATTTTGAACAAAAATATGTGCTCAACAAGCGTTAAAATGGCCGTTATTTTATTGACGTATTTTTTTTTGCTCACTTTGCTCTGGTCTTTTCTTAACCAAACGTTCATACCCATATGCAAAACAAAATCCAAATTACAAACTCTTAAAACTGAATACTAACTTTAAACTATTTTTCACTTCATAGTCTGTTTATATTTCAAATTCATTGAATAATTACAGTTTAGATTGAGCATGGTCCGTGCACAAAAACTATTTACATTCACATATTGATGTTGTAAAAAAATATATAAACTGGGAGCTCCGCTATTAGGTATTACTATTATTATTATTAAATTTATTATTATTATTAAATATTATTGTTTATTCAGCAATTCGAATTGACCTTCAAAAGTTGCGATTCAGCAATTTTTATTTCCGAGAATTTGTAAATAACAGCATGTAGAGATTTTGTCTGCGCATGCGTTTGTTTTGATGCTGAAATTCCTTTTCACGTCGAATGAAAGAATTTTATGCTGACATGGAACATTTAGTTTGCAATCTCATCTTGCACAACTATGTTCAAGAACCGAATTACTGAGATATCAAATGTTGACCGTCTACTAGTGCGCTGTAGTTAATTATTTCAATCGAACAAACTCCGGATGGAAAAATATCACACGTCAAAGTCTGACAAAAGTGGATAAAAGGACCAGAACTTCGAACTTTCGAATAAAAGTTTGGGTGCTAATTCAAACTATTAGGTAAACATAACAGTATAAGTCATTACCAACACGATACTGTTTGTATTTAATCATATTGGGAGATATTAGACGCCCTCGATCGTCAATAAAACTGCCTTGGTTACTTCGAGTGCGTGCGAAATCCTTAGAATTCATCTTAGAATTTTTATATCTTAAACATCGTGCCCCAAAAAAACGTTTAAAGAAATTGACATTTCCATGTTTACTTCTCGCAAAACTGAGCTATTTTGGAAGAAACTTGTTGTCCCTGGATATGATTTCAAGCAATGTTTACAACATGGTTTAGGCCCTGTTTCACTGTGATAAATTTGACGAACTTCAACAGCCTGTATTTTATAATCTAAAAGATTTATCTAGAATGTAATTATATATTTCGATTTTATGGGAGCCATTAAGGTTTTTTTGCCTATAAAGCCAACTTTAATTCTTAATTCAAGAATAAAAAATAGTTCGCTTAAATTTGCATGTTGTTTTGAGCGAAAATATGCATAAAACCACGTACACAAAATCGCTTTGGATCACATTGCGGGACCAAAAGTTACTACCTAAAAAGCTTAGTTTTGCAAAATATAAACATGTAAAAAGCTATTTCTGAAGTAAATTCGCTGGGGCACGATGTTTAAGATATAAAAATTCTAAGATGAATTCTAAGGATTTCGCACGCACTCGAGGTAACCAAGGCAGTTTTATTGACGATCGAGGTTGTCTAATATCTCCCAATATGATTAAATACAAACAGTATCGTATTGGTAATGACTTATACTGTTATGTTTACCTAATAGATTGAATTAGCGCCCAAACTTTTATTCGAAAGTTCGAAGTTCTGGTCCTTTTATCCACTTTTGTCAGACTTTGACGTGTGATATTTTTCCATCCGGAGTTTGTTCGATTGAAATAATTAACTACAGCGCACTAGTAGACGGTCAACATTTGATATCTCAGTAGTTCGGTTCTTGAACATAGTTGTGCAAGATGAGATTGCAAACTAAATGTTCCATGTCAGCATAAAATTCTTTCATTCGACGTGGAAAGGAATTTTAGCATCAAAACAAACGCATGCGCAGACAAAATCTCTACATGCTGTAAATAACTAGTTAAATAATAACATGGCTTTGTTCTGATTGGCGTATAATTTTGGGGATTCCCCGACGACTGGTACATGTAGTGACACAGTTATAGAATGCACCACAATCGAGAATATTCGATCAATCCGAACATTAGAAGGGTTTTCTTCGTATTTAAGGTAAGTCAAAGAAAATTTTACATGTAATATTATATCATAAAGACTTTTTGGAGTTTAATAATTCAATTGCAAAAAGAAATTAAAGACCCACAAGTGATCGATTCACACAATGTTATTTACTTCACTCTGAGTATTGACAATGAATAAATAAAACACTGTAAAGTGCAAATTAGGTTCGTTTGAAAATACGTATGAAAAATTTTGAAATACTATTTTGATATGTTTAGCATCATTAAATAATTGTTTTTTTTTACCGAAGTATGAAGCTTGTATATCCATGCATGTCCTAATATGAGACGATTTTCCACATGGTATCGAAAACCTCAGCATACGATCAAAGTCCTTCAAATCCATTTGAATATTTCACTATTTTGAAACGAAAACGGCGATGAACATCAAAACTAATACTCCAACTACGAGCTTTGATAAATAAAAAGCCAAACTGCGACGAGTTTTAGTGTCAATTGCGACTTTTAACGGCTTTTGAAGCCATTTTACCGAGACGTTTTGTAATCGCGCTATATAGCCGCCATTTTGAAGTTGACCGGAGAGTAATCGCTATTCACGACTTCATGGCGAAGCCAAAGGAACTTCTCATATAGAAAAATTATATGTAACTTTCTGTGTGTTGTGTTTTTCTTTGCATTTCTGTAAAGTTTGAGGACATTTACTTCAATAGCGAGCGATTTATGGCTTGTTTTTGGCGGTTCGTAACATCTTCGGACATCTTCGGACTTTCCGAAGTACAACTTCTGACATGGAAACCACAAATAAAAATTAAAAAAAATACGCGTTGCATTTTAAGACTCGTGCCGGCCACAGGCCTGGGCACGAGTAATTAGAATGTTTTAGAGCACAAAATGGTTACTGTCTAGTTCTTGATTAGCTGACTATTTTTGACAAGTAAAGCTGTAATGAAGTATTGTCTCCTATGCCTTTGCCTTTTAATTCGTATACTATTCTGGACGAGTGATACCCACTAAATAAGAACTATTCCTAAGCTACAATTTTGATTTTATTAATTTCACGATCGATTTAATAAGCTCCCTGTATCTTCTTTAATAGCATTAATGCACTGAATCTGTTCTCAAAGAGAAGTCGATGTAAAAGTAACCTATCGGGAATACTCTGCAGACAACTCGTTGACAGAAGAAGATATGTGATTTGATATGTGATCAAGACTACGTTGAGGTACGTTGTAAGTTGATAATGATCGTTATCAGACCTTATAGACTTTGATCATGTGACTAAAGTTTAAATTTCTAGCTTTAATGCATCCAATATCCTGTGTGCAGCCCGTTTAAAGGGGGGTTAGGGAGGTGTGGGAGGAAGGGGGTGGAGATTATGAACGAGTGAAAATTGATGTAATAGTCCATTTTCACGTTCGTTGGATTTACCGCTGTCTTATATGACAGCAGACGTATTTGTGATGAGATTCCCAAATGGATAAGACATAACAAAAGAAAGCACGGAGAAACGTCAGAAGTTCATAGCCAGAAGTGTCCATCTTCATTGTTAACCTATTCCCTATCATCAAGATTTATACGTTATTTTTAGATTTGCAAGCACAGCCAATCATTTCGCTTTAGCGTGACAGGCGAAGCAATAATATGGCGCCCGTGACTGTCACGAAGTAGGCAGGCAGTAAAAACTTTCTTTTTTGTCAGAAAAAGCGAAACAAATGTAGCTACTAAAGAGGCAGATACTTTGAGAGTAACACTAGAAATTGAACAATTGGAGGACATTATCACATCACTGAAAGAACAGAAATATATTGGGGGAACGGGAGAAAGTTGCTTTTTTGTTGTTTTGGGATAGCTGTGTTACGGATATGGCCGCGCTAAACCTAAAACGAGTACAAAAAACGAGGGTGGGGGAGGGGGAGGGGAGAAAAGCGGAGGAAACGCTTGCCAACAAACCCAGGGGATTCTGAAAAACGCCCCTATGACCATTCACAGATGGGCGCCACTGTTTGCTCGGCACTTGTCTATTAACAGTTTTAAAAAGTAAACAGATATCGGATACTCTTATTTATAGCCGTTAAAAATAGAAAATCTTGAATCCAAACGCAAATTGTAGATAACATTCTCATCTTTAATAAGCAGTTAATAGTATTTAATACAAAGAATAGCTAAATAATAAACAGATAGTTCATTGAGTTTGTTTCTATAGTGTGTGATTCGTCCATAATCACGGCAATGAACGGCGAAAGCTTTCGCTCAAAACTCCCTCGGCCGAACCAAATAGAATAGTATTTACAAAGAATAGCTAATAAACAGATACTTCATTGAGTTTGTTTCTATATTTCATTGTATTCTATAGTTCATTGCGTGTGATTCGTCCACAATCACTGCTTATAGCCGTTAAAGTCTTGAATCCAAACGCATTGTGGATAACATTCTGATAATTAAAACACAGTTGAAAGCTTTAGAAAGTTATCGCTCAAAATTCTCATGGCTGAACCAAATAGAAGACTAGGAGCCGAACCGCTGCAAGTCCTTCCTCGCTTATCTCACTTTCTGCTATCGATTGAGACTTGATTCCAAAGTGTAGTTTTTTCTTCAAACGTCAATCCGTTCTAGGCTAATAATGAACTGAGACACGCATTTTGAACATCTAGCAGTAGAATTTTACTGAGAAAACGTATAACTTTGCTTACAATATTTTGACCTGTTGCCAGGTCCAAAGAGTGCGTAGTCTGACAGCGCGCCCGTGGCACATGCCTGATCACGTGACAAAACAATGACGTAACATATATATGAAATCTACATTACCGGCCCCTAAAATGAACACATTTTACAAAAGGGGTAGATTGAATGTTCAATGTCAAAAATTTAAACGTATGAATATAAGTTTCTTAGTGTTCCTTGGTTCTTTATGTTGTATCTGTAACTTCAACTGCTTCTAGCAAGACGATCTTGGTAATCGGTCGGTCCAATACAGAGCTTTTCGTCTTAACGGTAACACTGCGTACCAATCCGTCACGCGGGTTCTTGCGAACTCCCGTTATACGACCCAATGGCCATGAGCCTCTTGGCAGTCGATCGTCTACCACTAGTACAATATCGTTGACACAGAAGTTTCTTGATGGTCTAAGCCATTTCTGACGTCGCTGAAGTGTCGGCAAGTATTCTTGAATCCAACGTCGCCAAAACAAATCTGCGAGGTACTGAACCTGCTTCCACTTCCTTTTTGAATATACATCGTCGTTTGTGAAGACGCCAGGGGGTAAACTAGATTCTGATCTTAACAACAATAAATGATTGGGACTTAAAGGCTCCAAATCTTTCGGGTCATCGGATGTTTTCGTGATCGGTCTGCTATTGATGATTCTTTCTACTTCACAGAATAGCGTAGACAATCCTTCGTCATCGAGTACTTGTTCTTTCGTGACAGCATCTAATACCTTTCGAACCGTGCGTATACACCTTTCCCACACTCCGCCTTGGTGGGAGGCAGCAGGCGGGTTAAACAACCATTTGATCTGGCGTTGTAGTAGAAATTCACTTATCTTCTGACTGTTCCATTGTTCAATGGCTTTAGAAATTTCTTTGTTTCCTGCGACAAAATTTGTTCCGTTGTCTGATCTAATGGATTCCGGTTTGCCTCTTCTTGCAATGAATCGCATAAGAGAGTTAATGAACGAGTCAGTGTCCATACTATGTAATACTTCTAGGTGGATTGCTCTTATGGCTAAGCATGTATATAAAACTCCATATCTTTTTACTTGACTTCTGCCTCTTTTAACGTAAAAAGGGCCGAAACAATCCACTCCCACAGCACTGAATGGAGGTTTGTCAGGAGTTAGTCTTTCTGCAGGTAGATCTCCCATTTTCTGAGAAGATAGCGGGGCTTGTCTCTTCTTGCAAGGGATGCATTGATTAAGTATTCTTCTGATTGTCACTCTGGCTTTGATGATCCAGTAGGTACTTCTGATTAACGCGAGAACATGTTCCTGTCCTGAGTGTCCTGACTTCAAATGTGTTTCTCTGACGATCAGGTCCACTACATGATGGTGTTTAGGTAATATTATAGGATGTTTTGTCTCATCTGTAACGGTAGAACGTCGTAGACGTCCACCCACACGTAGTAATCCAGACACCTTGATTGGGTCTAGACCGCTGAGTTGACTTGATTTCTTTGCAGCAGTAGAGGTTTCTAATACTTCTTCCGCGAAATGTTGTCGTTGGATGTGCTTTAGTATTTCTGTTTCTGCATTCTGCATTTCTTCTGTAGTAAGTGGTGCAATTTGGACATACTTGAGTGCTTCTTTGTCTTTACGTGCGCGAACTGCACGCAAGAGTGTATTACGATATCTTAAAATCCAAGCAAAGTGTTTCTTCAAACGATACCACGACGAGTAGTAGTGAATCATTCTGTCGATTGGGTTCATCCCGCTGTTTGTAGCAAAGGAGACAGCCTTTATTTCTTCTTTGACTTCTGGATCATTCTCTTGAACTGCGATGGTTGTATCAGGTAATTTAGGCCAATCGTCTTCTGACGACCACAGGAAATCTGGACCTTTGATCCATCTCTCATTGTTTACAAGCTCTTCAGCAGACAAACCCCTCGAAGCGTCATCCGCTGGGTTTAGCTTAGTATTAACATAGCGCCAATGGCTTGGCTGTGAATTCTCGTGGATTACGGATATCTTGTTTGCGACGAATGTCTTAAATCTTCTGTCTTCGTTTGTAATGTAACCTAAAGCACAGGTACTATCAGTCCAACAGATGTCTTCATCAATCGGTAGATCCAATTCGCGTCGAATCATGCTGCTTACTTTGGTTGCTGTCGCTGCGGCTGACAGTTCGAGTCTTGGGATTGTAACTTTCTTCATTGGCGTTAGTCTTGACTTTCCGAGTACAAATGAACAATGAATTTTGCCGTTGCAGTCGACAAGTCTTAGATACGAAACTGCTCCGTATCCGCGTTCAGACGCATCAGAGAAATTGTGCAACTGACACGATGCAATAGAACCGAAGTCTTTCGGCTTGAGACAACGTTCAATAGTGAAATGTTCCAATTTGGGTAGTTCTTGAAGCCATAGTTGCCAACGGTCAAGATCTTCTTGAGGTATCTCATCATCCCAATCTAATTTCTTTCTGCACAAATCTTGTATAATAGCTCTGGCTTCTAGTATGTACGGAGCAACGAATCCTAGGGGGTCGTAAATAGAACTCATCATTGATAAAAGACCACGCCGTGTGGCTGGTCTGTCTTTCACAGTTATCTTAAATCCGAAGGTGTCAGATTGAACATTCCATTGGATGCCAAGCGCACGTTCAATGGGCAAATGTTCTAGATCAAGATTCCTCACACATCCAGCTCTTTTTGATTCTGGAATAGCCTTTAGTACTTCCTTCGAGTTTGACAACCATTTAGTAAGTCGAAAGCCTCCAAGTGAAAGGAGGTTCCGAAGTTCGTTGACGATTTGAATAGATTTCTGTTCTCCGTCCATAGACTTCAAACAGTCATCCACGTAAAAATTACGCTTCACCGTTGTAACTGCTTCTTCTGAGAAACTCGATTTGTTGTCTTCTGCTGTCTTTCGCAACGCAAAACTTGCACAGCTAGGCGAGGATACGCCTCCAAATAGATGCACACACATCTGATATTCTTCTGGTTCTTTTGCAAGATTTCCATCTGGCCACCATAAGTACCTTAGGTAGTCGCTGTCTTCAGAACGTACATGAACCTGGTAAAACATCGACTCTATATCTGCCATCAGTGCGGTTGATTCTTCACGAAATCTTGATAACACTCCTATGAGTGTATTCGTCAAGTCTGGTCCTTGCAACAACTTATCGTTCAGGCTAGAACCATTGTGCTTTGCAGCACAGTCAAATACACTCCGAGTCTTCTCAGGTTTCTGAGGGTGACTCACCGGGTGGTGAGGTAAGTACCAGGCTTGGGTTCCTTCTGTTTTCTTCTCTTCAGGTACTCTCTGCGAGTAACCCTTTTGTTCAAGGTCTTTCATGAATTTAGAGTAGTTTGCGTGTAGCGTTGAGTCTTTTAGGAGTCTTTTCTTCAGTGAATTCAGTCTTTGTTCAGCGATGACCTTGTTGTTACTCAGTTCTGGAGGAAAACTGCGCCAAGGAAGCGCGACTTCGTAATGTCCATCTTTCAGGGTTGCTGATTCTTCCATGATATGGAGAGCTCTTTTGTCCTCTAGAGACATAGCTGTTGTGTCGTCATGATGCTTCGTATCATTAAATTCAATGTTGCAATATTGTTCAAACTGTTCGTTGAGTTGAACATCAGAATGTATACGATTCGCAGTGTGAGTTTGCGTTTCTCTCCGGCCAAGCGGTCCGTTGATTGTCCATCCTAGTACAGTTCTTACAGCGTAAGGTCCTCCATCTTGGCTCTCTATGACTTGCTTTGGTTCCAAAGCCTTCACCACATCGTTGTCGATAAGCAGATCAACATCAGAGTAAATGCTGGGTAATTGTATGCCTTCAAGGTGTTGCCACCTGTCAACGTCAATTTGCTGTGGAATGTCCTTTGTAGACACCGGGAGCTTTGGACACGAGAATACTTTAGGCAATACAACACAGTTCTTTTCTTCGAGGTCGTACACTTGTAGAGTAACACTCTGACATTTCCTCATGACATTGTCACTGTTCATAGTTGTCAAAGAGAGTTCAGTTTGTTCACCTGATATTCCAAGACGATTGATCAGTTGATCCGTACCGAATGTCGTATTAGAGCCTGGATCCAGAAACGCGTAAGTTTCGACGCAAGAATCATTTTCCGTAGTTCGCACCTTTACAGGTACGATAGAGAGACCGGTCATGGGCGTGCCGGCCCCAGTGCTATTACATAGCGCCTGAGAGTTGATAAAACTTGATTGAGCTTTATCTCCTGATACTTGGTTGGTTGGTTTGTTTTTGCTACGTTCATTGTTCTTCGGGTGTAGAAAGGAAGAATGTTTGCGTGACAGCGAACAGTTTTCAACTTTACAAAAGCTGTTTTTTGGGCATGACCCCGCCACGTGACTTGAATTCAAACAATTGTCACAAAGTCCCTTTGATCTGACGAACTTTAACCTTTCTTCTACAGACTTCGCTTTAAAACTTCCGCAACGAGACAACCAGTGTCCCTGTAGATCACACATGGGGCAGGTAGGGCTCTTTGTTTCTTCAATAGACTTCGTACTTACAGGCTCACTAGTGACAGGTTCACTGACGGTTGCAAACGAGCCGGCTCTCGGTGCCGGGAAGAAAGCTTTGACAGGCTTACTTTCATAGGTTTTCGTATTGCGATTCTTGGTTTCTTGGGCGTGGTTAAACAGATTTCCGAAGATCGGGTGGTTAGCAGCTCGCGCTTGCTTGTCGATAAACTTAGTGATGTCCTCAATAGTAATTTCTCTCTTCTGTTCTTCTGAGATGTTGTCAGCTACGTCACGAAATTTCTTCTTTAAATTAATAGGCAGTTTGTCTATTATCACGTGATACAAGTCCGGGTTATCTAACTTGTTAACGTACCCGATATCCTTAAGGGCAGTTCTGCAGCTAGTCATCAAAATAGAGAATCTTTGCAGTGATTGATTATCTTCAGGCTTGATTGGTGGGAACTTCTTTATCCGTTCAGTAAACGCAGCGCTGATTTTGTAATCTTGACCATATCTTCCTTTGAGAAGCTTTCGCGCAGTAGTATAGCCTTCGTTTGGATTCATGGTTAAACAGCTTCGCATCAATTCCTGTACATCTCCCGTTGTATATTGAATCAAATAGTAGAGCCTTGCACTAGAACTGGAAGTTTTTACTTCTATGATGTTTTCAAATGCACGTATGAATTCGCAGTAAGACGCAGGATCACCATTGAAGATCAACATTTCTGGTCGCGGTAAAGAAAGTGTTAGAGTTTGTTCCTTTTGCATCCTCGGGAGCCCAGGGGTATTCTTCTGTCGCTCGTTTCTCGCTTTCACAACATATACCCCTGGGAACGTAGTCTGTTGGAGCTTGTTCCGGAAGTCAAAATTCAGCTCTTTCCTGATTGGTCGACCTTATTAGGTCGACCAATGAAAATCAAGATAACCATTCAAAGAAAGTCGTTAAATAAGTTTGAATTTTGACTTCAGGAACAAGCTCCAACAGACTACGTTCCCAGGGGTATATGTTGTGGAAGCGAGAAACGAGCGACAGAAGAATACCCCTGGGTTCCCGAGGATGTTCCTTTTGTTGTTGAAGTAAATCCTTTATCAGTAGACTTTGTTCTTGATGTGATCGTTGAAGTTCCGTTAGACATTGAAAAGGTAGCGTAGACTCATCGTTAGATTTTTCTTCTTGTTTTTCCGGTGGTTTGTTTGACGTTTGTTGCCATGGAGACGCATTCGGGTTGAGCGGCGTGCTGTAATCATTTGGAGATTTGAGGCTGATTTTTCCATTTTCTTTTTCATTCGGTGTAAATGACATGTAAATGGGTTCTTTCACTTCTTTTGCTTCGATCTCTTCTTCATCGGCAAAATCATCAGATCGCGTTGCTGAGGGCACTTTGATGGCTTCTTGCATTCCGATCATTCCACTGTCGCGACACAAGTTTGGGCGTGTCGTGTACTGATTAACATGCGATGATTCAACATTAAAATAAACTTTCTCTTCAGCATGAATTTTGTACAATTCAGTCTCTAAGGCTAACCTTTCTTTCTCTTGTTGTAGAGACAATCTCGCCTTTTCTTGATCCAGTTGTTGTCTTTGAAATTCAGAGTCAAGTAAACATTCTTTCATCTCTAGCAACTGACGTAGTAGCAAAGTCGTTGATTCTGCTTCTAAAGCCGCTCTCTTCGCTGAAACTTGTAGCCGTATAGATGCTGAACTGGTTTTAGTAGTACTAGTTGACTTCTGGGACGTTTTAGAAGACTTTGGCGATTTAGACTTGTGCGAAGAAACATTACTGGCCGAGTCTTCGGGGTTTATTTCATCAGATAAAATAGAAATTTGCTCCGCGATTGAGGCTTCAACAATTGACTTCTGACGCTCAATCCATTCGCTAACCTTAGCCAAACAGTTAGAAACTTTCATTTCAACGCTTGTGTAGTATTCCAGAGATTCATCAACGTCGCATTCGTCTTTGAGAGTAGAGTGATATTTGAAATGGACATCTTTGAATGCATTCACAGTGGTTTGTAATTGATTATACTTTGAGCTTACCTCGCTCACGCCGTCCATACTATCCTTTTTGATAAGTAGATCAATTTGATTCATTATTCTGGTGATTGTTCCTTTGAGAGTCGATCGCTTAGTCTTTAGTTGTTGTAGTGTTTTCATTGAGTTTCCTCGAGTTCCGTGAACATTTGCCGAGTCGGTCATTTTGGACGATGAAAGACACGCACAAAAGTTGAATATTCCAGTTGAATTCCAGTTGAATTCGTAGATCCTAAGATAGAGTCGTTTTGAATGGTCTAGTGCACCATAGAATTGTAGAATTGTAGATGAATCGGTCGATTGTAGACTTGAGTTGAATAGCCTAGCCTAGAACGAAATAGTAACTAGACTGCTCTTTGGACTTTTTAATGTAGTTTTTTCTTCAAACGTCAATCCGTTCTAGGCTAATAATGAACTGAGACACGCAATTTGAACATCTAGCAGTAGAATTTTACTGAGAAAACGTATAACTTTGCTTACAATATTTTGACCTGTTGCCAGGTCCAAAGAGTGCGTAGTCTGACAGCGCGCCCGTGGCACATGCCTGATCACGTGACAAAACAATGACGTAACATATATATGAAATCTACACAAAGTGATCTGCCTCTTTTATTAAAACGCAGCACTTTTATTTGCTAGGTCTTTCCAGCACAAGTACTATTAAAGATTTGAAAGATCAAGCTCTTTCCAAAGCCTGTTAGCAGGACAGCGAACAGATTTACCCCGAAAACAAGTTATTCCAATGCTTCTTTCTGTTCTGGCTTGAGAACTATTTTTAATTGTGATATAATGTCTGTTAAAACTTCTTTAAAATTGATTGCACTAAACGAAGGCGACGCCATTTATCCTCTCTATGAAGTCATGATCATACCTAACTGTCAATCTGCTGTCATAAGTACCGAAATCCGGCATTTTAATTGGTGCGTTCGTGGGCTGGCGAACGCAGTTTTTCAGAATCCAGGGGTTTGTTTGCAAGCGTTTCCTTCCCTCCTCTCCCCCTCCCCCTAACTTGATGTTTTGCGCGGCCATATTTGTAACACTCCCGTTCCCCGCCAAAAGAAACGCTTGCTACGCAGGCTATATATTGGCCTGAATGTGCAGCCATGTGCTTTTCGGTCGGTCACGCGGGCTGAATGGCTACAATCTTTGTTGCAACGAACGGGATGAATACAGTATTTCTTGTAGCCTGTGTTACAGCCGGAAGTTTTCTCTCGAAAGTCCGTCTGTGAATCAGAGCAACGAACCGTGTTCTGGCCCCCAGCGAACTACACGATTATATATACTAGATGCTGATTGGCTTTCGATGATGCTCTTTCTTACACGAACACGGTTATGTTTAATTATCCAATGAGAGTTCGTGTAAGAAGGAGCATCATCGAAAGCCAATCAGCATCTAGTATATATAATTGTGTAGTTCGCTGGGGGCCAGAACACGGTTCGTCACGGACTTTCGAGAGAAAAATTCCGGCTGTAACACAGGCTATATTTCTTGCAACAACGTCATTATATTAATTAATATTATATTAATCCATTACAAGAAAAACTGTGTAATTTTCAACCCTGTGAAATTTGGAAAAGATTGCTAGCTGGCAAAATAAAGACGCGATTGAAAACTTGTTTACTGATCGTGGACTCGACGAAAAGATTCCGGGAAAGGTTTAAATTTGAAGCTTCACTTTTGCGTTCATTTTCTCATTGAAAGTGTCCATTTTCTCAATGAATGTGTTCTTGAATGACAAATATATCATTTGATTGGATCAGCTTAACTCTTCTTTCATATACACTAGAATGCTATCTATTTACTGAAGGATGCAATTTTAATGGAATATTCGTGCTTTTGAACATGAGTTTGCAGTCATGATCAGTTGTTAACAAGCAAGAGACCCGTTTATGTCGTTTATAGCGACACAACCACAAATGACACAAAGTTTAGCTCATTTTTTGTTGTTGTAAAAATGAAACATATTAATAAACTTTCAAGAAGACCTCGAGTTTGAATACAATTTCTTTACTCTCAATGTCTCGCCATTTCACCAATGTGTCACGCCATTTCACCAAACCAATCAGATTACGCTCTAAAAATAACTTATACATCTTGATGATAAGGAATAGGTTAACAATGAAGATGGACACTTCTGGTTATCAACTTCTGGAAACGCTAATATTAGACAATGGAAGTACATTTACATTTTCTCCGAATTGAGGCTAAGGTGTTTGAATACTATGTATTATGTATTCGAAATTTTTAATATTCGTACGTAATCTAGGTGCAGTACAGAATTCGGTACACTGAGATTTCGGGTAGATTCGATCGGGTATAATAAATTGAGCTAATTTTCCGTCCTGTATTCAAAATTATGCCTATTTTGGTTTCATTTCTTAATTGAATTGATATTTATACTTGGCCCCAGTCCCTTTTTTAATTTTGGAAAGGCCAATTAACAAGTAACGGGCTGCACGCAGGCTAATTGACAAGGCTTTATATAAAGAAGTATTCTTTTATTTTAGCCCATTAGGCTATACTTGACCTTGAAATTGTTAGACCATATTACCCAGCTCAATAAATATTTATAGGCAATATATACACCCCACCCCTACAATAATTGCTGGGGCCGGTTGAACGAAGCGTGGATAAAGTTATCCACAGTATAGTTTTTTTTTATAGATTTTATAATCCACTGGATAAGGATTTATCCGCTGGATAGCACTATCCACCCTTCGTACAACCGACCCTTGATGGTTAGATTCCCTTAACCTTAACTTTAACAGATGGGTACAACAATTCCTGAGGAGTTCACCCCAGATGTGTTGAACTATTTTAGAGCATGTCACGTGACTGCGAACGTCATTCCTGAGGGACTTCGACAATTATTCAAACAACAATGGGATGCTCGCTATCGGTCATCGCACGGTGAATGGAACAACACAGCGAAGAATGGAATTGATTTCTACAGTCTGACAACACGAAGAGAACAAGCAACAAAGGCAAGAGAAATTACTAATTTAAGAAATGGCAACAGTTCGGATTGGGACTGCACGTGTCTGTTCTATGCGATCCTTTATTCCAACTGCATCGGAAAGGCAAGTCTTGATACGAAGGTAAAGAAAAGCGTTAATGATCTGCGACTGTACCGTAACAGATTCGCCCACGCCAATCAAGGTAGAGTTACAACTGCAGATTTTCAGACCTCGATACAAGTTGTCATCAACGCCTTTGACGATTTGAGTCTTGATGTTGATGTCTTAAAAAAGATCAAAACGCAAACAAGTTTCCCAATAGATGAGCTGCGAGAGATACAGGAAAAATTAGAAAGAGAGAAAAAACGCAACGAAGAGCCTCAAACGTTTTGTGATCTTCCTCCCAAGCCGTCGCATGTAGCCATTCAACGCCAAACCGAAGTGGATTCAATAATAAAGGAGATGGAAAGCTTGCAAAATCTGTACCCAAACGAGGTGACACATGTATATCTGTCTGGGAATCCAGGTTGTGGTAAAAGTGAAACAGCAAGACAAGTAGGAGAAGAGTTTTTCAACAAGAATTCTGTTGAGGCATCTAAGACTTTAGTCGCCACGCTCAATGCCTCCAGCCTTGACGCACTGTTGGGATCGTACATTCAGCTAGCCAGTCAACTAAGGTTCAATGAAGATTACATCCAGAGCATTGTGTCATCCAAAACCTTTCCATTACCACAAGACAAAATATTGCAGCTTATTCGACTTGTAAAACCAAAAATCGAGATGTTTTCCGTGTGGTTGATGATAATAGATAACGTGGTCGACCTTAAAGAAGTGTCTAGGTTCTTTCCTAATATCGGTCTGAATACGGCTGGAAAAGGCCAAGTCCTAGTATCATCTCAAGATAGCCAATCAATTCCTCTAGCGAGTCCAAAAATGCACCACTTATCTCTAAGTGAGGGTATGAGGTCTGATGATGCGGTTGGCACACTTTGCGACATATCGGAACAGTCAGATAAAGATCATGACGTAGTGCTTCAAGTTGCAGAAGCACTTGATTTTCAACCACTTGCTCTTGCTTGTGCAGGATTCTACATGAATTTAGTTAATAAGCGCCGCTGTTTGAGCTGGAAGGAATTTCTTTCAAAAATCCAACAGGAAAATGTGTCAAAAATTGAGAAGCCCTATCTTGATTCAAGTGGTCAGGCTTACAAACAATCAATGACAGCAGCAGTCAAGATGGCAATGGAGAGAGTAATGCAAGAAGATCAAATAATGTTGCTGGTATTCCAGTTCATATCAGTGGCTGCCCAAGACCCAATGCCAATCCAGTACATAATTCAGTATGTCGTAAAATGCATGCCAGGTGAAGACGAAGATTTGATTGCAGCTCACATTGAACGATCCTCGCTTATTCTCACTTCAGAAGATTCACGAAGTGTCCGTGTACACCAGGTTGTATACAATGTACTTCAAGAAACATTAAGACATGCAGTCCTTGGTGATTGTCTTACTTTGAGTAAAGTAATCGAGTCATTTTCATGTCTCAACATAAACGATGATGAAGAACCGGATTATGATTTCACAATCTCTACAAAATCTCTTGTTCCTCACTTTTTAGTTTTACAAGAGATTGTTAGTCAAAATGTGAAGTCAATCGCAATGTCAAAAATGCTGACTAAGGAAAAAGCACTTTTAGTCGCAAAATGTTTGTCCTCTGCAATAGGCAACATATGTAAACTGAATGGAAAACTTAAGGTCGCGAGAGTTTGCTACGAAATGTCTCTCTTAATCAAAGAAAACCTTTGTGCGAAGAAAGATGTTTCTGTTTTCAACGAATTATCTAAACTTGGAGAAGTTTTGATTTGTCTTGGAATGGACAAGGAGGCTAAAAGCTATTTTGAAAAGGCATTAGAAAGTCATTCACAAAGTGATAGCGATGATCATTACACCCGCACATTGACAAGGCTTGGAGATGTTCTATCGCGTTTAGGAAAAGCAAGTGATGCTGAAAAATGTATACAGAAAGCCGTTCCATGCATTGAAAAGATGGAAAACAAATTGACTTTAGGAAGGATTTTAAACAATGTGGCCCAAGTATACTTCTTCAATGGGAACTACAATGAAGCCCAATACTATATGGAAAAAGCCCTAGATATTCACATTGATATATATGGTGAAAATCATCCAGACCTTACTAAAATATACAGCAATCTTGCGCTGGTGCTAAAACAAATTCAGAAATATGATCAAGCAAAAGAATATTTAGAAAAAGCCCTTGCAATCCAAAAAAATTGTTTTGATGACAACCATCCATTTTTGGCGGTTTGTTTAAATAACCTCAGTTCGGTGCTGCAAGACCTCAAACAATTAGAGAGAGCAAAGAAATGCATGGAAAGAGCGGTTGCTATTGACGAACGTGTTTATGATGACAACCATCCAACTTTGGCGATAGATTTAAATAACTTTGGTATGGTGCTGAAAGAACTCAAACAATTAGAGAGAGCAAAGGAATGCATGGAAAGAGCGATTGCTATTGGCGAACGTGTTTATGATGACAACCATCCAAATTTGGCGATACATTTAAATAACCTTGGTATGGTGCTGAAAGACCTCAAACAATTAGAGAGAGCAAAGGAATGCATGGAAAGAGCGATTGCTATTGGCGAACGTGTTTATGATGACAACCATCCAACTTTAGCGATAGCTTTAAATAACCTTGGTAGGGTGCTGAAAGACCTCAAACAATTAGAGAGAGCAAAGGAATGCATGGAAAGAGCGGTTGCTATTGACGAACGTGTTTATGATGACAACCATCCAAATTTGTCGATACATTTACATAACCTTGGTATGGTGCTGAAAGACCTCAAACAATTAGAGAGAGCAAAGGAATGCATGGAAAGAGCGATTGCTATTGGCGAACGTGTTTATGATGACAACCATCCAAATTTGGCATTACATTTAAATAACCTTGGTATGGTGCTGAAAGACCTCAAACAATTAGAGAGAGCAAAGGAATGCATGGAAAGAGCGATTGCTATTGGCGAACGTGTTTATGATGACAATAATCCAAATTTGGCGATACATTTAAATAACCTTGGTACGGTGCTGCAAGACCTCAAACAATTAGAGAGAGCAAAGGAATGCATGGAAAGAGCGATTGCTATTGGCGAACGTGTTTATGATGACAACCATCCAACTTTAGCGATAGCTTTAAATAACCTTGGTAGGGTGCTGAAAGACCTCAAACAATTAGAGAGAGCAAAGGAATGCATGGAAAGAGCGGTTGCTATTGACGAACGTGTTTATGATGACAACCATCCAAATTTGTCGATACATTTACATAACCTTGGTATGGTGCTGAAAGACCTCAAACAATTAGAGAGAGCAAAGGAATGCATGGAAAGAGCGATTGCTATTGGCGAACGTGTTTATGATGACAACCATCCAAATTTGGCATTACATTTAAATAACCTTGGTATGGTGCTGAAAGACCTCAAACAATTAGAGAGAGCAAAGGAATGCATGGAAAGAGCGATTGCTATTGGCGAACGTGTTTATGATGACAATAATCCAAATTTGGCGATACATTTAAATAACCTTGGTACGGTGCTGCAAGACCTCAAACAATTAGAGAGAGCAAAGGAATGCATGGAAAGAGCGGTTGCCATTGACGAACGTGTTTATGATGACAACCATCCAACTTTGGCGATAGATTTAAATAACTTTGGTATGGTGCTGAAAGAACTCAAACAATTAGAGAGAGCAAAGGAATGCATGGAAAGAGCGATTGCTATTGGCGAACGTGTTTATGATGACAACCATCCAAATTTGGCGATACATTTAAATAACCTTGGTATGGTGCTGAAAGACCTCAAACAATTAGAGAGAGCAAAGGAATGCATGGAAAGAGCGATTGCTATTGGCGAACGTGTTTATGATGACAACCATCCAAATTTGGCATTACATTTAAATAACCTTGGTATGGTGCTGAAAGACCTCAAACAATTAGAGAGAGCAAAGGAATGCATGGAAAGAGCGATTGCTATTGGCGAACGTGTTTATGATGACAATAATCCAAATTTGGCGATACATTTAAATAACCTTGGTACGGTGCTGCAAGACCTCAAACAATTAGAGAGAGCAAAGGAATGCATGGAAAGAGCGGTTGCCATTGACGAACGTGTTTATAATGACAACCATCCAAATTTGGCGATACATTTAAATAACCTTGGTACGGTGCTGCAAGACCTCAAACAATTAGAGAGAGCAAAGGAATGCATGGAAAGAGCAATTGCAATTGACGAACGTGTTGATGATGACAACCATCCAAATTTGGCGATACATTTAAATAACCTCGGTTCGGTGCTGCAAGACCTCAAACAGTTAGAGAAAGCAAAGGAATGCATGGAAAGAGCGATTGCTATTGACGAACGTGTTTATGATGACAACCATCCAAATTTGGCGATACATTTAAATAACCTTGGTACGGTGCTGTGAGACCTCAAACAATTAGAGAGAGCAAAGGAATGCATGGAAAGAGCGATTGCTATTGACGAACGTGTTTTTGATGACAACCATCCAAAATTGGCGATACATTTAAATCACCTTGGTATGGTGCTGAAAGAACTCAAATAGTTAGAGAGAGCAAAGAAATGCATGGAAAGAGCGATTGCTATTGGCGAACGTGTTTATGATGACAACCATCCAAATTTGGCGATACATTTAAATAACCTTGGTATGGTGCATCCATGTCCAATACTGACGAACTGATTCCACCCGTGAACTGGTCTTACGACCCGTACAGTTGGTAAATCTTATTAATATGCACAGAATTGGTATTATACTACGTGGTCACCCTGTGTAACTTTTAAGATTAATTATGCGTAGAATGCGCATATCATTATCTCTTACGTTGCCAACTACAAAGTCGTTTATGGTTACCCTGTGTTATTAAAATCTCGAAGTAACACCCTTCACCATCATTACGGGTCGTACGACTCGTACAACCCGTACGGGTCGTGCATCTCATTATCGATTCGTACGATTCAAGAAAAAGCGCTACCTCAAAGTCGTTTATGGTTACCCTGTGTTATTACAATCTCGAGGTAACACCCCTCACCATCATTACGGGTCGTGTATCTCATTATCGATTCGTACGATTCGTGAAAAAGCGCTAACTTTTTAGTTAAAACACTGTTTATTACACCCGTAAATAACATCGATCATATCCAATTCACGTACAAACAACCCTCGTTATATTAACGATTCATTTAGTGTTTGCCTCGTTCTCTAAACACTCAAACCAGTACTACAACACTTACAAACATCCCTCCTAATATCAACGAAAACACTCAGACCGCTTATATCCAATTGTGTTGGCCGTTTACAAAACACTCAGACAACTTAAACGATATACTTTGGACTTGTTAAAACACTAGTATCGATCATATCCAATTGTGTTTGGCCGTTTACAAAACACTCAGAGAACTTGAACGATATACTTTGGACTTGTTAAAACACTAGTATCGATCATATCCAATTGTGTTTGGCCGTTTACAAAACACTCAAACAACTTGAACGATATACTTTGGACTTGTTAAAACACTAGTTATCGATCATATCCAATTGTGTTTGGCCGTTTACAAAACACTCAGAGAACTTGAACGATATACTTTGGACTTGTTAAAACACTAGTATCGATCATATCCAATTGTGTTTGGCCGTTTACAAAACACTCAAACAACTTGAACGATATACTTTGGACTTGTTAAAACACTAGTATCGATCATATCCAATTGTGTTTGGCCGTTTACAAAACACTCAGAGAACTTGAACGATATACTTTGGACTTGTTAAAACACTAGTATCGATCATATCCAATTGTGTTTGGTCGTTTACAAAACGCTCAGACCGCTTGAACGATATACTTTGGACTAGTTAAAACACTAGTATCGATCATATCCAATTGTGTTTGGCCGTTTACAAAACGCTCAGACCGCTTGAACGATATACTTTGGACTAGTTAAAACACTAGTATCGATCATATCCAATTGTGTTTGGCCGTTTACAAAACGCTCAGACCGCTTGAACGATATACTTTGTACTAGTTAAAACACTAGTATCGATCATATCCAATTGTGTTTGGCCGTTTACAAAACGCTCAGACCGCTTAAACGATATACTTTGGACTAGTTAAAACACTAGTATCGATCATATCCAATTGTGTTTGGCCGTTTACAAAACACTCAGAGAACTTGAACGATATACTTTGGACTAGTTAAAACACTAGTATCGATCATATCCAATTGTGTTGGCCGTTTACAAAACACTCAGAGAACTTGAACCATATACTTTGGACTAGTTAAAACACTAGTATCGATCATATCCAATTGTGTTGGCCGTTTACAAAACACTCAGAGAACTTGAACGATATACTTTGGACTTGTTAAAACACTAGTATCGATCATATCCAATTGTGTTTGGCCGTTTACAAAACACTCAAACAACTTGAACGATATACTTTGGACTTGTTAAAACACTAGTTATCGATCATATCCAATTGTGTTTGGCCGTTTACAAAACACTCAGAGAACTTGAACGATATACTTTGGACTTGTTAAAACACTAGTATCGATCATATCCAATTGTGTTTGGCCGTTTACAAAACACTCAAACAACTTGAACGATATACTTTGGACTTGTTAAAACACTAGTATCGATCATATCCAATTGTGTTTGGCCGTTTACAAAACACTCAGAGAACTTGAACGATATACTTTGGACTTGTTAAAACACTAGTATCGATCATATCCAATTGTGTTTGGTCGTTTACAAAACGCTCAGACCGCTTGAACGATATACTTTGGACTAGTTAAAACACTAGTATCGATCATATCCAATTGTGTTTGGCCGTTTACAAAACGCTCAGACCGCTTGAACGATATACTTTGGACTAGTTAAAACACTAGTATCGATCATATCCAATTGTGTTTGGCCGTTTACAAAACGCTCAGACCGCTTGAACGATATACTTTGTACTAGTTAAAACACTAGTATCGATCATATCCAATTGTGTTTGGCCGTTTACAAAACGCTCAGACCGCTTAAACGATATACTTTGGACTAGTTAAAACACTAGTATCGATCATATCCAATTGTGTTTGGTCGTTTACAAAACACTCAGAGAACTTGAACGATATACTTTGGACTAGTTAAAACACTAGTATCGATCATATCCAATTGTGTTGGCCGTTTACAAAACACTCAGAGAACTTGAACCATATACTTTGGACTAGTTAAAACACTAGTATCGATCATATCCAATTGTGTTGGCCGTTTACAAAACACTCAGAGAACTTGAACGATATACTTTGGACTTGTTAAAACACTAGTATCGATCATATCCAATTGTGTTTGGCCGTTTACAAAACACTCAAACAACTTGAACGATATACTTTGGACTTGTTAAAACACTAGTTATCGATCATATCCAATTGTGTTTGGCCGTTTACAAAACACTCAGAGAACTTGAACGATATACTTTGGACTTGTTAAAACACTAGTATCGATCATATCCAATTGTGTTTGGCCGTTTACAAAACACTCAAACAACTTGAACGATATACTTTGGACTTGTTAAAACACTAGTATCGATCATATCCAATTGTGTTTGGCCGTTTACAAAACACTCAGAGAACTTGAACGATATACTTTGGACTTGTTAAAACACTAGTATCGATCATATCCAATTGTGTTTGGTCGTTTACAAAACGCTCAGACCGCTTGAACGATATACTTTGGACTAGTTAAAACACTAGTATCGATCATATCCAATTGTGTTTGGCCGTTTACAAAACGCTCAGACCGCTTGAACGATATACTTTGGACTAGTTAAAACACTAGTATCGATCATATCCAATTGTGTTTGGCCGTTTACAAAACGCTCAGACCGCTTGAACGATATACTTTGTACTAGTTAAAACACTAGTATCGATCATATCCAATTGTGTTTGGCCGTTTACAAAACGCTCAGACCGCTTAAACGATATACTTTGGACTAGTTAAAACACTAGTATCGATCATATCCAATTGTGTTTGGCCGTTTACAAAACACTCAGAGAACTTGAACGATATACTTTGGACTAGTTAAAACACTAGTATCGATCATATCCAATTGTGTTGGCCGTTTACAAAACACTCAGAGAACTTGAACGATATACTTTGGACTAGTTAAAACACTAGTATCGATCATATCCAATTGTGTTGGCCGTTTACAAAACACTCAGAGAACTTGAACGATATACTTTGGACTTGTTAAAACACTAGTATCGATCATATCCAATTGTGTTTGGCCGTTTACAAAACACTCAAACAACTTGAACGATATACTTTGGACCAGATCATATTTGGATATTCTGCAATACTGCATCTCACTCTGACTACGCCGCCACAAAAACATACATTTCATATATTTTCATCCATAAATTAAATCATTATAACATTTGTCACAATCATTTTTATTTTCACCTTATAATTTATAAATTATCATACATAATATAAACTATTCTTATATCGAGGTAACTGACGTAACTATACTAAACTAGACAAAGCTAGTTGCCTATCATATACATATTTCATAGTATTACAATATATCCTTCATTTATCAATACTTGAACACAAATTACCATTTCAAAAGATAAAACTTCACGAAAGGTACCTCAATTTGAATAAATACAACAACGTTTATGTGCAAGTACATTTCAATCATTATTAAGGAACAACATCCATACCAATAGCAATCCTACCATAAAATATAATAAATTTTTCATTCCAGTTACCAACAATCATTTCTAATTTTGTCTTCATTGTGATTGTCGAGAACATACAATATTAAAAAAAGAAATCTCCATCTATTCATATGTTTCGTCATTGTTGAAAATCTCGATAGCCACGAGAAAAGTTGCTCGCACACTTCTGTGTTGATTCTGAAACAAAAGAACACAATCAAATCAAGTTCTGCTTAAGAATATATACATAGCATTTTATTTATATGCCTTATACCATAAACTCTAACATAATATTGAGGAGTTTCCAGTTTCCACCACACAAACACTTTCATACTATATCAAGGCATACATATGTATACAAAATTAGCTTTCTACCACATCCATTTACCATTGTAAATACCAACAATCTCCCTCAAGAAATTATTCACTGTTCAAGTTATATTAACCTTTATACAACTTCTGTTGTACAGAAACTACCCTTACTGTGTATAACAATAAATATAACTAAAGTAACATGATTATCTCAAACTAAATACTTCTTAAAACCTCAAATAACATCAAAATACATTAAACCTGTTAAACATTCTCTCACTTAAGTCTGTATTTTCCCATGTAAACCTGTAGTTATGACAACTTTTTTTTGAAGTCTCACAAACATACATATTAACCAATCAGAGCAGTTTACTTCAGAAATAATATACTCTCATTTTTTCTTCTATGTGTGTACCACACAACACAATTCACAAAAGCATGCATTTAAATGGGAACCTGTTATTAATGTCCATCAGGGGGTGCGCAGGGAACACCGAAATTGATAAACCAACTTTTATCGGGCACGTAGTTATGAAAATAGTGCTAATATTATTTTATCACTTTAAATTTAATCACTAAAAATATAACTTTACCTCCAGTTCAATATTATTGTACGGATTACAGTGAACCTTACACCACTTGTCGACATGATTCTTAAAGTGAAACTTGTCCACAGACATTGACATCGTTCCAAGTTTCTTTGCAGTTTCTGTTAATTGTGACCTAATGGGGTTAGCTGCATACTTTTTAAGGTGGCAAGCATCATCATAAACAACAGTATCTGCAGGAAAAAAAAATAAAAAAATAACTACATTAATTAACACCATGCCATAATACAGTCATCATTTTTTTTCACCAAATTCCACATCTTATTCACCGAGCTTCGTCTATCTGTAAAGGAGAATCTTTACCTTGGTCAGGTACAGACCTCACTGCCTTTGGTCTGTACTTTCCAACCTTGGTCAAGATTCTCCTGTACAGACCTCCCGCTCGGTTAATAAAATCTTAATATTAATCTATAACATTAAAAAAAGGTTACAACTTTTTTGAAAATAGCTGTATATATCAACTCTAAAAAGACTCTTTTCAACATTATCATTCTGTGACAATTTTAATGCTATCCCTTTCTATGACTCCAATTACTCTCAAAATTTACATTATAAATTTGATGTTATTAACAAAATATCTTAATTTCCAATTAATAAGTTCAGAACATCCACGTTAACTTTGGTAACAACCACCTAAACTACATATTTTTCAATGCACTTATACATTTATTCATAACAATGACTATACTTTAACCTTACCTATGCCACACATTTCTTCTTTTGCAAATAGCTCATGCAAATGTGCATACACCTGACTTTTGCTTTCAGAACCAAACAGCTCCTTCAAACTAACAACAACTCCACAAGGTTTTGAAATGGCAAGAATACCTGAAATAAATTTACATCAACATCAATTATTTAGTATCAAATAAAGCTTTCAATGTTTTTTCATTCACAATATTCTTTTTCATTCACTCTGAAACACAATTTACAATCATTTATCATAAATAAAAAATTCTAAACACATACATAACTACAAACCCTGTATTATTAACATAAAATACAAGGAAACTTGTTTTTCTTACTAATTCCCATACTATTGTACATGTACATGTAGGTCAGTATATGTAGCAACCAAAATACTACTCATACATACTCTACCAAATATGTTCTAATAAGCTAATTTAATTTCAACATCTTTCAACCCAGCTACCTTTGTATTTCTTAATTTCCTTACCTACTGTTCTGTGGTTTTTACATTTGTGCTTGCCTTTCTCTGTTCCACATGAAAGCAATACATTTCCATTTCCATCACTTTCAGAAGCAAACCCACTCCTATTAAACAAATCATTATTATTAAAAGATTTGTTAACCAAGAATATACCATCTATATCCTAACCATTTTTACAGTTAAATGACTCACTTAGGTCATATATAAGTAAAGATGTGTGTGGCACTAGCAACAATACACAATTACCACCTTTCCTCCATTCAATTGCCATTTCCCTGCCTTCTGTTTAGTAAAACCATAGTTTATATAGGGGACTGGTTAGTAACCTTTTGGTTGTACTTTATTTGCATTTCAATGTTCAACTGCTCTTGACCGTGCACAAAGGTTTTCTCTATGCCCAATCAAAATTGCAAAATCAGTCAACACCAACTTTTTCTATGTCATTAATGTCAGGAATATTGTAATATTTCTTCTAAATCTTTGAAAATTTTTGAGCAACACCCAAAATAATGATTTTTGGTGTCTTCACTCACGACAGACGTATCCAATATGCCTAAAACAATTGCGAAACAAAAGATTATGCACTGTCACGCTTTAAACAAACTGCATGCACAAAACCATACAACAAAGGGCTTCCTAACCATTTCCCTCTACTAACTATCGTAAAATTTACATATCATTCATAATGTCTTACATTTTTAATGCTGCACTTCTGTTATTACCAGATTTTTTGTCATACTGCTTCAACTCTTTTCGTTTTTGACCAAATTCTTCAATTACTACTGCTTCTTGGTAGTACTCAGTACCTTCTTTTAAACATTTGAAGTTAAAAAGAACAAAAACCACATCTACAAGATTACTTAGGCTGCTGAAAGAATGTTTTTATTTACTTTTAATCAAACATTTGCAGGTTTAAGGTTTATCAGTTTCTGTTTTCATTTTTACAAGACATTTCATACCAAAATAATTGTAAATCTGCCTTTTTGTTCACATTGCTTCTTTTCAAACAAGGTTTATTTATAAGAATTGAAAATTGAGTTTTTGTGATTATTTCTGTGACTCTTACAATTAAGATATTTTAATATCTTAATATAATTTATATTTGCCTATTTATTTATTTATTTATTTATTAATCCGCACTAAATAATTTATACATACATACATGGTTTATTTCATAGAGCAGGTTAAATTAATTGGCAACACATACTTAATATATAAGTTAAGTTAAGTTTTGGTTTTTAAATTTTGATATTTCAATTCCACTAACTCAAACATGCAAAATCCCTATGATTCAAGTTTAATTCATGGAATGAATAAAATTAATAAAATAAAGAAGCCAAGAAATATATAGCAGTGCATATATACATCGAATAAACATGACAAAGCTTAAAAAATAAACACAATTAATACATATGCTGATATCCACTTTTAGATCAAGTCGTACATAGAGACGTACACATCTTCATTATAATTCAAAGTTAACATATCATTTTCACTTTATAAATTCTATGCTGTTAAAATGACATTCAATTTATTTCCTTGAATGACAAAGTTATAATTGTAGAATCAAGTATCCAATATTACAGAAACTTATCCTATTTATAACAAAACATTTCTAGGCCCGGTAATATATTCTCAGAACTTTGACGGCCATCCACGCGCTGTCTCCATCACCTCGATCAAGTCTATAACTTTAACAAGGCAAGTTTTAGTCGCCGGTTATAACATATTAAAGCTATATTCAAGTAATAAACATTATATTAAATGGCTTCGGTTATCATATTTAAATTCAAGTAAGTCTAATAGAAAAATCAACTTACCCGCAAAATAATGTTCGTTATAACCGAATAATCGATCATGATCTTTGATTGCCATAAAAGCATTGATAATATTCATATTATATACAATTCACCAATCGAACGGGTTGTGAAAGGCATTCACGGGTAACCATGACCAACTTTCACCAATCGTACGACCCGTGAAATGCATTCACGGACCGTACGACCTGTACGGATCGAACGAACGGTAAACTTTGTTGGCCCTTCCAATGCAGCGTGCCATGCAGCCGCTCCTTTGTATAGTTTACCACAGGGTGACCAAGACCAAGTTTCACCAATCGTACGACCCGTGAAATGCATCCACGGACCGTACGACCGGTACGGATCGTACGATCGGTAAACTTTGTGGCCCCTGTTACAAGACTGATAATATATATGCATAATTTACCACAGGGTGACCAATACCAACTTTCACCAATCGTACGACCCGTGAAATGCATTCACGGACCGTACGACCTGTACGGATCGTACGATCGGTAAACTTTGTGGCCCCTGTTACAAGACTGATAATATATATGCATAATTTACCACAGGGTGACCAATACCAACTTTCACCAATCGTACGACCCGTGAAATGCATTCACGGACCGTACGACCTGTACGGATCGTACGATCGGTAAACTTTGTGGCCCAAGACTGATAATATATGCATAGTTTACCACAGGGTGACCAAGACCAACTTTCACACAGGGTGACCAAGACCAAGTTTCACCAATCGTACGACCCGTGAAATGCATTCACGGACCGTACGACCTGTACGGATCGTACGATCGGTAAACTTTGTGGCCCCTGTTACAAGACTGATAATATATGCATAGTTTACCACAGGGTGACCAATACCAACTTTCACCAATCGTACGACCCGTGAAATGCATTCACGGACCGTACGACCTGTACGGATCGTACGATCGGTACACTTTGTGGCCCCTTCAGCATGTAGATATTTTGTCTGCGCATGCGTTTGTTTTGATGCTAAAATTCCTTTTCACGTCGAATGAAAGAATTTTATGCTGACATGGAACATTTAGTTTGCAATCTCATCTTGCACAACTATGTTCAACAACCGAATTACTGAGATATCAAATGTTGACCGTCTACTAGTGCGCTGTAGTTAATTATTTCAATCGAACAAACTCCGAATGGAAAAATATCACACGTCAAAGTCTGACAAAAGTGGATAAAAGGACCAGAACTTCGAACTTTCGAATACAAGTTTGGGCGCTAATTTAATCTATTAGGTAAACATAACAGTATAAGTCATTACCAACACGATACTGTTTGTATTTAATCATATTGGGAGATATTAGACAACCTCGATCGTCAAAAAAACTGCCTTGATTACCTCGAGTGCGTGCGAAATCCTTAGAATTCGTCTTAATTTTTATATCTTAAACATCGTGCCCCAGCGAATTTACTTCAGAAATAGCTTTTTACATGTTTATATTTTGCAAAACTAAGCTTTTTAGGTAGTAACTTTTGGTCCCGCAATGTGATCCAAAGCGATTTTGTGTACGTGGTTTTATGCATATTTTCGCTCAAAACAACATGCAAATTTTAGCGAACTATTTTTTATTCTTGAATTAAGAATTAAAGTTGGCTTTATAGGCAAAAACCTTAATGGCTCCCATAAAATCGAAATATATAATTACATTCTAGATAAATCTTTTAGATTATAAAATACAGGTTGTTGAAGTTCGTCAAATTTATCACAGTGAAACAGGGCCTAAACCATGTTGTAAACATTGCTTGAAATCATATCCAGGGACAACAAGTTTCTTCCAAAATAATTCAGTTTTGCGAGAAGTAAACATGGAAATGGCAATTTCTTTAAACGTTTTTTTGGGGCACGATGTTTAAGATATAACAATTCTATGATGAATTCTAAGGATTTCGCACTCGATATTGCTGATATTGACATCAACACGGCGGTTTACTTGACGATCTAAGGCGTCTAATATCTCCTAATATAATGCAATGCACAAAGTAGCGTATTGGTTATAACTTCTACTAAAAGTTTTGACCTGCACATTGGTTTATCGTCCAACATGCTACTTGCAAGTACGCAGTTCTGGTCTTTCTTTTCACTTTTGTCAGACTTTGACGTGTGATATTTTTCCATCCGGAGTTTGTTCGATTGAAATAATTAACTACAGCGCACTAGTAGACGGTCAACATTTGATATCTCAGTAATTCGGTTGTTGAACATAGTTGTGCAAGATGAGATTGCAAACTAAATGTTCCATGTCAGCATAAAATTCTTTCATTCGACGTGAAAAGGAATTTTAGCATCAAAACAAACGCATGCGCAGACAAAATATCTACATGCTGGCCCCTTCAGTATAAGAGTGATAATGTATGCATAGTTTACCACAGGGTGACCAAGACGCACTTTCACCAATCGTACGACACAGGATGACCAAGTAAAGTTTACCAAGTTAACAAGCCCGGCATGGTTCACCGTTCGTACCATTCGTACGATCGGTACCATTCGTTAAATATGTCACACCCCCTCTCAAAAAAATCACATATAACTGATAAAGTACCTTATGAAATATAGAGTGACCATGGGGACTTTGTAGTTGCGGATCATTAATTAATGATATGTGCATTCTGTGCATATTAATAAGTTTCACCAACTGTACGGGTCGAAAGACAAGTTCACGAATCGAATCAGTTCGTCAGTATTGGACAACCCTCGTATGGTGCTGAAAGACCTCAAACAATTAGAGAGAGCAAAGGAATGCATGGAAAGATCAATTGCTATTGACGAACGTGTTGATGATGACAACCATCCAAATTTGGCGATACATTTAAATAACCTCGGTTCGGTGCTGCAAGAACTCAAACAGTTAGAGAAAGCAAAGGAATGCATGGAAAGATTGATTGCTATTGACGAACGTGTTTATGATGACAACCATCCAAATTTTGCGATAAATTTAAATAACCTTGCTATAGTGCTGAAAGACCTCGAACAATTATATTAGAGAGAGCAAAGGAATGCATGGAAAGAGCGGTTGCTATTGACGAACGTGTTTATGATGACAACCATCCAAATTTGGCGATACATTTACATAACCTTGGTATGGTGCTGAAAGACCTCAAACAATTAGAGAGAGCAAAGGAATGCATGGAAAGAGCGGTTGCTATTGACGAACGTGTTTATAATGACAACCATCCAAATTTGGCGATACATTTAAATAATCTTGGTACGGTGCTGCAAGACCTCAAACAATTAGAGAGAGCAAAGGAATGCATGGAAAGAGCAATTGCTATTGACGAACGTGTTGATGATGACAACCATCCAAATTTGGCGATACATTTAAATAACCTCGGTTCGGTGCTGCAAGAACTCAAACAGTTAGAGAAAGCAAAGGAATGCATGGAAAGAGCGATTGCTATTGACGAACGTGTTTATGATGACAACCATCCAAATTTGGCGATACATTTAAATAACCTTGGTACGGTGCTGCGAGACCTCAAACAATTAGAGAGAGCAAAGGAATGCATGGAAAGAGCGATTGCTATTGACGAACGTGTTGATGATGACAACCATCCAAATTTGGCGATGCATTTAAATAACCTCGGTTTGGTGCTGCAAGACCTCAAACAATTAGAGAGAGCAAAGGAATGCATGGAAAGAGCGATTGCTATTGACGAACGTGTTTTTGATGACAACCATCCAAAATTGGCGATACATTTAAATCACCTTGGTATGGTGCTGAAAGAACTCAAATAATTAGAGAGAGCAAAGGAATGCATGGAAAGAGCGATTGCTATTGACGAACGTGTTTTTGATGACAACCATACAAATTTGGCGATACATTTAAATCACCTTGGTATGGTGCTGAAAGAACTCAAACAATTAGAAAGAGCAAAGGAATGCATGGAAAGAGCGGTTGCTATTGACGAACGTGTTTATGATGACAACCATCCAAATTTGGCGATACATTTAAATCACCTTGGTATGGTGCTGAAAGAACTCAAATAATTAGAGAGAGCAAAGGAATGCATGGAAAGAGCGATTGCTATTGACGAACGTGTTTTTGATGACAACCATCCAAATTTGGCGATACATTTAAATCACCTTGGTATGGTGCTGAAAGAACTCAAACAATTAGAAAGAGCAAAGGAATGCATGGAAAGAGCGATTGCTATTGACGAACGTGATGACAAGCATCCAGATTTGGCGATACATTTAAATAAACTTGGTACGGTGCTGCAAGACCTCAGACAGTTAGAGAAAGCAAAGGAATGCATGGAAAGAGCGATTGCTATTGACGAACCTGTTTTTGATGACAACCATCCAAAATTGGCGATACATTTAAATCACCTTGGTATGGTGCTGAAAGAACTCAAATAATTAGAGAGAGCAAAGGAATGCATGAAAAGAGCGGTTGCTATTGACGAACGTGTTTATGATGACAACCATCCAAATTTGGCGATACATTTAAATAGCCTTGGTACGGTGCTGCGAGACCTCAAACAATTAGAGAGAGCAAAGGAATGCATGGAAAGAGCGATTGCTATTGACGAACGTGTTTATGATGACAACCATCCAAATTTGGCGATACATTTAAATAAACTCGGCTTGGTGCTGCAAGACCTCAAACAATTAGAGAGAGCAAAGGAATGCATGGAAAGAGCGATTGCTATTGACGAACGTGTTTATGATGACAACCATCCAAATTTGGCGATACATTTACATAACCTTGGTATGGCGCTGCGAGACCTCAAACAATTAGAGAGAGCAAAGGAATGCATGGAAAGAGCAATTGCTATTGACGAACGTGTTGATGATGACAACCATCCAAATTTGGCGATACATTTAAATAACCTCGGTTCGGTGCTGCAAGAACTCAAACAGTTAGAGAAAGCAAAGGAATGCATGGAAAGAGCGATTGCTATTGACGAACGTGTTTATGATGACAACCATCCAAATTTGGCGATACATTTACATAACCTTGGTATGGCGCTGCGAGACCTCAAACAATTAGAGAGAGCAAAGGAATGCATGGAAAGAGCGATTGCTATTGACGAACGTGTTTATGATGACAACCATCCAAATTTGGCGATACATTTAAATAGCCTTGGTACGGTGCTGCGAGACCTCAAACAATTAGAGAGAGCAAAGGAATGCATGGAAAGAGCGATTGCTATTGACGAACGTGTTTATGATGACAACCATCCAAATTTGGCGATACATTTAAATAAACTCGGCTTGGTGCTGCAAGACCTCAAACAATTAGAGAGAGCAAAGGAATGCATGGAAAGAGCGATTGCTATTGACGAACGTGTTTTTGATGACAACCATCCAAATTTGGCGATACATTTACATAACCTTGGTATGGCGCTGCGAGACCTCAAACAATTAGAGAGAGCAAAGGAATGCATGGAAAGAGCGATTGCTATTGACGAACGTGTTTATGATGACAACCATCCAAATTTGGCGATACATTTAAATAAACTCGGCTTGGTGCTGCAAGACCTCAAACAATTAGAGAGAGCAAAGGAATGCATGGAAAGAGCGATTGCTATTGACGAACGTGTTTATGATGACAACCATCCAAATTTAGCGAGGCATTTAAATAGCCTCGGTTTGGTGCTGCAAGACCTCAAACAATTAGAGAGAGCAAAGGAATGCATGGAAAGAGCGATTGCTATTGACGAACGTGTTTATGATGACAACCATCCAATTTTGGCGATATATTTAAATAACCTTGGTATGGCGCTGCGAGACCTCAAACAATTAGCTAGAGCAAAGGAATGCATGGAAAGAGCGATTGCTATTGACGAACGTGTTTATGATGACAACCATCCAAATTTGGCGATACATTTAAATAGCCTCGGTTTTGTGCTGCAAGACCTCAAACAATTAGAGAGGGCAAAGGAATGCATGGAAAGAGCGATTGCTATTGCCGAACGTGTTTATGATGACAACCATCCAAATTTGGCGATACATTTAAATAACCTTTGTACGGTGCTGCGAGACCTTAAACAATTAGAGAGAGCAAAGGAATGCATGGAAAGAGCGATTGCTATTGACAAACGTGTTTATGATGACAACCATCCAAATTTGGCGATACATTTAAATAGCCTTGGTACGGTGCTGCGAGACCTCAAACAATTAGAGAGAGCAAAGGAATGCATCGAAAGAGCGGTTGCTGTTGGTAAATGCGTGTATAATGAGAATCATCCTAACTAGAAATTTTTTTGAACGTTGTAGTTGAAGATTTAATTAGAGAACAGAAACAACAAGGGGATTGGGAGCTCTTTGCCTCACATGCTTCAATATCTAGGAAATATGTTTAGGAGAAGATAGAACGTTATAAAATCATAGATCGTCTTTTTCATCACGGTAATCCGTTACGGCTAACATCTTGAATTCTATTGCATGTTTTGTGTATTAAGTTAGAAATAGGAAACTGACCGTAACAGCTACTGCACATACATAAATTACGATACGGTCACACACAGTTTTCCACTCACGCGAAAATTGTTTATTTTCATTTGTATATCTTGACAGCACCTTACAGCGGTTGTAAAAAAGGTGGATAAAGTTATCCATTGCGTAGGTTTTTCATATATTTTATCTGCTTGATAAGGATTTATCTGCTGGAAAGCGCTATCCACCCTTGTTACAACCGTCCCCTGTTATTTCAACAGCAGCTACTTTGAACGGTAAAGTGATCATTAACCAATCATTTTGTAGCTTTCAGCTCAGGATTAATTTGATTGGTTAATGCTGTTATCATTTTTAACTCTGTCTGGCTTGACAATTTTCTGATTGGTTGATTTTATATTAAAATGGCCCCCAGTTTAATAACGGGTTAGAGACTGATACGAGTGTTTTGTGCACAAATATATATACGCACGCGCTGACTGTAGAATGACTTTGAAATTTTCAATACCACACTCAGCGACAGTCTGCAAGTGCGTATATTTGTGCACAAAACTCGAGTTTTAGACCATCGAGTTTATTTTTCGTCGACCAAAACAGGAAGCCCACGCTGTCCGTCCGTACGTCCGTGTACTTCGCGATTCTGATTGGCTACTTAATTCATGGCGGGAATTGACGAGGGCGCGTGCGTCTTTGAAAAAGAAGATCACAACACTACAGTCTGCAAGTGCGTATATTTGTGCACAAAACACGAGTTTTAAGTCTCTAACCCTTTTAATATTCAATCTGAATTTACTACGTACTATTACATCACGACAAGAAGATCACAACACTACTTTGCCTACCGTAAAAGCACTTTCAATTAAAAAATAAGTACAAAATACATACAAAAAATCATTTTATAGTAATTGAATTTACACAATTATAGGAAAATGATATCATTCAGCAAAAGGTACAACCTTTGTACATGACAACAAAGAAAGTTTTCATTTGTCTTGCTTCAAGTCGCCGTTCAATTCGGAACTGGGTAAAAGTCATTCGAAGCATTATTTTGTGTCTTCTTGAATCCTTACGTACATGCAGATATTTATATCGAAAACAAATAAAACATACAAACTTAGTGATGTTTTCATTCAGTTTCTTGCGAATTAATAGTTTTTTTGTGTGTATTTGTACACAAAACACGAGTTTTAAGCTGAATTCACTGCGATACAAACAGAAGATCACAACACTAAGCTTACTTTGTCTAACGTAAAAGCACTTTTAATTCAAAAATAAGTACAAAATACATGGAGCTATTTATATGGAAACCAATTAAAACATACAACCTTAGCGATATTTTCGTTCATTTTCTTGCGAATAAACAGTTTTTTTAAAGTGCATATATTACCTAAGCAAGTTTTTATATCATTTAAAAGAAGAGAGGTTGTATTTTAAGTTTTTTTCAGGAAATTTGGAAATCCGAAAAAATCATCATTTTTTATAAGCCTTCAAATTTGGGAGTTGAGCCAAAAAAAGCGAGCATCACGGGAGACTGGGTACTATAGCCTTTGTGACGTAGTGTCTGGGACGGTCTCCGAGGCGAGATCAAGCAAAACATTACAATTCTACTGTTCAAGAGTCTTGTATCCTCTCAAAATCGTGAAATTATGCCTTCATTAGTTCCCAAAACACTACATTTCTACATTTCAGGCGTCTTAGTCGTGAAATTATATCTTCTGTTAGCTTTTCTAGTCTTTTTGACAGCTATAACACCCAGCGATAAAGCGGGTATGGTACGTGGATGCCACAAGTACATACTACAACTCTTCGGGAAAAAGTTATCAGTTTATAACATAACGGTGAATCAAAAGACCATGTTTTGTTGATGTTTATCAAGGAGGAATATTTATTTGTATGAAATTGTCATTAAGAACAACTTGAATTAATGTAACGATAAACCGGTAGCTGAGTAAGTGCGGCCGATTAAAAAGGCATTTTTAAGGCATAAAATAGGTTAGTTTGGACAGAGTTTGTGTTTAATTTTACTAGAAAAGAGATGCCTGTAGTTTGAAATGATGAATGATACCTTCTATTTGTATGCAGGGCTAAACTGAGTTTAAGTTACAAAAGGCCGGCAATAAGATTTGAATTCTGCATACTAGTATTTGTTATGCTTTTAGAATGAGTCAATGCGAGAACTGAACTTCGTCTAGAATCTTTCTGCTTAGTATATGAAAATAACTTCGTACCATTTGATTAAACGAGCCTTCAAAGTTGCATTTATTGGCTTCAAAGTGTTTTTTTTTATTATTATAGAGGTTATTCCTATAGAAGCCGTAATTCCGTAAATCTTCGGCCCTTCGCGGTTGATAAATCATTTTTATACTAAAAGGATAACAAGAAGAGAAGTGTGTATGTTGAAATGTTGTTTAAAATGGGTACGGATGTCAAACATACTTCAGTATCTATAGAAAAGCAACCTTGTTTTGAGAGATTTCTCTAAAGAATTCGATCGTAGTAGCTTGGTGTAAATTTGCATAATTGACAAAGTTGCCGTGGCTCTTCGCGTAAGTTGTCAAGCAACGGCTAGACTTCTTTCTGGTTTCAGATTGACTTAGCTTCTACAGTCCTATTAATCCTCTGATGGAACACAAATAAGATATGATTTTCGTGAAACAATGTGTAACGCTCGCTAACGATAAAACAATTTGTGAATTACGTCACACGAATTAAGCCGGCGATGGAGTTGTTGACCGGCTTACTGCTGCTTCGATTTTTAAATGAGACTCATCTTTTTTCGGATGGCGTTTAGTATCCTAAATATTGCAAACTTCAACCATGCTCAGAGATTTCCGTTTGGAATAAAGAAATATTCTGAATATAGATCATTATTATGAATTAGAAGTGCTTGCATGGCCGTCATTTGTTTAGTGATGCTGCCTTATAAAACTGAATTTGACCCATCGTATCCTTCTTCTTCTGGACTGAAATATCTACAGGAGGCCCAAACCCCCTGTACCGCCGCGAAAATGATCCCCGCCGCAATAATGATTCCCACCGCAATATAATTCCCAAGTTGCTGCAATATTGATTCCCACTGCAATAATGACTCCCCAAGGAAATAAGAACTTGGACAGCTTGGGATCTATGGAGCATGGACTATTTCTATATTTTTCCATGCATTTATCCACATATATGTGGATCCCTTTTAATTTTGTGCTTTCGTTTAGTATTCGTTTTTCTTTTCTTTCTGTTTGCTTGCTTTTGTGCCATGGAGTGTTAAATATAACGCATTTTACACCACCAAACAAAAGTTTGACAAATTTGATTTTGTTTTATTTGATCACCTCAATCATTTCATGATAAATTTAAATGTTGTTAAACATTTCAATGCTACTGTATAGGATTAATAAGTTCAAAAAATATTCAAATGACAATTAAACTAATGTATAGGCACTTACTGTCTGTTAAACTGGAACGAACTGGAACTTGAAGTAATAACAAAAAATATTTGATGTATATCTGATCTGTAAATAAACTGTTAAAACGTAAGGACTCGACTGCTTATGGAGCATGCAGCTTATTAAGCAACAAAAAGGTTGCCATCTTCACACAAAAAAAAAACGTAGATTATAGATTGCAGAAGCTGAGATTGGATGCTAATAATATGCAAAATAAAAAAAAACACATTTCAAACGGAATTTCTTTGTTCCTAAGTTGCATACGTGTCCTTACTTAAATTACTTTCATTTTCTGATTCCCATACTCCTTCCTGGTTCCAGCTTCTACCATCTATGACCTACATGGAACGTCAGAGAAATTTGATATGTTTGTTTTAAATGCTCCATCGATCCCGAGTTCAGGTTTATCATTTCCTTGGGGATCATTATTACGGCGACTTGGGAATCATTATTGCGGCGGGAATCATTATTGCGGCGACTTGGGAATCATTATTGCGGCGGGGATCAATATTGCGGCGACTTGGGAATCATTATGGCGGCAGGAACAATATTGCGGCGGCGATATGAAGACTATTTATTCCACATTCTTTACTTGGTGAAGTTGTTATTTTGACCAAGTACTTTACTTAGAAGTAAAATTTGGCTGGGTGATATTAGCCTGCGTACAGCCGGTTTAATTACCCGTAATAACCGTCTGCGAAAGTTCGCCAGATATCGTGTTCTCTGTGACCCGATATAAGAAGCGATTTCTGATTGGCTCTCGCTCGGATCAATTCTTACGCGAACTCTGATTGGTCAACGGCATGGCATAATCGATCTCTTCCGGTTGCGATGTTTTCGTTAGTTTGACCATGTAAAGCTCCACAGCTAGAGTAAAGACATGGTCTAAATATATTACTATGAGTGTATTTACCTGTGATTTGTGCCGCAGCACACAACTTAAACCAGAAGAGAGGTTCCTCATTGAAGGAAAGTGTGAAATTAAGATTCTTTCAGAGCTCCAAATTCTTTCTCGAACGCCGAATAACTGACTATATTTGCCGTCGATGTTTCGTACTTTTGAAGAGACGAAGGCGTTCGCTTCAAGATATAACCTCCACCGAGAGTGCTTTTAACATCACAGCGTCCTTTGAAGAACATTGTGAAAGTGCTGATTGTAATATATTTAGACCATGTCTTTACTCTCGCTGTCAACATGGTCAAACTCACGTGCATGTATAGCAACGAAAACATCGCAACCGGAAGAGATTATGCCGTGCCGTTGACCAATCAGAGTTCGCGTAAGAATTGATCATAGCGAGAGCCAATCAGAAATCGCTTCTTATATCGGGTCACAGAGAACACGATATCTGGCGAACTTTCGCAGACGGTTATTACGGGTAATTAAACCGGCTGTACGCAGGCTAGGTGATATGTGCACTTTAAGATATAATTCTGTTTGTGACAAAGCTCTCGGCAAAGCTGCAAACTGTGTTTTCAAACAAACTACAGAAAGCTAAGAGTTGCACTTTACTTTTTACCTTTGAAAATGCCAACGCTCCATGTGTTTGTCGCTTTTTGTTTTCTGTAGGTGCTGTCAATTATATAGGGAATTTTATTTTTTTCGACGTGGTTGTATTAAAACCTGGAGTGAGCCATTTTTTCAACTGAATATACCAAGGATTTTCGTTCTCCATCTCGGTATACTAGGGTATACCACGCTCAATGGACGGTGACGACAGATATACACAAATCACGTGATCGATTTCAGCCAATCATGCGCACGAATTTTGTACAGTGAATGAAGATTGAATATCAAATACTGTTATTGTAAGAATAAATATGAACAAAACTGAACTCAATGTCGTGTTAATTTTATTTACACCATATTAAATATCCACATACATCTATTTACAACCACACGCAGTATTTATAAAAAATAATATATCTAGCACCTTACATCAAATTATGACATCACTGTGGCGTATACGTAAATTATGACGTCACTGTGACGTTTATATAAATTATGTATGACGTCACACTTCCATTCCTTTGAGCGAGAGGAAGTTGTCGAGTTTATGGTCAAAGTCTATAGGTCGCTCTTCCGGATTTCTGTATCGTGACGTCATTTCCTTTCCCAGGTATTGGATTAGTTCGCATTGTTCCTCAAACTGCATTAGTTTTCTCTAACTAGCTTGTACTTTTTTCTTACAAAATCGCTGCTTTTTGCATTATAAGCTTTAGAAAGAAGACAAAGTATGGTGTAAGGTATGTCGGATGGAAGAATGTCTTCAAGTCCATTGTCATCATCACAACCATCATCATTATCATCACCATCACCATCAATACTCATCATTATCATTATTATCATCATCATCACCATGATTATCATCATCATTATCATCACCATCATTATCATCACCATCATCATCAATACTCTTCATTATCATTATTATCATCATCATCACCATCATTATCAATGCCCATCATTATCATCACCATCATTATCATCACCATCATTATCAATACTCATCATTATCATCATCAATACTCATCATTATCATTATCATCATCAATACTCATCATTATCATCACCATCATTATCATCACCATCATTATCAATACTCATCATTATCATCACCATCATTATCATCACCATCATTATCATCACCATTATTATCATCACCATCATCATTATCACCATCATTATCAATACTCATCATTATCATCACCCTCATTATCATCACCATCATTATCATCACCATCATTATCAATACTCATCATTATCATCATTATCATCATTAATCATTATATCACTATTATTATCACCACCAACATCATAATCATAAAAAATCATTATCATTATCACCATCATTATCATCACTAATTATTATCACTATTACTATCACCATCATTATCATCACTAATAATATACGTAAAAAAATACTCGATTTTGATTGGCTGGTGAACAGTGTATTTTAGAGGTAATTCAGTGCAAAAACACGGTAATACAGTGCACATTACAGTCCGTACAGTGCAAATTACAACATAATAAAACGCTAATGATAGGCTTTATTCCTAAATCATTTTAGTCACTAATGCTTGAAAGTAATTGCTCGAAAAAACGGTAAATGGTAATTCTTTCAAAACTCGTTGAAAAATTGTAAGAAAAATACAATTTCCGCTTGAGCTCGAGCGTGCGCTTGCTTAAACGACATCTGCGGGCTCGTGCAATTACGGACTCTTAGACAATAAACCCGTGCAAATTAATCCCAAATTGAACTCGAAATTATATTATTACCTATACTAAACACTTATTAGTATCACCATCATTATCATCACTAATCACTTATTATCATCACCATCATTATCATCACTAATCACTTATTATTATCACCATCATTATCATCACTAATCACTTATTATTATCACCATCATTATCATCACTAATCACTTATTATTATCACCATCATTATCATCACTAATCACTTATTATTATCACCATCATTATCATCACTAATCACTTATTATTATCACCATCATTATCATCACTAATCACTTATTACTATCACCATCATTATCATCACTAATCACTTATTATTATCACCATCATTATCATCACTAATCACTTATTATTATCACCATCATTATCATCACTAATCACTTATTACTATCACCATCATTATCATCACTAATCACTTATTATTATCACCATCATTATCATCACTAATCACTTATTACTATCACCATCATTATCATCACTAATCACTTATTATTATCACCATCATTATCATCACTAATCACTTATTATTATGACCATCATTATCATCACTAATCACTTATTATTATGACCATCATTATCATCACTAATCACTTATTATTATCACCATCATTATCAGGCTAGTTTCCTGTCTGATGTAAATCTTAAGCAAGTTATTACCACACCCACTAGGATAACAGATACTTGCAGATCTCTTATCGATGTTATACTCGTCTCATCTCCAAACTTCATACGCGAGAGTGGTGTTATCAATACTCCTATAAGCGATCATCTACCTGTCTTTGTGTCACTAAAATTAAAGCTTCCTAAGCCTCCATCCTGTCATATCAAAGTGCGAAGCTATAAGAACTATGAGCCTACGGTTTTTGCAGCCGATCTTGCTTCTAAATCTGATCAACTCCTTACAGTCTTCCAAGAAGTCGAAGTGAATTCCAAGTTAAAGATATTTAATGACGTATTCTCCTCTACCTTGGACGTTCACGCTCCTGTCAAGTCAATCAGGATTCGCAGTCGCCCCTGTCCTTATGTAACACCTGAAATTAAAGAGCTTATGGCATCCAGAGATGAACTTCATCACCGATTCCAGCAGACACATGATTCAAATGATTGGCAAGCCTACAAAGAATCCCGGAACTTTGGCAAAAACACCATCAAAGAAGCCGAGAAAGATTATGTACGTGGAGAAGTATTGTCACATAAAGATAATCCCGGATCCCTTTGGAAAATAATCAATAGTAGTATCCCGTCCAAAGAAAAGGGAATGCAAGTCTATAGTAAAGATCAAGAAAGTGTTGCGGATGATTTTAACAAGTTTTTTCTCCTCGGTTGGTAAAAGATCCGCTGAAGCTGCTGCACACATTGCTACAGTCAACAATATTGACACCATTTCTACAGTGTGTTCATTTCCACCGCCTACCGAAGTCCATCATGATTTGGAGCCTTTCACCTTCACTCCTGTCACCTGCACCGAAGTTCAGCGAATCATTCTATCGTTTCCGTCAAACAAGTCTCCAGGCCCTGACAAAATAAGTATGCGCGTCATCAAAGACTGCCTTCCTGTGATCCTGGGTCCACTGACAGATATTATCAATAGCTCATTCATTACTTCAACATTCCCAGATGCATGGAAAATAGCCGAGGTCATACACTGTTGAAAGAAGGAGATCATGAAGTGGCATCGAACAATCGTCCTCTCTCTCTTCTCGTTGCTGCCTCAAAGATCTGTGAACGGATAGCACTCCAACAGTTTAGCTCGTATCTGCATCGTAATGACCGTCTTAACTCTCACCAAAGTGGAAATAGGAAACATCATTCTACTGAAACACTAAACATCTTAGTAAATGACACTTTATTGGATGCAATGGATAACAAGAAACTGTCTGCACTTATTCTATTAGATCTTTCAAAGGCTTTTGACAGTATAAGCCATTCAATCTTGCTTCAAAAGTTAACCTGTATTGGTGCCTCTTGTAATGCGGTTAATTGGTTTAAAAGCTACCTAACTGAAAGGAAGCAAATGGTCCGTATCGGCTCATCGGTATCTACACCTCTTCCCATCACTCATGGTGTGCCACAGGGAGCAATTTTATCACCGCTCCTATTCAGCATATATATAAACGATCTTCCATCAGTACCGAAAGTATGCAACATTGAGTCCTATGTCGACGACTCAAAGGTTCTTTTATCTTTTCCGATAAAAGATGTAGTAGCTGCCCAACACAAGCTTGAGGAGGATCTTCAGCATGTGGCGGCTTGGTGTTGCAAAAATCAATTACTCATTAATGTAAAGAAGACCAAGTTCCTTTTGGTTGGTACGCGTCAGCTGTTACGAAGACTCCCCGAGGAAATGTCTCTGTCTTTCTTAGGAGAAGAAATTACACCTGTTTCAAGCGCAAAAGACCTTGGGATAACATTGGACAGCAATTTGACATATGACAATCATATAAATGAACTGACATCTTCATGCATGTCCAAACTTTGTCAGATTAACAGGGTCAAAGACAGCTTTGATAAAGACACACTTCATTTAATAATTTCTGCTTTAGTACTGAGTAAGTTATACTACTGTTCGTCAGTTTGGTCCAACACTTCAATTACTAACATTAAGAAACTTCAAGGTGTACAGAATTTTGCTTGTAGAATAATTACAAATACTAGGAAATTTGAGCACATTACACCTGCTCTTCGTGATTTAGGCTGGTTGCCTGTAAAGGAACATCTGTTATATAGAGACTCTATTATGTCATTTAAGTGTATGAACGGGCTTGCACCGTCATATTTATGTGATCTATTCTGTAAACGCAAGGTAATAATAAGTACTTATTGACTGAGTGGGAGTGCCGTACGGGAAAATATTTGGCTCGCGGTCATGACGTACGGAACGAGCGCAGCGAGGTCCGTACAAATGACCAAGAGCCAAATATTTTCCCGTACGGCCCGACCTAACTCAGTCAATAAGTTTTTTATCATATGACCCGTATTTTGCTCAGCGCGCGCCATTTTTGTTGTGATGTTTCGAGTAGCTGGTCCGTACGTGTTTGTACGGACCAGGTGAAAAAAGCCGTACGGACCCCATCACGTGACTTTTTCCGAAGGTTTTCTTAAGAGCGCGCGCCGGGCAAAATACGGGTCATATGATAAATGATCGTAATACCCGAAACCGGGAGTCCTTACAAATTCCCTTATGTAAAACAAAATCAGGTCAACGCAGTTTTCGTTATAGGGCAGTGCAAATATGGAATAATACAAATGTTGAATTAAAAAAGGCAACCTCAATCACAGCTTTTAAAAAGAACCTGAAAAATGACATGTTACATAGCTATTTTACTTAATATATAATTTTAGATTTTAATTCCTTATAGCAATATGCATATACATATATTTACATTTTGACATCCAATTTATAATTAATAACATATATTTCTCATTTTTGTATAACTAAGTTAGCATTAATTTAGATAATATTAGATTTCAGACATTTTAAAATATATTGTAAATTAGTATCGAAAAACCCAGTTGGGAATACTAATAAAGTTTATTATTATTATTATTATTATTATTATTATTATTATTATCATCACTAATCACTTCAGTGTTATCATCACCATCATTATCACCACTAATCACTTATTATTATCACCATCATTATCATCACTAATCACTTATTATTATCACCATCATTATCATCACTAATCACTTATTATTATCACCATCATTATCATCACTAATCACTTATTATTATAACCATCATTATCATCACTAATCACTTATTAGTATCACCATCATTATCATCACTAATCACTTATTAGTATCACCATCATTATCATCACTAATCACTTACTAGTATCACCATCATTATCATCACTAATCACTTATTAGTATCACCATCATTATCATCACTAATCACTTATTAGTATCACCATCATTATCATCACTAATCACTTATTATTATGACCATCATTATCATCACTAATCACTTATTATTATGACCATCATTATCATCACTAATCACTTATTATTATCACCATCATTATCATCACTAATCACTTATTAGTATCACCATCATTATCATCACTAATCACTTATTATTATCACCATCATTATCATCACTAATCACTTATTATTATCACCATCATTATCATCACTAATCACTTATTAGTATCACCATCATTATCATCACTAATCACTTATTATTATCACCATCATTATCATCACTAATCACTTATTATTATCACCATCATTATCATTACTAATCACTTATTATTATCACTATCATTATCATCACTAATCACTTATTATCATCACCATCATTATCATCACTAATCACCTATTAGTATCGCCATCATTATCATCACTAATCACTTATTATTATCACCATCATTATCATCACTAATCACTTATTATTATCACCATCATTATCATCACTAATCACTTATTATTATCACCATCATTATCATCACTAATCACTTATTACTATCGCCATCATTATCATCACTAATCACTTATTATTATCACCATCATTATCATCACTAATCACTTATTATTATCACCATCATTATCATCACTAATCACTTATTATTATCACCATCATTATCATCACTAATCACTTATTATTATCACCATCATTATCATCACTAATCACTTATTATCATCACCATCATTATCATCACTAATCACTTATTATCATCACCATCATTATCATCACTAATCACTTATTATTATCACCATCATTATCATCACTAATCACTTATTATTATCACCATCATTATTATCACTAATCACTTATTATTATGACCATCATTATCATCACTAATCACTTATTATCATCACCATCATTATCATCACTAATCACTTATTATTATCACCATCATTATCATCACTAATCACTTATTATTATCACCATCATTATCATCACTAATCACTTATTATTATCACCATCATTATTATCACTAATCACTTATTATTATCACCATCATTATCATCACTAATCACTTATTATTATCACCATCATTATCATCACTAATCACTTATTATTATCACCATCATTATCATCACTAATCACTTATTATTATCACCATCATTATCATCACTAATCACTTATTATTATCACCATCATTATCATCACTAATCACTTATTATCATCACCATCATTATCATCACTAATCACTTATTATTATCACCATCATTATCATCACTAATCACTTATTAGTATCACCATCATTATCATCACTAATCACTTATTATTATCACCATCATTATCATCACTAATCACTTATTATCATCACCATCATTATCATCACTAATCACTAATCACTTATTAGTATGACCATCATTATCATTATCATCACTAATCACTTATTATCATCACCATCATTATCATCACTAATCACTTATTATTATCACCATCATTATCATCACTAATCACTTATTATTATCACCGTCATTATCATCACTAATCACTTATTATTATCACCGTCATTATCATCCCTAATCACTTATTATTATCACTATCATTATCATCACTAATCACTTATTATTATGACCATCATTATCATCACTAATCACTTATTATTATCACTATCATTATCATCACTAATCACTTATTATTATGACCATCATTATCATCACTAATCACTTATTATTATCACCATCATTATCATCACTAATCACTTATTATTATAACCATCATTATCATCACTAATCACTTATTAGTATGACCATCATTATCATCACTAATCACTTATTATCATCACCATCATTATCATCACTAATCACTTATTATTATGACCATCATTATCATCACTAATCACTTATTATTATCACCATCATTATCATCACTAATCAGTTATTATTATCACCATATCATTATCATCACTAATCACTTATTATTATCACCATCATTATCATAACTAATCACTTATTATCATCACCATCATTATCATCACTAATCACTTATTATCATCACCATCATTATCATCACTAATCACTTATTATTATCACCATCATTATCATCACTAATCACTTATTATTATCACCATCATTATCATCACTAATCACTTATTAGTATCACCATCATTATCATCACTAATCACTTATTATTATCACCATCATTATCATCACTAATCATTCATTATTATCTCATCATTATCATCACTAATCACTTATTATTATCACCATCATTATCATCACTAATCACTTATTATTATCACCATCATTATCATCACTAATCACTTATTATTATCACCATCATTATCATCACTAATCACTTATTAGTATCACCATCATTATCATCACTAATCACTTATTATTATCACCATCATTATCATCACTAATCACTTATTATCATCACCATCATTATCATCACTAATCACTAATCACTTATTAGTATGACCATCATTATCATTATCATCACTAATCACTTATTATCATCACCATCATTATCATCACTAATCACTTATTATTATCACCATCATTATCATCACTAATCACTTATTATTATCACCGTCATTATCATCACTAATCACTTATTATTATCACCGTCATTATCATCCCTAATCACTTATTATTATCACTATCATTATCATCACTAATCACTTATTATTATGACCATCATTATCATCACTAATCACTTATTATTATCACTATCATTATCATCACTAATCACTTATTATTATGACCATCATTATCATCACTAATCACTTATTATTATCACCATCATTATCATCACTAATCACTTATTATTATAACCATCATTATCATCACTAATCACTTATTAGTATGACCATCATTATCATCACTAATCACTTATTATCATCACCATCATTATCATCACTAATCACTTATTATTATGACCATCATTATCATCACTAATCACTTATTATTATCACCATCATTATCATCACTAATCAGTTATTATTATCACCATATCATTATCATCACTAATCACTTATTATTATCACCATCATTATCATAACTAATCACTTATTATCATCACCATCATTATCATCACTAATCACTTATTATCATCACCATCATTATCATCACTAATCACTTATTATCATCACCATCATTATCATCACTAATCACTTATTATTATCACCATCATTATCATTACTAATCACTTATTATTATCACCATCATTATCATCACTAATCACTTATTATTATCACCATCATTATCATCACTAATCACTTATTATTATCACCATCATTATCATCACTAATCACTTATTATCATCACCATCATTATCATCACTAATCACTTATTATTATCACCATCATTATCATCACTAATCACTTATTATTATCACCATCATTATCATTACTAATCACTTATTAGTATCACCATCATTATCAGCACTAATCACTGTCGCTATTCTTATCACAATCATCACCATCATTGTCATCACTAATCATTATCATTATCATTATTGTTATCACCATCATCACCATCATTATAAATCATCACCATCATTATTATTATCAACATCGTTATCATCACTAATCATTATCATTATTATTATCACCATCATCAACATCATTATCATCATCATTATCATCATCATTATTTCCACCATCATCACCATCATAAATCATCTCTAAACATTAACATCATTATTACCATGATTTCATTATCAAAATACCTTTAAGATGATAACCAACATAAAGTAATGCCGATCTCTTTACTTCTAAAAATGGATACTTTGGCTTGAAACACCCCACGGCAGTCAACTCTTTAGTGATGGCTGTAGACACTGTCTATTCCATAAAACCAAGCATTGGCAGTGACATGGCTGATAGGGACGGATCCTTGGCAGGAGGGAGCTTGTGGGGAAGTTTGAGTCCATGGTACAGCTCGGGTAGTCGCATGAATTTGGAGTTTTCTTCCGAGGCAAAGTAGTAGAGGTTTTGGCGGTATTCTACAACTAATTTAATTCGGGGTCACCTGGCACTATGTTCTCGTATCTAAAGAAAGTGATTGCATGTGTGAATTGTTGATAGGAATAAGTACAAAGACAAGCGAGTTTTAAACTTGATGGATTACTTGATCAGGTAACTAAATGAATGGATAAATAACTAAATGAATGATTTGATTGAATGAATTAATGAATGGATGGATGGATGAATAAATGGATGAATGAATGGATGGATAAATGGAAGGATAAATTAATGAATGGATGAATGAATGGATGAATCGATGGATAGATGGAAGGAAGGATGGATGAATGAAAGGATGAATGTATATATATTTATCTATATCGTTATGTATTCTTGTCATTTCAATTTAAAATAAATGTGATTATTTATTTTTGTGAAATAGTGATTATTTGATGGTAGTGATGCGAATAGAGCGGATTTCGTATAACTATACAACGTACGGTACCGTGACTGTGTCGGTACCGTGACTGTGTCAGTACCGTGACTGTGTCGTAATTTATATAAAACGATTCAAAGTTTCTGCCGTAATGGTGACCGGCGCATTCACGGCTGTGCCGTGAAAGTGATGATGTTGATGATGATGATAACAATGATGATAATGTTGGCAACAATAATGCTAATGTTTCAAGACTCACCCTCTCGTTTGACACCTCATATCAAGCCAAGCAACCTCCAGAGCCTGTACTGCAAGTTCATCAAGAACAGTGCTCCCAGATCGAAGGTTTACGTGTATTTCTCTGGCAAGTTCTGTATGACCTTAGCTGTCCAGTACTTTACGAATTGCCTCGCCAAATGACAAACGTACAACACCAAACTCGGACGCGAAACGTTTAGCCACTGAAATGAAACCTCAAAATTGTGAGATTCACTCGTGGTGCGCGCATGTTAATACATATTTTGCGCTTTGTGATAATGATCATTGCTAGTTAGAAACAGCACTAATACTCTAAAAAAATATGAAAATATAAACCAAGGTTAAACACATTTGTCGATTACATCACCATGAAACAACGATAAAGGCACGATTACATCACGATGAAATCACGAAAATATCGCGATGAAATTTTATATAATTTTCTAGTTTCTCCAGAAGACCACAAATAGACATGAACTTTTGATTTCCACAATTTACCTGTCTTTCTGCTCGCCAGACTTCTATTTCTGCTAGTTTTTCTTCGCGACGTTTAGCGTGTAGTTCTGTTCCATCTATAGAAAATAAATAAACTGACTGTTAGACTTTTGAGGCGGCAATTAACAAACTAATGATGATTATGATGATAATGATGATTATGATGATGATGATGATTATGATGATAATGATGATGATAATGATTATGATGATGATAATGATGATGATGATGATGATGATGATGATGATGATGATGATGATGATGATGATGATAATGATGATTATGATGATAATGATGATGATGATGAGGATAATGATGATTATGATGGTTATGATGATGATTATGACAGTTATGATGATGATTGTAATGACGATGATTGTTATAATGATAATGATAATTATGATGAAAATGATGGTGATTATGACTATAATGATAATTATGATGATAATGATTGTTTCGCGCCAAATGTAAATTTTACCGCCAAAAATGCTAATTTGAATATTCGTATAAAAGCAAAGTGTAACGGCTAACATTTCGGGCGAGTCTTCACCGACTCGGAACATCGTTTAGGATTGGTTTGAAAAACAATAGAGTCTTTCCAAACAATTGCCCTAAACCTAACCAAACAATAGCGGTGCTGTCTAATGGGGCCAATAAAAACGCAGCTTTCTACTGGTGAAGTCCAACCCAACATTTCATTCAAAGTACTACAGTCAAGCCTCCGGGTAAGCTAGTAACATGTAAAGTTCAATATTTCTAATTATATATATACTCCTTGTAGATTTCGATTATGATGATAATGATAATAATGATGATGATAATGATGATAATTATAATGGTTACAATAATATTTACGTCATCAAAAATATTTCAGGCAGTTTCAGAGACCTCAACATAATAAAGTTACTTTCACGTGAAAGAGTGGGCAAAACTATGTAATCAACTTTTTGCTGCCAAGATATGAACAATTTCATATGCTATTTATTTTGGTAAGAATGTATGGAGCTATGACAAAAGTTCAGGCGTCGAAATTACAATTTAACTCAAACCAAAACGCTTTAGAGGTGAAAAGTTTAAACAACAAACAATTTCATTTATGTACCAGCCAAAAAAAGTGACATTTGTGGCTAATTTCCATTTTTACGGCTTTAGAAAACGCGTGAGAATGTTGCGTGATGTGAATTTTGATTATACCATCTCCAGAACGAAACAATAAAAAAAAAACAAATTTTCAGGGATAATATCTTTCAAACACATCTAAAATAATATTAGAGGACCAGCTTTCTGCGATTTATAGTTTAGATTTTAGCGTTTTGATGACGCTCATGCAAACCGAGAATAACAATACTTTTTCCTGACGTGCTTTAGGCCTTTAACCATTCCTTTTCTGCTAATTTCTTGTCTCGTTTCTCATTCCATTTGTCAAAAAGTGGAGGCAGCAACCCTCTTCACAATATCATTACCCTCTACAGCCACCAGTACCGTAGCATCAGGGACCGTTATTAGCTAGATAGCGAGCCTCAAATTTGTTAATTGCGAGGAAAACTTTCAATAATAAACCACGTAGAGCTGCAAATGAAAAAGAACAAATAAATAAATGTAAGAAATAAGGCACTTTCTTTCCTCCTTTCCCTCTTCTTTTCTTTCCTTATTTAACTCCTCTCTTTCCTTCTTTCTATTCTTTTATATTTCTTCATTCTTCTTTACTTCCTGTATTCGTTTTTTTTTCTATCGTAAATCATTCCTTCGTAGTTATTTCTTTCTTTCCCTCTTTCTTTTGATTCCTTCTTTCCTCCTTCCCCTCTTTCTTTCCTTTTTTTCTTTCCCTTATTTCCTTCCTTCATTCATCTCTTTACTTCTATCCTTCCTTTCTTTACTTTTCTCCTTTCGTCATTCCTTTTTTTCTTTACTTCTTTTCTTATATCCTCCCTTCTTTCCTTCCTTTTTTCCCTTAAATTCTTCTTTCATTCGTCTCTTCTCTTCAATTTCCTTTCATCTTTCCTTCCTCGAATAGTTTTTCTTGAGAGTCAAACAAGGTATAATGAACGCGCACCGTGGTCGATGTACGTTGGCCGCTAATTTTGGTAGTTTTAGAGCAGCACAAAAGATATGACTCTCAAGCATGTATCTACACTATACAGAAACACCAAGTTCAACAATTGAAATGTATTTTGCTTCGGCATGTAGAATAAGATAAACAGTCTTTTATCTCGGAATGTGCTATTCCCTGGGGCCTCAACCTAGTACTTAAACGAAATGCTCGCATTCACGCCTCACTCACGTTTGTGGACCAACAACAATGACTAAATCAATTCAGAGGTATAGTTTTACTATGTCTGAACAAGAACTAGAAAACTACGAGGAACCAACCCAAATGGCTAGCAAGAGGACCAAAAAGCCCGCACACTTATCAAGGACCAAGACCAGCTCCCCTGAAGAAGTTCTTTCACTACTAAAGTCCTATTTGGAAGAGAAAATCGAAGACAAAGATAAAAGATCCGAAGAGAAGGCCAAAGCCGACAGGCAAGCATCCAAACTCAAGAGTAAGGGCAACCAGAAACAGTTCGAATTCAACGCGGGGCTAGAAGACCTATTCCGCAGAATTGGCGATTCAGACGATAAGGATAACATAAAGGCCCTTACTAAGGAAGGCATGAACAAAATTAAAAGAAGACAGAAAGTGATTAAGATAGCGGATAAAGAACCGAGAGATGGATGGAAGGTGGTTGACGAATATTTGTCGGACGAGCTGGCATCAGACTCAGAGGATGACAAGAAGTTAAAGAAGGCTAGGAAGGCCGTCGCAGAGAAAAGAAAGAAGGAGGATAACAGGAGCTTGAAGCAGAACAAGAGACCAAGATAAGCTGGGGGTTCATCAGAAAAACGTCTTTTTCGAGGTAAGAAAATGTCGAGGTCTTAAATTAACGGGTAATAGGCTCGAGTATACAGTAACAAGCTATTATTTTGAAGTGAATCGTTCAGCTAGCGGGACTTGTAAATTCTAGAGGAATTCTAATTACTCACAACCAGATTACTTTGTGAAGGCTCAGAATAATGGTCCACAAGCGAACCTACCATATACAACCACGTCTGTTGTCATTTCTTATATTCGGAATAAAGAAGATAAATATTTTACGTTCGTTTGAACGAAGTGAATTAGAACGTAAATGTATTTTGCTTCGGCATGTAGAATAAGATAAACAGTCTTTTATCTCGGAATGTGCTATTCCCTGGGGCCTCAACCTAGTACTTAAACGAAATGCTCGCATTCACGCCTCACTCACGTTTGTGGACCAACAACAATGACTAAATCAATTCAGAGGTATAGTTTCCCGCCCACCCACCCGACGTCATTAACAACTCATACGGTACCGATTACGTGCCTGATAGGCTTAAACATTAATTTAACACAGGTAGCCGGGATATATTTCCAATCGGAATTCATTTTTTCGTAGATGCTGCTCTCATTATCTTTTTCATAGACTATAAAGAAGACAGAATGTAAACATCTAAATCTAGATATAGAGTGGATACCTCAATCGGAAAACCAACAAGCAGATGTAATTAGCAAATTAATCGACCAAGACGATTGGCAAATTTCAAACGAGTTCTTCCAAACCCTATAGAGCAGCTATGGGGTCCTCACACAGTAGATTGCCTTGTCACCTACTATAACGCGAATTACCAAGATTTACTCGAGATTTTGGAACCCAGGTTCGGAAGGGGTATATTTCTTTGCCCAGAATCTAGAGAAAGAAAATTCCCGAGAAAATTGCCTGGTCGTACCTCCAGTCTGTATTATTTCCAAGGTTCTCCACTACCTATATGTACAAACCGCGATAGGAACTCTAGTGACCCCGTTTTGGCCGTCAGCAGTTTTCTGGCCTTTAATTGAGCACGAGTACAAGCGTTTTATCGTCGATGACACAACAGCTCTAAGACTAGCACTAAATCGCTACTAGGATCCGAAAGATTCAAAAGTCAAGTTATAGCATTCAGATGCGACTTCTTTTTACGTTGAAGATCACAGTAAGTCATAGCTAATATTCATAGCTAGAGTGTGCACAGTAGAAAAGCCAAGTGCAGGCTGCTGCGCAGACAAACGCATGTGCGAGTCTGTTAGTAGGAAGCGTTGAAGCCAGTAACTATAACGTGTCTTTAGGCAGAACGGCAAGGGCCCACTGCTAGTACGACCAACGCAAGGGCGGGTCGGTAAAGAGTACAGAGGAACAAGGATCAGGGAATCCCAAAAGGGGAGGTAGAATATCAAATTATAGAGCCCAGGAAGGGAAGCAGCGTAAAATAGGACGTAAACTTCTAAGGGTATAAGCTATAGTTCGTGTTATACTAAAACAGCCTGAGACGGTGATATTGAAACTGAATATCAATTTGCATCTTCCAAACGTGTTACACAAGTCATGAGTTTTGGTGTGTACTACTAACATACCATAGCGTCTTTATATTTTTCAGCGGACCAACGCAAGGGCGGGTCGAAGAGAGTACAGAGGAACAAGGAACAGGGAATCCCAAAGGGGACGTAGAATGTCAAATTATAGAGTCCAGGAAGGGAAGCAGCGTAAAATAGGGCGTAAACACCTACGGGTATGGGCCTAGTTCGTGTTATGCTAACACAGGCGGTGATACTGAAACTCAATATCAATTTGCGTCTTCCAAACGTGTTACACAAGTCATGAGTTTTGTTGTGTACTACTAACATACCATAGCGTCTTTATATTTTTCAGCGGACCAACGCAAGGACAGGTCGGTAGAGAGTACAGAGGAACAAGGAAAAGGAGTTCAAAAGGGGGACGTAGAATATCAAATTATAGAGCCCAGGAACGGAAGCAGCGTAAAATAGGGCGTAAACACCTAAGAGTATAAGCCTAAATCGTGTTATACTAAAACAGCCTTGAACCGGTGATACTGAAACTCAATATCAATTTGCGTCTTCTAAACGTGTTACGCAAGTCATGAGTTTTGTTGTGTAATACTAACATACCCTAGCGTCTTTATATTTTTCAGGCTATACACGCAAGCCCTGCCTGGATATACTTGCCAACTGACCTGAAACCTGACTTCAACAACTTACTAACAGCAATGATTACGTTTAGATCGACAACAACAGCAACGATATACGTTAAAGAAATCAACAGATTCCTCCAGTGGTGTAAGATTAAAAGAGTGAACATCAGCATCCCTTTTCCGAGTGCCATAGTAGCAGTTTACCTCCTTGAGATCAAAAAACAGCATGTCCGCCTCCTCAACCTTCAAAGCACACGCAGCGCTGAAATGGCTTCATTCTTTCTGCCCCTGAGACGACCTCAACCCACTGGACGATGGTGTCTGCAGAAACATAGTTGAAACCTCAAAGCGAACGAGGAAAACGCCCAAAGTAAAGAAGAAAGCCATCAGTACGAGAGAATAACCCATCAAGACAGAGAATAACCAAAAGCCTAGGTTTATGATTTATTTAAGTATTGTAATAAAAATTACTATTACTAATATGACTTAAGGTATTCGACCTTAGCTATGAATTATGTACGTATTAATATTACCAGTTATTGAGTATCAATTAGTATTACAAATATGACCTAAAGGCACTTGACCTTTAATTACGAATTATCTACGTATTAGTATTTACGAGTTATTAAGTACTTATTACTATTACAATTAATATAAAGCTTATGTGCTTATTATTGTCAATAAATAATGGTCCACAAGCGAACCTACCATATACAACCACGTCTGTTGTCATTTCTTATATTCGGAATAAAGAAGATAAATATTTTACGTTCGTTTGAACGAAGTGAATTAGAACGTAACAAAACATCAAAAACTCTAGTAGATATATTTTCGGAATGCTCACCACGCATTGAACAACAACATGTCGACTAACAAGCTCTTCAAGAAATTAGAGCTAGTAATGTTAATTTTGGCTTCATAGTCGCTATTCTGTGGTTAGAGGTTACAAGAGGCATTGGTCTTTCTTTCTACAGGTATTTTTTTAACAGTGTTTTAATTTTTATTGAGATTTGAGCAGTAGTATTTTTATATCAACTTTGCGTCGCAAAAATATTACTGTGCAACGCGCCGTACCGTGAACACCTCAACTAATTTTTGATTAGTTTTTGACAACTTTTTGACAAGTTACTACAATCTTAACCAATAAGCGCAAGAGCGGTATCGATCGAGAAAATTTCTGAAGTTGCCAACTTCAGAAAATTTGACACTCTGTATTATATATAAATACAAACGAAAAGATTTCTGAACTTGTAACCTTCAGAAAATTTGACTCTGTTTATATATAAACACGATCGAGAAAGTTTCTATATATATATATGATATGACCCTAATAACATTCTCTCAAAAAAAGAATAAAATTCATCTTCTAAATTTTGATTTATTGACAATTTTAGTAAAACACACTAAAAATACGACTAGCTAGCTCAAACTTCAAAGTTTTGAGACTCTATACGAGTAAATATCGTAGAAATCGGACAAAGTTTAGATGCAAAATAAAGCGTTACTTAGTATTCAAATATTACCGTCAAGACAGCTGGTCAAGCGTACATTGAATTCATTATCTTCGCTATATACTCTTTGATGATACAGTTTTATAAATAACGTAAATGCATGCTTAGATTTCAAGGACTCGGCATCAATTCGAGCCTGAATCAAATTGTTTTGAATATACATATATTTTCAGTATTCGAAATGTTTTCTGAGGAAAGAATGAATTTAATATTCGTACGTAATCTAGGAGCGTTAAGGCACAACAGAATCCGTTGGGGGGAGGGGGTGGGGAATACTTGACGCAGTTTCTGAAACTATAATTTAAGACAGCAAAATCTTGAAAATCCATACCATATTCAAGACAAATTATCAACTGTTCTGGTTGAGTGAATCAATACCGGAATTCAGAGAGAAACGTATGACTCAACGTCTGAATCTGTGGTCTAGGGATACCCTCCCTCCCCTCCCCTCCTCAGAAGATTTGGTACTCACGCTGCATGACAGTGGGAATTTTCCTTGTTTACGTGACGCTTCAACAATTTCCTGTCAGATTCCTCGGTCAGTCTGAAATCATCCAGAGGTTTGTATCAGTGCTTTCGTGCTGCCAAACAGTAGCTGAAGATTTGATAACTAGATGCTCTTCTTTTGTGGTTAAAAGTCTGAAAACAGCTTACTTAAGGTAGGAAAGTTATAGATTCTGGCTACGAAAGGACATCAATTGATTTCGATTCAATAATATTAATGAATTAGAATGTTTTAGGAGCACAAAATGGTTAGTGTCTAGTTCTTGATTAGCTGACTATTTTAGACAAGTTAAGAGTGGGGCTTTACAAATTCAGAAAATTTCTGAATTTACTTATGTGTACTAATACAAGCAATATTTTCTAGATTTTGATATCTGTTATATATATAATGGAATGTAATAAATCATTAATTTTTGAATTTGACACTCGATAAATACGATCGAGAAAGTTTCTGAACGTCTAAACTTCAGAAAATTTGACACTCTGTATTATATATCACGGTTGGAAATTTTCGCTCTATTTTGGGCAAACTTTCAAAATGCCGCGCAGGGCCTGGGACTAAGATTATTAAAAACAAGATGGCCGCCAATAGTGAGGAGGTTGTCCTTCAATCAATAATATCTGCATTGAAGGGGAAAAAACACGATTTTTTCAGACTAACTAACAATACCCATACTCTGAGTGATATTTCAAAGACATAGGGAGGCTTCAGTCGGTTTCTGAATCAGTGGTAAAGTCAAATTACGGCTCGATACAGTACCGCCACAGACACGAACTAATTCCAGTTTATACTTTACTGCAAAGACAAATGATCTCGATAAAGAAGCCTTTCTTCATAATAATATCGCAATAGAATAAAGGATTACAAAAATATTATGTTATATAACATTTTGAAATTGAATAACAGTACCATGACAACATGTAGTGGAATACTTCACTAAGTTTGTACGAATTAGGCTTGTGTTTTGCATTAAATTTGCCTATATTAATTACCTTTCTTTCTATCCTAACCACTCTTTTCCTCAGCGTTGAATGTTCTTTGGACTTAGATAGAAATTCTTGACGAAGATTTGCTGGTTTTCGAGCTAGATCTCCAATCGGAAATCTTTGCTTCTGTGAAGTCGCCAGCGACCTTCGAGCAGCTCTTCTCTTCTTGCTCCCCATCAAAGAAGTTATCAGGTCCGATCTTGATCATGGCAAACTTTGTGACAAATGTTCACTCATAAAAAGGGATAAATTGACTAGTTTTGACTTATCTTGTATACCTATAATGCCTCTATTGTGGTTCTATGGTTTCCCTTTGACCAAAACATAGCTATTTTATCCGTAAATACTTCCCGAATTTGAGGGGAAAACGATCTAAAAAAGCCTGTTGGCCATTAGAATCGGCTCTGATGTTCAATCAAAGTGTTTTTGGTGAAAAAAAAGCAAAATATAGCAGTATTATATATCAAAATAAACCTTGAAAACCGGCGAAAATGAATCTTTGGCTTATATAAACATTCTAGGCACCAGTCTCCCGTAATCGTCCATGAAGCACAAAGGACACCCGGTCAGAAATCAAAAAATCCCGCTGGCCGAGAAAACTATTAAAATAGGGTACTGGAAACTAGGGACAATAGTCTTGCCCAAAACAGAGCGCTAATTTCCAACCGTGTATAAATAGAACATTTGTCACAAAGAAAATAGAACATTTGTTATTTAGTGCGAAAGGAATTAATTAAAAGACAAAAGAGAGAGTCAGCTTGAGTGATCTTTTTTTGTCTTTTGATCAATTCCTATCGTACTAAATCCTAATGTTCTATTTTCTTCATAACAAATGTATATTTTTGTATGACAACCTTAGTGCAAGTAGGTGTATATATAATACAGAGTGTCAAATTTTCTGAAGTTGGCAAGTTCAGAAATTTTCTCGATCGTGTATATATATATAGTACAGAGTGTCAAATTAGAGTGTCAAATTTTCTGAAGTTTACAAGTCCAGAAATGTTTTCGTTCATATTTTTATATATAATATAGAGTGTCAAATTTTCTGAAGTTTAACTTTTCTGTGACGTAATCTAGGAGCGTTAAGGCACAACAGAATCCGTTGGGGGAGGGGGTGGGGAATACTTGACCCAGTTTCTGAAACTATAATTTAAGACAACATTTTCCTCAAACTTCAAAGTTTTGAGACTCTATACGAGTAAATATCGTAGAAATTTGGACAAAGTTTAGATGCAAAATAAAGCGTTACTTAGTATTCAAATATTACCGTCAAGACAGGTCAAGCGTACATTGAATTCATTATCTTCGCTATATACTCTTTGATGATACAGTTTTATAAATAACGTAAATGCATGCTTAGATTTCAAGGACTCAGCATCAATTCGAGCCTGAATCAAATTGTTTTGAATATACATATATTTTCAGTATTCGAAATGTTTTCTGAGGAAAGAATGAATTTAATATTCGTACGTAATCTAGGAGCGTTAAGGCACAACAGAATCCGTTGGGGGGAGGGGGTGGGGAATACTTGACCCAGTTTCTTAAACTATAATTTAAAACAGCAAAATCTTGAAAATCCATACCATATTCAAGACAAATTATCAACTGTTCTGGTTGAGTGAATCAATACCGGAATTCAGAGAGAAACGTATGACTCAACGTCTGAATCTGTGGTCTAGGGATACCCTCCCTCCCCTCCCCTCCCCTCCTCAGAAGATTTGGTACTCACGCTGCATGACAGTGGGAATTTTCCTTGTTTACGTGACGCTTCAACAATTTCCTGTCAGATTCCTCGGTCAGTCTGGAATCATCCAGAGGTTTGTATCAGTGCTTTCGTGCTGCCAAACAGTAGCTGAAGATTTGATAACTAGATGCTCTTCTTTTGTGGTTAAAAGTCTGAAAACAGCTTACTTAAGGTAGGAAAGTTATAGATTCTGGCTACGAAAGGACATCAGTTGATTTCGATTCAATAATATTAATGAATTAGAATGTTTTAGGAGCACAAAATGGTTAGTGTCTAGTTCTTGATTAGCTGACTATTTTAGACAAGTTAAGAGTGGGGCTTTACAAATTCAGAAAATTTCTGAATTTACTTATGTGTACTAATACAAGCAATATTTTCTAGATTTTGATATCTGTTATATATATAATGGAATGTAATAAATCATTAATTTCTGAATTTGACACTCGATAAATACGATCGAGAAAGTTTCTGAACGTCTAAACTTCAGAAAATTTGACACTTTGTATTATATATATACATGATCGAAAACATTTCTGGACTTGTAAACTTCAGAAAATTTGACACTCTGTACCGGTATATATACAGGGATCGAAAACATTTCTGAACTTGTAACCTTCAGAAAATTTGACTCTGTATTATATATAAACATGATCGAAAAAATTTCTGGACTTGTAAACTACAGAAAATTTGACATTCAGTACTGTATTTAAATTTTCTGAAGTTTACAAGTCCAGAAATTTTTTCTTTCGTATTTATATATAATACAGTGTCAAATTTTCTGAAGTTTACATGTTCAGAAATTTTTTCGTTTGTTTTTATATAGTACAGAGTGTCAAATTTTCTGAAGTTTACAAGTCCAGAAATTTTTTCTTTCGTATTTATATATAATACAGTGTCAAATTTTCTGAAGTTTACATGTTCAGAAATTTTTTCGTTTGTTTTTATATAGTACAGAGTGTCAAATTTTCTGAAGGTTACAAGTTCAGAAATGTTTTCGATCCCCTGTATATATACCGGTACAGAGTGTCAAATTTTCTGAAGTCTACAAGTCCAGAAATGTTTTCGTTCGTATTTATATATAATACAGTGTCAAATTTTCTGAAGATGGAAAGTTCTGAAATTTTCTCGATCGTGTATATCTAATCGAATTATATATATAATACAGAGAGTCAAATTTTCTGAAGTTTACAAAGTTCAGAAATTTCTTTTTCGTTCGTATTTACACCTACTTGCAGTAAGGTTGTCATACGAAATAGAACATTTGTCACAAAGAAAATAGAACATTTGTTATTTAGTGCGAAAGGAATTAATCAAAAGACAAAAGAGAGAGTTCAGCTTGAGTGATCTTCTTTTGTCTTTTAATCAATTCCTATCGTACTTAATCCTAATGTTCTATTTTCTTTATAACAAATGTATATTTTTGTATGACAACCTTATTGTAAGTAGGTGTATATATAATACAGTGTCAAATTTTCTGAAGTTTAACTTTTCTGTGACGTAATCTAGGAGCGTTAAGGCACAACAGCATCCGTTGGGGGAGAGGGTGGGGAGTACTTGACCCAGTTTCTGAAACTATAATTTAAGACAACATTTTCCTCAAACTTCAAAGTTTTGAGACTCTATACGAGTAAATATCGTAGAAATCGGACAAAGTTTAGATGCAAAATAAAGCGTTACTTAGTATTCAAATATTACCGTCAAGACAGGTCAAGCGTACATTGAATTCATTATCTTCGCTATATACTCTTTGATGATACAGTTTTATAAATAACGTAAATGCATGCTTAGATCTCAAGGACTCAGCATCAATTCGAGCCTGAATCAAATTGTTTTGAATATACATATATTTTCAGTATTCGAAATGTTTTCTGAGGAAAGAATGAATTTAATATTCGTACGTAATCTAGGAGCGTTAAGGCACAACAGAATCCGTTGGGGGGAGGGGGTGGGGAATACTTGACCCAGTTTCTGAAACTATAATTTAAGACAGCAAAATCTTGAAAATTTGACACTTTGTATTATATATATACACGATCGAAAAAATTTCTGGACTTGTAAACTACAGAAAATTTGACATTCAGTACTGTATTTAAATTTTCTGAAGTTTACAAGTCCAGACATTTTTTCGTTCGTATTTATATATAATACAGTGTCAAATTTTCTGAAGTTTACATGTTCAGAAATTTTTTCGATCGTGTATATATATATATAGTACAGAGTGTCAAATTTTCTGAAGTTTACAAGTCCAGAAATTTTTTCGATCATGTTTATATATAATACAGAGAGTCAAATTTTCTGAAGGTTACAAGTTCAGAAATGTTTTCGATCCCCTGTATATATACCGGTACAGAGTGTCAAATTTTCTGAAGTCTACAAGTCCAGAAATGTTTTCGTTCGTATTTATATATAATACAGTGTCAAATTTTCTGAAGATGGAAAGTTCTGAAATTTTCTCGATCGTGTATATCTAATCGAATTATATATATAATACAGAGAGTCAAATTTTCTGAAGTTTACAAAGTTCAGAAATTTCTTTTTCGTTCGTATTTACACCTACTTGCAGTAAGGTTGTCATACGAAATAGAACATTTGTCACAAAGAAAATAGAACATTTGTTATTTAGTGCGAAAGGAATTAATTAAAAGACAAAAGAGAGAGTTCAGCTTGAGTGATCTTCTTTTGTCTTTTAATCAATTCCTATCGTACTTAATCCTAATGTTCTATTTTCTTCATAACACATGTATATTTTTTTTAATGCCAACATTATTGCAAGTAGGTGTATATATAATACAGAGTGTCAAATTTTCTGAAAGTTGGCAAGTTCAGAAATTTTCTCGATCGTGTATATATATATAGTACAGAGTGTCAAATTATAGTGTCAAATTTTCTGAAGTTTACAAGTCCAGAATTTTTTTCGTTCGTATTTATATATAATACAGAGTGTCAAATTTTCTGAAGTTTAAATTTTCTGTGACGTAATCTAGGAGCGTTAAGGCACAACAGAATCCGTTGGGGGGAGGGGGTGGGAAATACTTGACCCAGTTTCTGAAACTATAATTTAAGACAGCAAAATGTTGAAAATCCATACCATATTCAAGACAAATTATCAACTGTTCTGGTTGAGTGTATCAATACCGGAATTCAGAGAGAAACGTATGACTCAACGTCTGAATCTCTGGTCTAGGGATACCCTCCCTCCCCTCCCCTCCTCAGAAGATTTGATACTCACGCTGCATGACAGTGGGAATTTTCCCTGTTTACGTGACGCTTCAACAATTTCCTGTCAGATTCCTCGGTCATAATATTAATGAATTAGAATGTTTTAGAGCACAAAACCGGGGTTAGTGTTTAGTTCTTGATTAGCTGACTATTTTAGACAAGTTAAGAGTGGGGCTTTACAAATTCAGAAAAATTCTGAATTTGCTTATATGTACTAATACAAGCAATATTTTCTAGATTTTGATATCTGTTATATATATAATGGAATGTAATAAATCATTAATTACTGAAGTTGCCAACTTCAGAAAATTTGACACTCTGTACTATATATATACACGATCGAAAAAATTTCTGGACTTGTAAACTTCAGAAAATTTGACTCTGTATTATATATAAACATGATCGAGAAAATGTCTGAACTTGTAAACTACAGAAAATTTGACACTCAGTACTGTATTTAAATTTTCTGAAGTTTACAAGTTCAGACATTTCTTTTTCGTTCGTATTTATATATAATACAGAGTGTACTGGTTTTCTGAAGTTTACAAGTTCAGAAATTTTCTCGATCGTGTATATATATAGTACAGAGTGTCAAATTCAGAAATTACTGATTTATTACATTCCATTATATATATATTACAGATATCAAAATCTAGAAAATATTGCTTCTATTAGTACATATAAGTAAATTCAGAATTTTTCTGAATATATGAATTCACGTTAAGATCTAGAGTGGATGTCAGCAAGCACCAGACAAAATCGAAATTTCTTGGCAACACTTGAAAAATAGGTTTTGCTCGTCTACACGAATCCGATCCGGCTGAAACCGCATAGAAATATATGCGTCCACACGAATCCGCGTATCCGGAGGATTCAAGTAAAAGTATGCGGTTTCGGTGACCGCATTTTTGTGTGGACGATAGGCCGATTCGCATCAAAAAGTATGCGGTTTCAAAAGTATCCCGATCCGTGTAAACGGGGCCTTAGATTTTAGTCGGAACGAGTGAAAATGTTAATTAAGCAGTGAAAATATTCATCAAATAAAGCCACCTTGTGTAACGAATCTATTTAACCTTTGGTCTTGATAATATCATAATTATTTTACTTGTTATATAGACTTCATTCACTGTTATTTATGGAGGTTTTTGGTTATTTCTGAATATTTTGTGGATTTTTATATTTGACATACGTTTTCTTATTAAAAATGTAGCCCCAAAATACTGGCCATTTAAACGATACAATGAAATCAAACAAGTATTTGGATTTTGAAAGTCGAAGTGATGGCCAGTCTTCCGAATTAAAATTTTCTTGTGTATTTTGTTTTTTATATCCGAGAAATGATGTTAAAGTTACGTAAAACTCAGTTATTTACGGTAGTGAAATCAACATGGGCGCCTAATTACCCAGGGAATATTCATGATAACTGTAGAATAATATCTATAAAAACTCGATCATTGATTCTGACCTTGTCTAAGTTGTTGAAATGAATAGATAAACGGCTGTTTAATCGATTATTTTCCAGGTTACGTCCGTAATCTTGTGTGGCGTGACAGACTAATTTTGAAAATTCTCGACGCTCCTGGATTGTCTGATGTTTTACATTGATCTTCGATGTTCAATATCTTTTAACTGAGAATCCTTATAACCTTGTTTTCTCATATTGATTATGTTTCCCGATAAATTAACGCTAAACCACAAAAACAAATTTTCAAAATCTTTTTGAAATTTGATGTTGTTGAGTTGATTGACAGCATATTGATCATGTACACGTTCATATACACGTCAACATGAGGTGAGCTAGTTATGCGTGACTTTTTAATAGTACACAATGCAAGGGAAAAATCTGATAAATATCCGAAATTTTAGTTGAAAATTACTAGACGGACCATATCAGATATATGGGGTCAGATATATGGGAGGGGGGATTTTTTTGGTGGGGTGTAGTTTTTCATTTTAATTTATGGCTGTGCAGGACTTTTTTTCTTCTTGTTTTGTTTATGTGCATAATACTTTTCAAGGTCAAGGCTATGCTCTAAATTCAATTTGGTTTTGTAATTGCCTAAAACCACCCCCCCCCCCCTCCCCCAAAAAATCTAATCGCCCAAGTGACCCAAACACGATATTTTCGTATTTTCGTATCATAGCTATATGTTTTTATAGAAGTTTACTGAACACGGCAAAACTCCCGAGAAGATACCGAATTTTACAAAAAAAAAAAAAAAACTCCAAGCTTAATTTTCTGTCTATTTTTTATTGGATATAACACAGCATTATTAACACGGTTGATGCATCAGTAAAATATTATAGTAGTATTATAGGAGCAAACAAGGAATTTGTTGTGCCTTCGCTTTTGGGTGGGTCGGGAAACGAGGTTGCACATTGATTTGTCAAAGTTGTAGTGTTTTCATTTTATTTTTCGTCGTTGCAATTCATAAAGCTAGTGATGATATACACTATTTAATGGCAAAGCACAGTGAATGGGTTAGCAGGTTGCTGTTGTATTCGGACATGGAGGGTTATTTTTGCAAGTGATAGGAGTGATCGGCGATCGACCCCTATAAGGTTCTACAGTTTAAAAGAGCTGTTAAAGCTATGTTGATATCAACAACTTCAACCCCCCTCCTTCGTCAGTGAGAATGGTTGTGGGATAGGTTGCAAAGCAATTATTAGTAGAAGGGAAATGGTTATGAAGCCCTTTGTTGTATGTTTTGTACACTTTTTTTCAAGCGTGACCGTGCATAATCTTTTGTTTCGCAATTGTTTTAGCCATATTGGATACGTCTGAGTGAACAGACCAAAAATCATTATTTTGGCTGTTGCTTCAATTACTCAAAGATTTAGAACAAATATTACAATATTCCTTACAATAATCTCATAGAAAAAGTTTATGTTGACTCATTTTGCAATTTTGATTGGCCGTAAAGAAAATGTTGTGCACGGTCAAGACCGGTTCAACTTCGAAATGCAAACAAAGAAGTACAACAAAAGGTTTCCTAACCAGTCCCCTCTATAAACTATGATCAATATTAAACAACCAAATGAAGATAATTAAACATCACATTTCAAAACAACCGCATGCTGGGTAACTGCGGTAGGGTTGGCCGATATTGGTCAAACAGCCACTTATATCTGTAAAATAATTTGCAAAAGAAAAAAGCAGTTGTACCGTTTAGTTATGTGTTCGTTAATACTAACTTTAGTTTATTTCTAATTAAATGCATGAACGAATGAATGAACGAATGAATGAATGAAAGGAGAAATACATGAATAAAAAAGGCAAAAATACAAAAAGAATAAACACACGTATATAAAAAACCGCGATAAATTGTTGCCCTAAAAAGGAATATTACTTCACATCTTTTTCAATTCATAGTATTTCACAGTTATCGCAGGACCATAGATACCCTGGAGAAGGTATTATTTTATGCGGTCTTCGGTACAGGCAGCCCAAGCTCTTGCCATTAACCTTAATAAAAAAGCGACTTTTTTCAAAAAAACTCAATTAATTAGCGACTTTTCGCCAGATATATAACCAAACTCTACACAACATTGATATGTTGATGTCAAAGTGATTTGTTCCGTAATTTAAAATACCCCCCTCCCCTCTACATAAAAAGCGTCAATGGTCAAGAGACTGGTCTGCCTGTGGTGATCTAGACAATGTTTTGTCACACTCAGCGATTAGATGCATGTCAGATGTAGGAACTGGCTACGATTCTTTTCGACAAGATTTAGACTCATAGTTTGCACGCTCTAGGTTTTGGCATATACGTGGGGCACAAACTTTAAATGATAGAATAATGTTTTAAGATTATGAAAGCCAAAGACGTTTTTGTGTCCGTGTAAATAAGTCGGGAACCGAACATTTTCAAAACTAGACGCTCTGTGAGCGATTACTCGGGCTACTGAACAGAAGGGATTCTGAGGGATTGAAATTCATAATGTATCATACATAGATCATGCACAATACATATATAGTGGGGTACCTCTTTTAAGTGGTCACCCTCTATTAGGCGATCACAATAAAAAGTCCCAAATCTATTCATATACCTATTCTATACCTGTATTCATCAGCCAACCTCTATTAAGAGGCCACTTTGGAAAGTCCCGAGGGTCACTGCTTAATAGAGGTACCACAGTAAACATAGGAACTAACTGATGCAAATTCAGTTAGTCACGAGCAAACTGATCACGCTCTAACGCAGGCATATTATACGTATAGAAACCTATCCTGAGACACAAATAGGAAAACGTTATTATATCCAAGGAGATGACAGAGCCAGAGTTGTGTTATATTTTATGCATTTTAACCCACTTCGTGTTTTGATGCATTGGTTGGTAGTTTAAAACAGCATTAAAAATGTTTCATAAATTCACATAATTACACAAAGCTATCCTGAGGAACTAATAGGAAAATGTGAAGAAGGACTAAATTGGTTGATTAATGTTAACAAAATATTTGAAATGTGCACAAAAATAAACAAATAATCATTTAATTTTAGGTTCTTCCGAAGGAAGACTATGTCTTAAAATGCTGCGTGGTGAATCTTAGGTCTCAAATGTGCCTTTTCGGGCTTCCTGTGGTCCTATTGTGTTTCAGCCAATGAGAACCGATCAAAACTTTCAACTTGATGTTTCCATGTCGATGTCAAACTCAACCAATCCGAGTGCTTTCTTTTTTGAAATCTATTGTCATATTGTCAAATGTGTCGTGTGTAGGTAGGTCTATCTATTCACACACGGAGAAATAGAGGGAAAGTCTCCTTAAAGTTGTACTTGCGTTGAAACATAATATGGAGGAAATCAAGCATAGAACGCTGCTCTCACATACAAATGCACACGCCATTCGTGTTAGGCCCACACTAAAAGATGTTCAGCGAAATGTTCGGAACGGCCCGGTCCACGAATCTGTTAGCATTGATAGCATTGAAAGCAAAGTTCTTTCCAGTCTAATCAGTTCTCACGAGAAAGCAAACGAGCCAAATATGACTCTTAACTACAATACAACTTACAAAACTATAACCACTGACATGAAAACTGACTGTATGAATGCTGAGTGTTTGTGGTCCGAGCTGTGTAACTTCTTAGTCCACACCAGCTGGAAAGTTGTCATACTTCGATTTTTTAGAGTGTGGAAGTCTTCGGTTCGTCCTCGCTACTTCGTCCTCGCTTGAGTTTGAATCAAATTAATGACCCTTAAAAGTTTGAACACCTCAAGATACGAAATAATTTTTTTCCAAATCCCTGCACAATAAAAAACATCTAAACATACTCCACAACTTCCTACGACTGACTTTTCTAACCTTTGAAGAGATTGACACTCATTCTTTGTAAATATTTATCGACTGGAACATAGTCTCCAGCTAATATCAAGATTAACTGTTTGACATTGGCGCCAGAAGTCCACGTAAGCGGTCTTTGAGCGTCTAGTTTTAATGAGAAATGTCCTTATCCCAAATTTCATTATGTTGTTATTGAGAAAATGAAAACTAAGTCTCAGAAACATTATTATCAAGAACCTTTTGAGAAATAAACGTCACGAAAATAAAGATCGACAGTTCTTGAGGCATTTGTGTTTTTTTTTTTGGGTAATGGGCTCCTGGCTGTATGAATCTGCTCGACATATATTTCTATGTGCCGGGATGCCTGTGTTAGAAAGTGTTGACATTTCACCCCGTCCCCTCCCCGGCCCAAAGCGCCGCTACGAAGTTAGAATGCGATCTAGAGTTCGAAAACTCGAAAGCTTCGAAAATTTGAAGTTGTTCTTGAAAATTGAACGTCAGAACAAGAAAGATAGATAGTTACTAAAGCAATTTGTGTAATTTTTGAGGCGATTTGGGCCTTTGAGAGTGGTTTTCAGACAGGCCGATTTGAATGTTTTCATGCCATGTTGACGGTGTTCGCTTTGTAGGCTTCGTGAAGGAAGTCACGTTCTCTGACATTATGAAGAACAAAAATAGCTCATTAATCGAAATAAACTCAAGATTTCTGTTTGTAAGAGATTGATAATATGCCGTAGCGAATGCAATTCTGCTGGCACATCTTCTGTTTTGTGCTAGAAAGGACTTCGCTATTAACGGCGGATCATTGGCCAATACCAAATTGAGTAGAGGACTGGGTACTAGTTTGTCTAATTAATGTAATTAAGAAATGAATCTCATAATTAAATAGAGCACATCAAGATATGTATGATTCCTGAGTTTGGTTGCATTTGGTTGTATTCTGACCAAGATACAGCCTCATAAAATTGCCTAAAAATAGAAGGAAATGTATGGTTTGGAAGGACGCCTGTCCCTCCAATCCATAGTTTCCTTTGTAATTTTGGGCAGTTTTGAATGGCTGCAACTCACTCAATATCCAACCAAAGGCACAAAATCTCAGGAATCTTGCATATCTTGACCTGCTGTTTTATATTATGAGGTTCATTTCTTAATTAAATTAATTAGGGAAACTAGTACCCAGTCTTCTACTCGATTTGGTATTGGCCAATTCCGGCCAAGATATCCTCGTCTTTATAGGGAATGTGTTGCTGATCATCAGTCCAAAATATATACAGCTTTCTGAGGAATCGAGGAATCGAGGAATCGGAGTTAAACGAGTAAACGCGAGTCGATGTTCGACACTAACAATTTACTCGTCATTTTCACAATGAATCGTCTTCACATGTTTGGTTTTTATTTCAATCGATATTTATTCGTTCGTATTAACCTTCGGTCAGCGATCGTTGCCCATGCGCTGTCATGCCCTACTAGGAACGCCTGGGACCTGACCCTCCAATTTGAGGACAACGACAAAGAATAATACGACGACGACGACGAAGAACCGTTTGCATTTTTAGACTCGAGCTACCACAGGTAGCCCAAGTAATTAGTCTGTCACGCCACACAAGATTACGGACCTTTAACCTGGAAAATAATCGATTAAACAGCCGTTTATCTATTCATTTCAATAACTTGGACAAGGTCAGAATCAATGATCGGGTTTAGTTTTGATATTAAACAGTTATCATGAATATTCCCTGAGTAATTAGGCGCCCTTGTCGATTTCACTACCGTAAATACATGAGTTTTACGTAACTTTAACATCATTTCTCGGATATATATATATAAAAAAAAAAATACACAAGAAAATTTTGACATCCGAAGACTGGCCATCACTTTGACTTTTATAATCCAAAAACTTGGTTGATTTTATTGTTTCGCACATAGTTTAAATGGCCAGAATTTTGGGGCTACTTTTTTAATAAGAAAAAGTATGTCAAATATAAAAATCCACAAAATATTCAGAAATAACCCAAAACCTCCAAAAAATAACAGTAAATGAAGTCTATATAACAAGTAAAATAATTATGATATTATCAAGACCAAAGGTCAAATAGATTCGTTACACGAGGTGACTTTATTTTATGAATATTTTCACTGCTTAATTAGCATTTTCCGTTCCGACCACAGGCAGCCCAAGCAATTCATTTTTACAGTAGAGACACAAGGTAGAGATATGTGAGGAAAAAATCGGTATTTTTTTATGAAATCAATTTGAACATATTTCAATCCTGCGTAGTTGTTAAACTTATTTAATGTCATTCTGGGTGGTTTTTGAACGTTTTTAACATTTTTTCTTAATGTTTGCCCACCTGTACTTAAATATGGAAAGGCTGGTCACTCGTGATCGAGATCGCTTGTCTTCGATGATCCTTCTGTCCAGAGATCAGCAAAATTTTCACGGATCCCCAGTCAGACCTCACGAAATCATAGATATTGAACGATTTTCAACGACAATTTTCCTTCAGATGATTTGTGACTAGCGCTTAACAGACACCGATAACTTCGCAACCGGGCCTTCTTTTGTAAAACTCATTCTGATTGGACGACTCTATTCCATGGTTACCAATCATCCAATCAGAATGAGTTTTACAAAAGAAGGCCCGGTTACGAAGTTATCGGTGTCCTTTAAGCGCTAGTCACAGATCATCTGAAGGAAAATTGTCGTTGAAAATCGTTCAATATCTATGATTTCGTGAGGTCTGTCTGGGGATCTGTGAAAATTTTGCTGATCTCTGGACAGAAGGATCATTAATCTATTTGCTGAGGGGATTTTGAAAGCAAAAGAAGGATTAAACTTGATTTTTTCGACAATCAAAGACAAGCGATCTCGATCACGAGTGACCAGCCTTTCCATATTTAAGTACAGGTGTTCAAACATTAAGAAAAAATGCTCTAAAACGTTCAAAAAACACAAAGAATGACATTAAATAAGTTTAACAACTACACAGGATTGAAATATGTTCAAATTTATTTCAATAAAAAGTATCGATTTTTTCCTCACATATCTCTACTGTAAAAGTGTATTGCTTGGGCTGCCTGTGTTCCGACTAAAATCTAAAATCTATCTCAAGATCTAAAGACTATTTTGAGGAACAAACTATACCACGATTATAATAGATAATCGAAATATGGCGACCTTCTATTGTTTTTGACTGGCTAGCCTCGTGTTCACGTTGGAACACAATAGTATTTTAACATGTATGCGAGGCTGGTCAGTCAAGAACAATAGTTATTCAAATTGGCCGCCATATTTTGATTCGGTGTATAGGCTACAAAATATAAAAGTATGAGCAAAATCAATTTTTCAAGTGTTGCCGCAGAATGTTTGATGTTTGTACTGACATTATCTCCTATGTAAGAAAAGAACGAAACTAAGTCTTACATTGACTTGTTCCAAACGTTTCTAACGATTCCGAACTTGAAACTAAAATAATTGTCTTGACTAACAAAATGCGAGTAACCTAAAACGATTACTACTTGTCTAAGCTTGTAGCGATCACTAGACATAACTGTAAAATTGAAAATATATTAAGCTGTTCAAATCATTGTAAAGAGGTCAAGCTTGAAGACGGCAGGACAATTGGTTTTCGAGATATGATTAAACAAATATGGGGCGGTGTTTGAATACTATGTATTACGTATTCGAATTTTTTAATATTCGTACGTAATCTAGGTGCAGTAAGCAGAGGGGAGTTTTGTACGAGCATGCGCTAGACCGCTGAACTATTAAAAATTCACATGACCGCAATTGCTAACCGCTAAAGTGTTTACTATTTTCTTAATTTGATTGGTCAATAAGTGTTAGGTAATTTATACAATTTCAGAAAAACATTTCTCGTCGCATTGATAATTAGGCATTGTTCACAAAGGCATTGTTCACTAATCAACTAATGACGGTGTCACGGCGTACTCATCACGGATGACACGTAATAGTACGACAGGCGCTGTAATACAATAACAAAATCGATATTTTGACTCATTTCCCCATTTTTGCCACTAAAATCAATAGTATGGCATGAAATGACAATCAACTGACTGATGTTTTCTGAAATAATATTTTTGGAAGTTAGCCAAAAGTGAATGAGTACATAATGTGTTCCAGAATCAACTCAAGAAAAAATGAATAAATCGTTCACCGATCTCACCACATTCTTTGCTACATAATATTTAACACTCGAGGAAAGTCATCGATTCATTTTGAAAAATAATAATAAGAACATTGCAGTTAAATACCGATGGTTGTGGTATACCGATGCATATTTTCAAAAATATAACATTTCCCCATTTTTTGTAAAATCAAGATTGTGAAATTATCTTTCAATGAAAAATAGTCAAAGCATTTTTGCAATAAAATGTTTGGAAGTTAGTTTAGATTTTGAGATAAATGATTATGAAATAGTAACATTTTAGCAGTTTCTTGTACGGGACTGCGATTTCATGCGAAAGTTCCGCAGAAATAATTGAAGCGATTGGAACGGTGCCTATTTTAGTTTTCTTTTACTCATAAGCATTAACCTTAGTTTAAATATCCAGAGTCGCAGTATCTACTGAGCCAAAGAAAGATGACCACGAAGTCTTTGTTTATCCTCTGAGTTAGCGGTCATGTTGTGTAGTTAAAGGCGTTTATTCGCGTTACATATAACAAGATATCTCGTTTTCTTGACATCTAATTAGCACAGCAATATATTCTCCATATCGAAGAAGGACCTAAAAAGCTTCTAATGGCAACTTACGGCTATCCAAGCAAGAAAATAACGACGATAAACGACATTAAAAAACGTAAATATTACCCATCTTTGATGGTTATCGGACAAGGTCGACAAAGTCGCGCATGCTCATACCTAACTCCCCTCTGCTGGTGCAGTACAGAATTCGGTAAACTGAGATTTCGGGTAGATTCGGGTATAGTAAATTGAGCTAATATTCCGTCCTGTATTTTAAATTATGTCTATTTTGATTGGTTTCATTTCTTAATCGAATTGATATTTATACTTGGCCCCAGTCCCTTTTTTAATTTTGGAAAGGCTTATTAACAAGTAGCCTTCGTGCAGCCCGTTTATTACTGATTACGGGTAAATAAACGGGCTGCACACAGGCTAATTGACAAGGCTTTATATAAGGAAGTATTCTTTTGTTTTAGTCCATTAGGCTGTACTTGGCCTTGAAATTGTTAGACCATATTACCCAGCTCAATAAATATTTATAGGCAATATATACACCCCACCCCTACAATAATTGCTGGGGCCGGTTGAACGAAGCGTGGATACAGTTATCCACAGTATAGTTTTTTATAGATTTTATAATCCACTGGATAAGGATTTATCCGCTGGATAGCACTTTCGTACAACCGACCCTTGATGGTTATATTCCCTTAACTTTAACAGATGTATACAACAATTCCTGAGGAGTTCACCCCAGATGTGTTGAACTATTTTAGAGCATGTCACGTGACTGCGAACGTCATTCCTGAGGGACTTCGACAATTATTCAAACAACAATGGGACGCTCGCTATCGGTCATCGCACGGTGAATGGAACAACACAGCGAAGAATGGAACTGATTTCTACAAACTGACAACACCAAAAGAACGAGCAACAAAGGCAAGAGAAATTACTATTATAAGAAATGGCAACAGTTCGGAGTGGGACTGCACGTGTCTGTTCTATGCGATCCTTTATTCCAACTGCATCGGAAAAGCAAGTCTTGATACGAAGGTAAAGAAAAGCGTTAATGATCTGCGACTGTACCGTAACAGATTCGCCCACGCCAATCAAGGTAGAGTTACAACTGCAGATTTTCAGACCTCAATACAAGTTGTCATCAACGCCTTTGACAATTTGAGTCTTGATGCTGATGTCTTAAAAAAGATCAAAACGCAAACAAGATTCCCAATAGATGAGCTGCGAGAGATACAGGAAAAATTAGAAAGAGAGATAAAACGCAACGAAGAGCCTCAAACGTTTTGTGATCTTCCTCCCAAGCCGTCGCATGTAGCCATTCAACGCCAAACCGAAGTGGATTCAATAATAAAGGAGATGGAAAGCTTGCAAAATCGGTACCCAAACGAGGTGACACATGTATATCTGTCTGGAAATCCAGGTTGTGGTAAAAGTGAAACAGCAAGACAAGTAGGAGAAAAGTTTTTCAACAAGAATTTTGTTGAGGCATCTAAGATTTTAGTCGCCACGCTCAATGCCTCCAGCCTTGACGCACTGTTAGGATCGTACATTCAGCTAGCCAGTCAACTAAGGTTCAATGAAGATTACATCCAGAGCATTGTGTCATCCAAAACCTTTCCATTACCACAAGATAAAATATTGCAGCTTATTCGACTTGTAAAACCAAAAATCGAGATGTTTTCATTGTGGTTGATGATAATAGATAACGTGGTCGACCTTAAAGAAGTGTCTAGGTTCTTTCCTCGTATCGGTCGGAAGACGACAGGAAAAGGCCAAGTCCTAGTATCATCTCAAGATAGCCAATCAATTCCTCTAGCGAGTCCAAAAATGCACCACTTATCTCTAAGTGAGGGTATGAGGTCTGATGATGCGGTTAGCACACTTTGCGACATATCGGAACAGTCAGATAAAGATCATGACGTAGTGCTTCAAGTTGCAGAAGCACTTGATTTTCAACCACTTGCTCTTGCTTGTGCAGGATTCTACATGAATTTAGTTAATAAGCGCCGCTTTTTGAGCTGGAAGGAATTTCTTTCAAAAATCCAACAGGAATATGTGTCAAAAATTGAGAAGCCCTATCTTGATTCAAGTGGTCAGGTTTACCAGCAATCAATGACAGCAGCAGTCAAGATGGCAATGGAGAGAGTAATGCAAGAAGATCAAATAATGTTGCTGGTATTCCAGTTCATATCAGTGGCTGCCCAAGACCCAATGCCAATCCAGTACATAATTCAGTATGTCGTAAAATGCATGCCAGGTGAAGACGAATATTTGATTGCAGCTCACATTGAACGATCCTCGCTTATTATCACTTTAGAAGATTCACAAAGTGTCCGTGTACACCAGGTTGTATACAGTGTACTTCAAGAAACATTGAGACATGCAGTCCTTGGTGATTGTCTTACTTTGAGTAAAGTAATCGAGTCATTTTCATGTCTCATCATAAACGATGGTGAAGATCCGGATTATGATTTCATAATCTCTACAAAATCTCTTGTTCCTCACTTTTTAGTTTTACAAGAGATTGTTAGTCAAAATGTGAAGTCAATCGCAATGTCAAAAACGCTGACTAAGGAAAAAGCACTTTTAGTCGCAAAATGTTTGTCCTCTGCAATAGGCAACATATGTCAACTGAATGGTAAATTTAAGGTCGCGAGAGTTTGCTACGAAATGTCTCTCTTAATCAAAGAAAACCTTTGTGCGAAGAAAGATGTTTCTTTTTTCAACGAATTGTATAAACTTGGAGAAGTTTTGGTTTGTCTTGGAATGGACAATGAGGCTAAAAGCTATTTTGAAAAGGCACTAGAAAGTCATTCACAAAGTGATAGCGATGATCATTACACCCGCACATTGACAATGCTTGGAGTAGTTCTATCGCGTTTAGGAAAAGCAAGTGATGCTGAAAAATGTATACAGAAAGCATTGAAAAGATCGAAAACAAATTGAATTTAGGAAGGATTTTAAACAATGTGGCCAAAGTATACTACCTCAATAGGAACAACAAAGAAGCCCAATACTATATGGAAAAAGCACTAGATATTGACATTGATATATATGGTGAAAATCATCCCAACATTTCTGAAAAATACAACGATTTTGCGCTGGTGCTGGAAAACTTTCAGAAATATGATCAAGCAAAAGAATATTTAGAAAAAGCCATTGCAATCCAAGAAAATTGTTTTGATGACAACCATCCAATTTTGGCGGTGCATTTAATTAACCTTGGTAAGATGCTGAAAGACCTCAAACAATTAGAGAGAGCAAAGGAATGCATGGAAAGAGCGGTTGCTATTCACGAACGTGTTTATGATGACAACCATCCAAATTTGGCGATAGATTTAAATAGCCTTGGTATGGTGCTGCGAGACCTCAAACAATTAGAGAGAGCAAAAGAATGCATGGAAAGAGCGATTGCTATTGACGAACGTGTTTATGATGACAACCATCCAAATTTGGCGATACATTTAAATAACCTTGGTATGGTGCTGCGAGACCTCAAACAATTAGAGAGAGCAAAGGAATGCATGGAAAGAGCGATTGCTATTGACGAACGTGTTGATGATGACAACCATCCAAATTTGGCGATGCATTTAAATAACCTCGGTTTGGTGCTGCAAGACCTCAAACAATTAGAGAGAGCAAAGGAATGCATGGAAAGAGCGATTGCTATTGACGAACGTGTTTATGATGACAACCATCCAAGTTTGGCGATACATTTAAATAACCTTGGTACGGTGCTGCGAGACCTTAAACAATTAGAGAGAGCAAAGGAATGCATGGAAAGAGCGATTGCTATTGACGAACGTGTTTATGATGACAACCATCCAAGTTTGGCGATACATTTAAATAACCTTGGTACGGTGCTGCAAGACCTCAAACAATTAGAGAGAGCAAAGGAATGCATGGAAAGAGCGATTGCTATTGACGAACGTGTTGATGATGACAACCATCCAAATTTGGCGATGCATTTAAATAACCTCGGTTTGGTGCTGCGAGACCTCAAACAATTAGAGAGAGCAAAGGAATGCATCGAAAGAGCGGTTGCTGTTGGTAAATGCGTGTATGATGAGAATCATCCTAACTGGAAATTGCTTCTAAAAAACATGAACCTTGTAGTTAAAGATTTAGAGAACAGAAACAACAGGGGGATTGAGAGCTCGTTGCTTCGCATGCTTCAATATCTAGGAAATATGTTTAGGAGAAGATAGAAAATTATAAAATCATAGATCGTCTTTTTCATCACTGCTATCCGTTACGGCTACCATCTTGAATTCTATTGCATGTTTTGTGTATTAAGTTAGGAATAGGAAACTGATCGTAACAGCTGCTGCACATACATAAATTACGATACTGTCACGCACAGGTTTTCCACTCACGCGAAAATTGTTTATTTTCATTAGTATATATCTTGACATCACCGTACAGTGCTGGGGCCGGTTGTACAAAATGGTGGATAAAGTTATCCATTGCGTAGGTTTTTTTTATAGATTTTATGTGCTTGATAAGGATTTATCTGCTGCAAAGCGCTATCCACCCTTCTTACAACCGTCCCCTGTTATTTCAACAGCAGCCACTTAAATAACGGCCACGATAAATTGATGATTAACCAATCATTTTGTAGCTTTCAGCTCACGATTAATTTTATTGGCTAATGCTGCAATCATTTGTAACTCTGTCTGGTTGACCATTTTCTGATTGGTTGATTTTGTATCAAAATGGCCCCCAGTTTAATAACGGGTTAGAGACTGATACGAGTGTTTTGTGCACAAATATACGCACGCGCTGACTGTACTTTGAAATTTTCAATACCACACTTAGCGACAGTCTGCAAGTGCGTATATTTGTGCACAAAACACGAGTTTTAGACCATCGAGTTGATTTTTCGTCGACCAACACAGGAAGCCCACGCTGTCCATCCGTACGTCCGTGTACTTCGCGATTCTGATTGGCTACTTAATTCATGGCGGGAATTGACAAGGGTGCGTGCGTCTTTGAAAAAGAAGATCACAACACTACAGTCTGCAAGTGCGTATATTTGTGCACAAAACACGAGTTTGAAGTCTCTAACCCTTTTAATATTCAATCTCAATTTACTGCGTATTATTACATCGGGACAAGAAGATCACAACACTACTTTGTCTACCGTAAAAGCACTTTCAATTCAAAAATAAGTACAAAATACATACAAAAAATCATTTGATAGTAATTGAATTTACACAATTATAGGAAAATGATATCACTCAGCAAAATGTACAAGCTTTGTACATCACAACAAAGAAAGTTTTCATTCGTCTTGCTTCAAGTCGCCGTTCAATTCGGTACTCGGTAAAAGTCGTTCGAAGTATTATTTTGCGTCTTCTTGAATCCTTACGTACATGCAGCTATTTATATCGAAAACAAATAAAACTTAGTGATGTTTTCATTCAGTTTCTTGCGAATTAATAGTTTTTTTTGTGTATTTGTACACAAACCACGAGTTTTAAGCTGAATTCACTGCGACACAAACAGAAGATCACAACATTAAGCTTACTTTGTCTAACGTAAAAGCACTTTTAATTTAAAAATAAGTACAAAATATGAAACCTTACATGAAGATATTTATATCGAAAACAAATAAAACAGACAACCTTAGCGATATTTTCGTTCAATTTCTTGCGAATAAACAGTTTTTTTAAAGTGCATATATCACCTAGGCAAGTTTTTATACCATTTAAAGTTTTTTTCAGGAAATTTGGAAATTTGAAAAAATCATCGATTTTTTATAAGCCTTCAAAGTTGGGAGTTGAGCCAAAAAAAGCGAGCATCACGGGAGACTGCATGGTACCATAGCCTTTGTGACGTAGTGTCTGGGACGGTCTCCGAGGCGAGATCAAGCAAAACACTACAATTCTACGGTTCAAGCGTCTTGTATCCTCTCAAAATCGTGTAATTATGCCTTCATTAGTTCCCAAAACACTACATTTCTACGTTTCAGGCGTCTTAGTCGTGAAATTATATGTTCTGTTAGCTTTTCTAGTCTTTTTGACAGCTATAACAGCGATAAAGCGGGTATGGTACGTGGATGCCACACATACTACATCTCTTCGGGAAAAGGTTATCAGTTTATAACATAACGGTGAATCAAAAGACCATGTTTTGTTGATGTTTATCAAGGAGGAATAATGATCTGAATGAAATTGTCATTAAGAACAACTTGAATTAATGTAACGATAAACCGGCAGCTGAGTTTAGTGCGGCCGATTAAAAATACTTTTAGCGCATTTTTAAGGCATAAAATAGATTAGTTTGGACAGAGTTTGTGTTTAATTGTACTAGAAAAGAGATGCCTGTAGTTTGAAATGATGAATGATACCTTCTATTTGTATGCAGGGTTAAACTGAGTTTAAGTTACAAAAGGCCGGCAATAAGATTTGAATTCTGCATACTAGTATTTGTTATGCTTTTAGAATGAGTCAATGCGAGAACTGAACTTCGTCTAGAATCTTTCTGGTTAGTATATGAAAATAACTTCGTACCATTTGATTAAACGAGCCTTCAAAGTTTATACCATGCCAGAAATAGGAACAGCAAACCATAATTGTTTTCTTGCTACAAGTACCACATAGTACCTATACGCATTATTGTATTGTGTACTACTATTGTGTACTGTACTACTATTGTGCACTATTGTATACCAAAATATAGCAGCTATCGATACCTAGTATCTCAGTATCTCAGTATCTCAGTATCTCAGTATCACAGTATCTCAGTATCACAGTATCTCAGTATCACAGTATCTCAGTATCACAGTATCTCAGTATCACAGTATCTCAGTATCACAGTATCTCAGTATCACAGTATCTCAGTATCACAGTATCACAGTATCACAGTATCACAGTATCACAGTATCACAGTATCACAGTACCACAGTATCACAGTACCACAGTATCACAGTACCACAGTACCACAGTACCACAGTACCACAGTACCACAGTACCACAGTACCACAGTACCACAGTACCACAGTACCACAGTACCACAGTACCACAGTACCACAGTACCACAGTACCACAGTACCACAGTACCACAGTATCACAGTATCACAGTACCACAGTACCACAGTACCACAGTACCACAGTACCACAGTACCACAGTATCTCAGTATCTCAGTACCTCAGTACCACAGTATCTCAGTACCACAGTATCTCAGTACCACAGTATCTCAGTATCTCAGTACCTCAGTACCACAGTACCACAGTACCACAGTATCTCCGTACCACAGTATCTCCGTACCACAGTACCACAGTACCACAGTACCACAGTACCACAGTACCACAGTACCACAGTATCACAGTATCACAGTACCACAGTACCACAGTACCACAGTACCACAGTACCACAGTACCACAGTATCTCAGTATCTCAGTACCTCAGTACCACAGTATCTCAGTACCACAGTATCTCAGTACCACAGTATCTCAGTATCTCAGTACCTCAGTACCACAGTACCACAGTACCACAGTATCTCCGTACCACAGTATCTCCGTACCACAGTACCACAGTACCACAGTACCACAGTACCACAGTATCTCAGTACCACAGTACCACAGTACCACAGTACCACAGTACCACAGTACCACAGTACCACAGTACCACAGTACCACAGTACCACAGTACCACAGTACCACAGTACCACAGTACCACAGTACCACAGTACCACAGTACCACAGTACCACAGTACCACAGTACCACAGTACCACAGTACCACAGTACCACAGTACCACAGTACCACAGTACCACAGTACCACAGTACCACAGTACCACAGTACCACAGTATCACAGTACCACAGTACCACAGTACCACAGTACCACAGTACCACAGTATCACTGTACCACAGTACCATAGTATCACAGTATCACAGTATCACAGTACAACAATACCATAGTATCACAGTATCACAGTACCAAAGTACCATAGTATAATAGTACCACAGTATCACAGTACCACAGTACCACAGTATCACAGTACCACAGTATCACAGTACCACAGTATCACAGTACCAGTGGTACTGTGGTACTGTGGTACTGTGGTACTGTGGTACTGTGGTACTGTGGTACTGTGGTACTGTGGTACTGTGGTACTGTGGTACTGTGGTACTGTGGTACTGTGATACTGTGATACTGTGGTACTGTGGTACTGTGGTACTGTGGTACTGTGATACTGTGGTACTGTGGTACTGTGATACTGTGGTACTGTGATACTGTGATACTGTGATACTGTGATACTGTGATACTGTGATACTGTGATACTGTGATACTGTGATACTGTGATACTGTGATATTATGACAATTTCATACTGCGACACACGTAGTAATAATTATGCTATTCTTAAACAGACAATAATACATAATACATAGACTCAACCATAATACATGACAATATGACGTAAAACATGTTGGGTCGGTGTAAAAAGGTTGAAAAGGAAAAAAGGGGTGGAAGTAACAGGAAGAAAAAGTGACCAGTTAAAAGCGGTACCCTGGTACAGGTAGCAAGATAAAAAAGACAGAGAAGCAATCCCATAACAGGCAGCATAAGAAAGTTGCATTTATTGGCTTCAAAGTGTTTTTTTTTTTTTATTATAGAGGTTATTCTTATAGAAGCCGTAATTCCGTAAAGCTTCAAGTGATGTCAAACATACTTCAGTATCTAGAAAAGCAACATTGTTTTGAGAGATTTCTCTAAAGAATTCGATCGTAGTAGCGTGGTGTAAATTTGCATAATTGACAAAGTTGCCGTGGCTCTTCGCGTAAGTTGTCAAGCAACGGCTAGACTTCTTTCTGGTTTCAGATTGACTTAGCTTCTACAGTCCTATTAATCCTCTGATGAAACACAAATAAGATATGATTTTCGTAAAACAATGTGTAACGCTCGCTAACGATAAAAGAATTTGTGAATTACGTCACACGAATTAAGCCGGCGATGGAGTTGTTGACCGGTTTACTGCTGCTCCGATTTTTGAATAAGACTCATCTTTTTTCGAATGGCGTTTAGTATCCTTAATATTTCAAACTTCAACCAGAGATTTCCGTTTGGAATAAAGAAATATTCTGAATATAGATCATTATTATGAATTAAAAGTGCTTGCATGGCCGTCATTTGGCCGTCATTTGTTTAGTGACGCTTATAAAACTGAATTTGACTCATCGTATATCCTTCTTCTTCTGGACTCAAATATCTACATGAGGGACAAACGTACCCCGCTTTTAGGCAACTTCAAGTCTGTACCAACGCGAAAATGATCCCCGCCGCAATAATGATTCCCAAGTCGCCGCAATATTGATCTCCGCCGCAATAATGATTCCCAAGTCGCCGCAATATTGATTCCCACTGCAATAATGACTCTCCAAGGAAATAAGAACTTGGACAGCTCGGGATCTATGGAGCATGGACTATTTCTATATTTTTCCATGCATTTATCCACATATATGTGAATCCCTTTTAATTTTGTGCTTTCGTTTAGTATTCGTTTTTCTTTTCTTTTTGTTTGCTTGCTTCTGTGCCATGGAGTGTTAAATATAACGCATTTTACACCACCAACCAAAAGTTTGACAAATTTGATTTTGTTTTATTTGATCACCTCAATCATTTCATGACAAATTTGAATGTTGTTAAACTGTATAGGATTAATAAGTTCAAAAAATATTCAAATGACAATTAAACTAATGTATAGACACTTACTGTCTGTTAAACTGGAACGAACTGGAACTTGAACAAAAAATATTTGATGTATTTCTGATCTGTAAATAAACTGTTAAAACGTAAGGACTCGACTGCTTATGGAGCATGCAGCTTATTAAGCAACAAAAAGGTTGCCATCTTCACACACAAAAAAAACGTAGATTATAGATTGCAGAAGCTGAAACCGAAATGAGGGATTGGATGCTAATAATATGTAAAATAAAAAAAAATTTCAAACGGAATTTCTTTGTTACCCAAGTTGCATACATGTCCTTACTTTAATTACTTTAATTTTCTGATTCCCATACTCCTTCCTGGTCCCAGTTTCTACCATCTATGACCTACATGGAACGGCACGATAAACTTTATTTAAGAGAGATTAAACTTCGCTTTAACAATATCTGAGATCAAATTCAAGTTTGAACCGAGTTAAATTTTTAAAGCGGTCTCGTTTAAAACACATCATAGAAATATTAAATTAAAATCATAAAATTATTTGTAGTAAAGCCAGTTTTTATCAAGCAATCCCCGTTGTCGCACAGTAGTTAGAAGTGATGATATAATAGGAGATTTGTGAAATTTTATGACTACCTCAAAAACTATGATTGTTCTATACATATGCATTTTACTTAGCTTTTTAAGACATTAAACTTACCATATCCTGGTCATCTTTGTCCAAAGTACTTTACTCATTACTCCCAGTGATAATATCAATATGAGCGAACAGCAGAAGAATGGAAATGTAATATAGTTTAAACTTGAAGTCCATACTACAACGATGCCCAGAACGGGAATCCACGAGGTAGAGAAATTTGATATGTTTGTTTTAAATGCTCCATCGATCCCGAGTCCAGGTTTTATCATTTCCTTGGGGATCATTATTACGGCGACTTGGGAATCATTATTGCGGCGGGGATCAATATTGCGGCGACTTGGGAGTCATTATTGCGGCGGGGATCAATATTGCGGCGACTTGGGAATCATTATTGCGGCGGGATCAATATTGCGGCGGCGATCACTTTCGCGGCGGTACAAGCCGCTTTAAAATGAAGACTATTTATTCCACAATTTGTTTACTTGGTGAAGTTGTTATTTTGACCAAGTACTTTACTTAGAAATAAAATTTGGCTGGTTGATATGTGCACTTTAGATATAATTCTGTTTGTGACAAAGCTCCCGGCAAAGCTGCAAACTGTGTTTTCAAACAAACTACAGAAAGCTAAGAGTTGCACTTTACTTTTTACCTTTGAAAATGCCAACGCTCCATGTGTTTGTCGCTTTTTGTTTTCTGTAGGTGCTGTCAATTATATAGGGAATTTTATTTTTTTCGACGTGGTTGTATTAAAACCTGGAGTGAGCCATTTTTTCAACTGAATATACAAAGGATTTTTGTTCTCCATCTCGGTATACTAGAGAATAGCACGCTCAATGGACGGCGACGACAGATATACACAAATCACGTGATCGATTTCAGCCAATCATATATGCGCGCGAATTTTGTACAGTGAATCAAGATTGAATATCAAATACTGTTATTGTAAGAATAAATATGAACAAAACTGAACTGAATGTCGTGTTAATTTTATTGACACCATATTAAATATCCACATACATCTATTTACAACCACACGCAGTATTTATAAAAAATAATATATCTAGCACCTTACATCAAATTATGACGTCACTGTGGCGTATACATAAATTATGACGTCACTGTGACGTTTATATAAATTATGTATGACGTCACACTTCCATTCCTTTGAGCGAGAGGAAGCTGTCGATTTTATGGTCAAAGTCTATAGGTCGCTCTTACGGATTTCTGTATCGTGACGTCATTTCCTTTCCCAGGTATTGGATAAGTTCGCATTGTTCCTCAAACTGCATTAGTTTTCTCTAACTTGTGCTTTTTTCTTACAAAATCGCTGCTTTTTGCATTATAAGCTTTAGAAAGAAAGACAAAGTATGGTGTAAGGTACGTCGGAAGGAAGAATGTCTTCAAGTCCATTGTCATCATCACAAACATCATCAACATCTTTATGATCAACATCATTACCATCACCATCATTATCATCACCATTATTATCATCAACATCATTATCATCACCATCATTATCATTAACATCATTATCATCAACATCATTATCAACACGTTCCACCATCATTTTCATCACCATCATTATCATCACCATCATTATCATCAACATCATTATCATCACCATCATTATCATCACCATCGTTATCATTAACATCATTAGAGCGGATTTCGTATGACTTTGCAACGTACGGTACCGTGCCGTGACCGTGTCGTAATTTATATAAAAAGATTGGAAGTTTTTGCCGTGACCGTGAAGTGCCTTCACGGCCGTGCCGTGTTCGTGCCGTAGTTTCTATAAAGACATTCGAATTCACTGCCGTAACCAACCTGTGGTGTTTTGATAGGCACAGGATAACTAACTAAATTTCATTTGTACTGTACCGTGCTGTATCCGTGCTGTTTGCACAGTCATACGAAATCCGCTCTATCATCACCATTATTATCATCAACATCATCATCAACACTCATCATAATCATCACCATCATTATCATCACTTACTAATCATTATCACTATTAAAATTATCGACACGGCTTAAAAAGGTCTGATTGGCTAATCACATTTTACTTATGCGCATGCGTGTTCCAATATACCGCATGAGCCTCGAGATATCAAAACAAGGGATGATTTCGAGTTAAAACTGCATTGGATTTCTTTGAACATTTACTGTTTTTCGGCGAAATAATAATGTTTGAACTTGTATGGTGCCATTTAAAAAGCAGATGTTGTGATGTGACTTAAAAATCTGGTGAAATTCCTCGTCGATGTAACGGAAAATGGCCTTCAAGTTTGGTTACTGATGGCTGTTTTTTATTTTCGAACATTTAAAAATGAGGTAAGTCTATCTTCTTGTTGTTTTCGTTATGATAAATTGTATGGCAATTCTAAATTTGGTTTCAAGCCATTGGTCAAAATTGCCACCTCTCAAAACTACAACATAGTAATAAAACACAAGGGGAATAACTTCATCAAGTAGGTGGACAAGAGACAAGTGCTGTGGGTCTTTGCAGCAGTTTCCAAAGTGTAGGAGTATCATGTGTCTAACAATTGTCCACCCACCAAATGATGATGAAATTAACAAAGAGATTTTTTCAGACTTTGGTCGTTTGGGAAGTTTTTTGGTTTCCCCAAACAAAGCCTTATAAAGCTTCTCAAAAAGGGTCTGAATATTAACACAGTTGACTCCTGGATATTCAGAGACACATGAAAGGGACCTTTCCATGGTATTAGTGATGGTATGTGCGAAGGACCAGTTGCAGGATCCCACTGAAAAATAAACTTAAGGTAATGAAAGTTTGAGTTCATATATAGGAATACAGTCAATCCCATTAACCTTGTTCAGTTGAAAAGACATTTAGAGATTAACAAAAGTGATTTGCATAAAGCTTTTTTTGCTATTCCCATGAAATAATTTATAATTAAGACCTTAAATTATAACAAGCAAGTTATATGCAAGTTATATGTTTCAAAGTCTTTTATTATGACATATATTTTGCTATACAGCACATTCCGTCATAATTTGTTTTTATAAATTCGTAGACTGCTCTGGTTGAGTTAGCTATTCATTAGCTACAATTTTGATTTTATTTCACGCTCTATTTGATAAGCTCCCTCTATCTTCTTTAATTAATAGCAATTTGTTGCCGCCGAATTAATGCACTGAATCTGTTCTAAAAGAGAAGTCGATGTAAAAGTAACCGATCGGGAACACTCTGCAGACAACTCGTTGACAGGAGAAGATATGTGATGTTAACGATGAAGACTACGCTGAGGTACGTTGTAAGTTGATAATGATCGTTATCAGACATTTAAAATAGAATTTGATATGACTAAAGTTTAATTAATAGCTTTAATGAATCCAATATCCTGTGTGCAGCCCGTTTAAAGGGGGTTGGAGAGGTGGGGAGGAAGGTGTGTGTGTGTGTGGAGGGGGGTTATGGGCGTAGATTATGAACGAGTCACAAATGTTGTAATTGTAATAAGCTGCGGCAGTGAAAAATTCTAGTGTGTCTTAGGCTTTGACTAACTACAATAAAATATACATATTTCAATTAACGATGTCTATCTGGAATGGTTGATCTGAGACCGATAGGATTTGTGGGAGCTCGTTAAACTGTAAATACACTATTATAATCACGCTGGAATATTAATGTTTGCTTCTGAAATACTGTTACCTGTAATTCAGCAACATTTAAGTGTGATTAAAAACAATGTATTTGGAATTGAATGAGCTCCCACAATTCCTATCGGTCTCAGATCAACCATTCCAGATGGACAACGTTAATTGAAATAGGTGTATACATATTACATAAAATAGGATTTGATATATATGTGAGACACAACCGAACTCTCAACGTGGCATAAGGTTAATGTAAATATTTGCCAATTAAGGGAATGGCTCGTTCTGAGGGGAATTCCTTACTAAGAACGACCTTGGTTCTATGTGCGTTATGTTACTCACCTGACTGCAAATGTCAATCAAACTTTGATTCATGATTCATGATTCATTCAAAATTTAATTGCTTATGAAGTCAAAAATGGGACATATTTTGTTCAATTCTAGACATCAATCTCATGTCTCCAATTTTAGTTGGTTTAATAATCACCTCTACTAATGGTAGTGTTAAAACAATAAATATATTTGGTGCTGTCCAATATAGTTCTTATATTTAGTGACTATTTTAGACAAGTAATGCTCATGATTCTGTAACGATAGAAGTATTGTTTCTTTCGTATTTGCCTTTTCTTAGACTGTTCTGGTTGAGTAATAGCCACTAACAGAACTATTTGTTAGTAACAATTTTGATTTTATTTCACCGCACCATTGCAAGTCAAACTAAATAAGCTCATCTTGGACATTTTTGAAAGAGTTTCAATCTTTTTTTATTCCATTTAGTAGTAACTGTATTTATCATAGTAAAATCAAAGGGTTTGTAATAGATTGTAAATAACACTTTCAAGGACTATTTGTGTGGAAAATAAAACCATGAACCATGAACCATATCATGCAAAGCGTTCATCGTACGAAGAATTAAGTAGTTTGAATAAAAGTCATATTTGCTTACTTATCGGTATGTGGTAGAGTGCATTCAGTAAAAGCATGAAACATTAGTAATACTATTTTGTACTATTTTATGTTAATTCTTTTGTTTTCTTTTGTTCAACTAGCGCTATTTTGCACAATTCAGTATACTAATTAGTGTTTCACGCTTTTACTGAGTGTACTTTAGAATGGGCATGGAAACTTTATTTCTTCTATATTTCGGTTTTTCTTTCCTTCCCTGTTTCCTAATTTCTTATTCTTATTCTATCGAAAATCATTCCTTCTTTCCTCCTTTCACTCTTTCTTTCATTCCTTCCTTTTTTTTTCCCCCCAATTACCTTCCATCCTATAGCTACCTTCCTTTCTTTGAGATTTTCTATGACTCGATTTTGAAAATAAAGTTCCTGCACGGCCAAAATATATATTTCGTGCAAGCCAAAATTGCCACTCAAATCTTTGCAAATAAATTACGTACGCATACCAGCTGGCTAAAACAATTTTGTTCACGGACCAAATCACCCCCCCCCCCCCCCCCCTCAAAAGTTAAATGGTCGGCCCCTTAGCGCTCGAAACGTCTCCCGCCAACAAGGATATGCGCGCCGAGATCAAGAATTCCATACTGACGACGTCATTGACCAGATCGGGTCAAAAGCTCTGATTGGACAATTTTGTTAAATTGACACCTCATTAGCTAATCAAGCAGTGGTTTCGCTTCTTTGACTAAAATCTAAACTCAAACAATACTTCTATAGTTATATTTATTTGAAAATAATGGTTTCATGGAGCATATTAAAGACAAGAATGATACAACACCGTAAACTTTTGCCGACTTAATTACACAAATATTTATATAAAAATCTTCAATAAACTCAAACAACACTCAGTCTACAGTTATATTTATTCAAAAAATAATGATTTCATGGAGCGCATTTAGTAAAGATGCAATCTAATGTCAAGATTTGAGAAGGGCTCATGCATCGTTTTGAACTAGTAAGAACTTTTTCTGGCGGTTCGATAAGTCACTGTTGTAGTTTTGCTTTTATCACAGGCTACCTGTGCTTTTATTCGTCTACGATATATGTTCTGAAGATAATTTACTTGGTCTTTCATGACGGCAGCGGAGAAACGACGATAATAATCACATTTTCCATCCACAAATTGCTCGAGACGTTCGAAGTCATCCATTTCGATGAGAGAAACAAGCTGAAAAATAATTGAATTGCCTATGCCAGGCTAACGAATTCATCTTTTCCATGAGAAAAGCTAAATAACGCATTTTAAAACTGGCTTCCAGTGAGTGAATTAATCCAGAATATCGAAGAAACGTCACGAACGGCATCGGGTTTTCATCTTTATCGGCGTTGCTGCTGGTCCTGCTGCTAACTCGTGTATTGCGTGATGTTTTAATGAGGTGTCAATTTAAAACGTCATCAGTATGGAATTTTTGATCTCGGTGCGCAGACCCTTGTTGGCGGGAGAAGTTTCGAGCGCTAATAAGGGTCTGTTTACGCAGGCTATCCAGAAAAAACATGTTGATATGTTGTATGCGTAACCACAGTCCCTTTCGGCCGTGTAATCGCCGTTCACCATTCACTCAGCAACCTTTTGAAATATGTGATTATACAAACCTCTATGTAAACACTTGCTTATCTGGTAGACAGTAAGTATTTGCCATTGTTCTCTGTCATATATGAACTTTTCTTATGAAATTCACTGAATAAATTACGAGAATTTTACAAAAGAAATCATGATATGGTGACTCATACAGATATTTACCTGATTGCATAAGTTTCAACTTGAATTTTCTCGGCCAGAATTACTTTTATCTTGACAGTTTTAGTAAAATATGAAAGAACCAACGTTGGACTTTCATAAGTTCTATATAATATTCGCTTCCGAATTTTCGACTTCGACTCGCCATTGTGATATGCGATAGCATACGGATCGGTCACTCATATTGTATATATTATATAATATATATATATTACATAAAACGTAATCTAATTACGTAGGATGCACTCGTGTTGTTATTTGTAATTCCGGTAATGATGTAAAGAAATCCATTGCTTCTCATTTCACAAGCGTAAACGATATCGTAATACATACTTAATGACGTCATAATGTTGATGAAAAGTATGTATAAAAGCCTTCAAATTACTCAGTATATTCATAAAAAAACATTTTCATCACCAAAAAGAAACTTTAATTACAAAGAAAAAATGGCGGTTTTGAAAATTGTATTTATCGTTATTATCTTCTTTTTTGGAGCAGAAGTACAAGGTAGACCTCAGTTAACAAGGTTTGGCAGATCCTCAGATAACATGAAAGTAGAGATCTTTTCAACTTCAGACAGATCATCTAGCAGAGGTTTGAAAGGAAAAGAGGCTTACATCGTGAAAAATCAATCAGCAACTTTGAAGAAGAATGTCCAGGCTTGTCTGAAATCGATATTTGGTGACAGTGAAAGTATAGAATCTGAAAGAATAAGTCAACGAATGGAGAAAAACAAGAAAACGTCAGGACTACACAATCAACAACTACAACAACAATCTTTATTTTAATCCTTTATCGATCAGTTTCGTCAATACTGAACAGAATTATTGTACAGCATTCTAAGACAACAGTCTAGAGACATCACAGCGAAAACCCGAAAACAAAAAACTAGAAAGGAATCAATAGCCTACAACAACAAACTGGATTCGACTCTTTCTTTGGCCGGGCTGCAGAGAATCTTAGGCCGCATATCATGAAGCAATAGCCGAAACAATAGCCTACAACAAAAAAACTGAGCTCGACTCTTTCTTTGGATTGCATGCAGAGGAACTTAGGCCGCATGAAGCAATAGCCGAAACAATAGTCTACAATACAAAAAATTCTGAACTATAACATACAAGATTTGATGTAGAAAAAAAACAACTGTTGTACTATTTCCGATCTATCGAGAAGAGGAGAACATCTTGGTACGTTTTGGAATTATGCTTCATTTGAAATAATACACCGAAGAAAGCAGAAACAATGGACGCACAATAAAGACGAAAAACATTAAACGATACTTTAAGTAATATTTAATAATACTGATCTTATAACCTCAGAAAATACTTTTAAATATCAATTTTCACATTGTATTATAATCAAAACCGCACAATGAATTATGTATCGTAGAGTGAATTGGAAAAAAAACCCAGCCAAAACAAGTTGTTGACAGTAGTTTGGCCTTCAACAACAACGTTTTGAATGGGTATATTTTGGGTTTTGTCAATTATTTATATCATAATATTTATATAATAATAAGAAAATAATATGAGATAATATTGAGTAAATGTGTGTCAAGTTGAAAGGTTCTCTAGTTATCATATTGTTATGTCAGTCATATAAGTTTTTCTGCTAATCGTATATGGACTATATCTTGTTGTTTGTACCGGTAAAAACAACAAGATATTATTGACAAATGTAAAGGGAACAATACAGAACATATTAGGTATTTTTATTTTTACATCGTTGTATATATATATTCTCAACAAATAAATTAATGAGGTATATTTGAACCTGATATTGTGTAACTGTATTTTATTGAAAGACTGCTCATAATACCATACTATGTAATAAACTCTTTCATGGCTCTTAGCGATCAACCTCAGCCTCTAAAGCATGATATATTCATTTTTTTTAGAATGTGACTATAGCCTATGGAATTCTAACGCGTTTTAATGTGTTTTAATTGTGCCAATTCTTGCTTTAGTTATTTATTTATTTATTTATTCATTCATTCGCTTATAAATGAACCCTTCCATTTATCCATCCATCCATTTCTTCTTTCTTTCTTATTCCTAATTTCTTTCGTATTGATCATTAATTGATTATTTATTAACTTATCGCATATATATATATATATATATATATATATATATATATATATATATATATATATATATATATATATATATATATATATATATATATATATATATATATATATATATATATATATATATATATATATATATATATATATATATATATATATATATATATATATATATATATATACAGTCGTTTGCAAAAATTCTGACCGCATCAAAGTATATCGGGTGCATTGTGGGTAGTGTTTATTATGCCTTTGAGTGCTTTTATGCGCTCTTGGTACTATCAGAACCATCCATAATACTTCAATGATGCTTACTTCATGTCATTGAATGAATTCTGAAAAATATTGGATCGTTTTAAGGCAGATTAACCTACATATCTATATACCTATATACTTATATACTTATATACTTGTACGGTCAGAATTTTTGCAAATGACTGTATATATATATATATATATATATATATATATATATATATATATATATATATATATATATATATATATATATATATATATATATATATATATATATATATATATATATATATATATATATATATATATATATACATATATTTATCTATTAATTTAATCATAAGTTAGTTGTTTTGTTTGTTCATTAATCTATCTAATGATCTTCTTTCTTGATTTCCTCTTTCGTTTTCCATTTTGTTCATGCTCGCCATTAAAAGTAAGTTATTCTATGTATTTTCTGTGTTTCTTTGGCATTTTGTGGCAGACATTAATTCAATATTTTGAAATGAGTGGTTATTTTCTTAGGTCTGGTAGAACGTCTAAATCTGGTATTTTGAGGTGTTGCAGGCCTTCCAAATCTTGTAATCTGTGGTATTGTAGACCTTCCAAATCTTGTAATTTGAGGTCTTGTGGAACGTCCAAATCTTGTAATTTGAGGTCTTGTTGAACGTCCGAATCTCGTAATCTGAGGTCTTGTTGAACGTCCGAATTTCGTAATCTGAGGTCTTGTGGAACGTCCAAATCTTGTAATTTGAGGTGTTGTAGAACGTCCAAATCTTGTAATTTGAGGTCTTGTAGAACGTCCAAATCTCGTAATCTGAGGTCTTGTGGAACGTCCAAATCTTGTAATTTGAGGTCTTGTAGAACGTCCGAATCTCGTAATCTGAGGTCTTGTTAAACGTCCGAATCTCGTAATCTGAGGTCTTGTGGAACGTCCAAATCTTGTAATTTGAGGTGTTGTAGAACGTCCAAATCTTGTAATTTGAGGTCTTGTAGAACGTCCAAATCTCGTAATCTGAGGTCTTGTGGAACGTCCAAATCTTGTAATTTGAGGTCTTGTAGAACGTCCAAATCTTGTAATTTGAGGTCTTGTAGAACGTCCAAATCTCGTAATCTGAGGTCTTGTGGAACGTCCAAATCTTGTAATTTGAGGTGTTGTAGAACGTCCAAATCTTGTAATTTGAGGTCTTGTGGAACGTCCAAATCTCGTAATCTGAGGTCTTGTGGAACGTCCAAATCTTGTAATTTGAGGTGTTGTAGAACGTCCAAATCTTGTAATTTGAGGTGTTGTAGAACGTCCAAATCTTGTAATCTGAGGTCTTGTGGAACGTCCAAGTCTTGTTATTTGAGGTCTTGTAGAACGTCCAAATCTTGTAATTTGTGGTCTTGTGGAACGTCCAAACCTCGTAATCTGAGGTCTTGTAGAACGTCCGAATCTGGTAATTTGAGGTCTTGTAGAACGTCCGAATCTTGTAATTTGAGGTCTTGTAGAACGTCCAAATCTTGTAATTTGTGGTCTTGTGGAACGTCCAAACCTCGTAATCTGAGGTCTTGTGGAACGTCCAAATCTTGTAATTTGAGGTCTTGTAGAACGTCCAAATCTTGTAATTTGAGGTGTTGTAGAACGTCCAAATCTCGTAATCTGAGGTCTTGTGGAACGTCCAAATCTTGTAATTTGAGGTGTTGTAGAACGTCCAAATCTTGTAATTTGAGGTCTTGTGGAACGTCCAAATCTCGTAATCTGAGGTCTTGTGGAACGTCCAAATCTTGTAATTTGAGGTGTTGTAGAACGTCCAAATCTTGTAATTTGAGGTGTTGTAGAACGTCCAAATCTTGTAATCTGAGGTCTTGTGGAACGTCCAAGTCTTGTTATTTGAGGTCTTGTAGAACGTCCAAATCTTGTAATTTGTGGTCTTGTGGAACGTCCAAACCTCGTAATCTGAGGTCTTGTAGAACGTCCGAATCTGGTAATTTGAGGTCTTGTAGAACGTCCGAATCTTGTAATTTGAGGTCTTGTAGAACGTCCAAATCTTGTAATTTGTGGTCTTGTGGAACGTCCAAACCTCGTAATCTGAGGTCTTGTAGAACGTCCGAATCTGGTAATTTGAGGTCTTGTAGAACGTCCGAATCTTGTAATTTGAGGTCTTGTAGAACGTCCAAATCTTGTAATTTGAGGTCTTGTAGAACGTCCAAATCTCGTAATATGAGGTCTTGTGGAACGTCCAAATCTGGTAATCTGAGGTCTTGTGGAACGTCCAAATCTGGTAATTTGAGGTCTTGTGGAACGTCCAAATCTCGTAATCTGAGGTCTTGTGGAACGTCCAAATCTGGTAATTTGAGGTCTTGTGGAACGTCCAAATCTGGTAATTTGAGGTCTTGTGGAACGTCCGAATCTGGTAATTTGAGGTCTTGTAGAACGTCCAAATCTTGTAATCTGTGGTGTTGTAGACCTTCCAAATCTAGTTATCTGTGATGTTGTAGACCTACCAAATCTGGTAATCTGTGGTGTTGTAGACCTTCCAAATCTAGTAATCTGTGGTGTTGCAGACCTACCAAATCTTGTAATCTGTGGTGTTGTAGACCTACCAAATCTTGTTATTTGTGGTGTTGTAGACCTTCCAAATCTGGTAATCTGTGGTGTTGTAGACCTTCCAAATCTAGTAATCTGTGGTGTTGTAGACCTTCCAAATCTGGCAATCTGTGGTGTTGTAGACCGTCCGAATCTAGTAATCTGTGATGTTGTAGACCGTCCGAATCTAGTAATTTGTGGTGTTGTAGACCTTCCAAATCTAATAATCTTTGGTTTTGTAGACCTTCCAAATCTGGTAATTTGTGGGTTAGTAGTCTGTCCAAATCTTGTTTTCTGTCGTTGTTTAGAATTCTCAAATTTTGTTTTTGCTTTTTGAAATGCGTTAATTAATGTGATAGAGCTACTAAGGCTAGTATTCTGAGCTGAGGCAGATCTTCTAATTCTTTGTATCTGAATGTTTTCAGTTGTTTGATTTCCTTTTGTTTCAACATCTTTCAATATCTTTACATTGTCTTTTAAGTCATGTTGCTTAAGGTCACTTTTCTTTGATGGAGATACATTTTCGTCAAGCGAGCGCCTTGCTCTTTCCTTCATACTAATAAAAGCTAATGCTCCTACTCCTCGTCTTTGGCGTGATTTAAAATTAGTATTTCCGTATACATCCGTGATATTTGTATCGCGATTTCGTGACATTTCTTGAGCTAGTGAGACGTTACTCCATTGCGTGACAGTAGTGACGAACCAGAGAGCAAACAATAGATAAATGACTTTCATTTCTCTTGTCTTTTGGGACTTTGATTTTTCTTCTTTGTTGTGGTGTGAACACAGAAATTGAATTATAATTATCCATCATGGCTCGTATAACTATATACTAAATTGAACGCTGGGATGTTATTAGCTACAGATTTCTTTTTGTGTAGGAAGCTTTAGGGAAACTTTGACAGTGTTTTTGTTTTGGAAGGTGTATCGATAAGTGTTGTCATAAGTGGTGCTATTTCTGTCACGCATCTGTCACGAAATCTTATCTTCTTTAGTCTGGTATAAGCAGCAAATATGAATGATAACCAGTACGCTATTGTATAATTTGTATAGGGAATCGAGTAATTTTGTACAGTATAATTAAAATAATAAATGCTTCGCTATGTGTTTACGAAGTTTGGTATTTCGTTTTGGTGTAGGAAGCTTGAGATAAAATACCGGTATTTCTTGTTTTAGAAGGTGTAAGGATAAGTACCGTCGTAAGTGGGACATCATTTCTTGTCATGCATCTATCACGGTGCGAGACATTCTTAGGACAAGCTGAACCTTTTACGATTCATCTTTTTTACTTATTTTCTTCCTATATTAAGATTACTAAATTAAGGTGGCGGTTTGGGAAAGACCAAAAAGGGGAGGGGAGGAGTCCATAGTACTCAAATACAAAATGTGCTGTATTTGTGTGTGTATGTTTTGTTTATATGTTGATCAGTAAAAAGTGTCTAGCCATATCTCTTCCTACACGCTATAAATATAAATAAAATAAAATTGCTCAGTCGGAATCGGATAAGATTTATCAGTATGAATATGTTATTCTTTTCGACAAAAAAGGAATTGTTATTCGAAGTAACAAATTAAAGTTTAATCCGTAAAAACATCAACATTCTTAATTGTATCCCTTTTGTTAATCAAAAAGAAATTTAAGAAAGTTTCAAGTTACAAAAAAAAATGCAAAATATACTTTTGATATGTTTTAATTTCAGCCTCAGGTGTTTTTGCGTTCTTTTCTTTTGTTTACTTGTTGTTCAAGTGCATGCAGTTTTTTTATCAACGTGTGTTGACGTCGGTTCTCGGAATAACGTAAACTTTGATTGATATGCTGGAGTAAATAAAACCTTATCAGTCCTGTTGAATGTCAACAGCCAAAGAACAATACGTCATGATGTGAAATAGTTCAAAAGAAATGAAGCTGTTACAAGGTTACATTGCACAGAATGGTGAAACAACGGATGGATTAATTCACATGAAGCTAAAGTTGAATATCTCTAATTCAGAAAAGGTTGTCATTGCCAAAGGCAAATATAGGGATTGGGAAGAATAAGCTAAACGCCAATATTCGAATCCTTTATTGTCAGAATCGAAATATGGCGTCTAAACTATTGCTCCTAACTGGCTAGACTCGTGTTCACGTTGAATTAAAATGGAGTCTTCACGTGTATGCGAGGCTAGCCAGTTACAAACAATAGTGCTAGTTACTAACATTGGACGCCATATTTCGATTCGGTCTTGGACTACAAACAATACACGGAATATCTCGCCACTACTCTAGTCTTCGAGTTCTTGAGGATCGAGAATAAAAAGCAGCAACATACGTTATTCCAGCTATTCTTGGATCTTGGAATAACCTATTTTCTTTCGCCTATCGCTTATCGTCAATGGTAACTTTTTTTAAAACAGCTTTAAACTGATAATATGTAATTAGTAGTATGTGTGGGAAGTAAACTGTATGAGGATAAAGCGGGAGAGAATTAAAAACACGACCACGCCAGCTAAGCTGTAAAAACAATCGTGTATAAATCGTGTATAAATAAATGCTGACATTTGTTTTCTTTCTAGATGTTCGTAAAGACTGAGATGAAATCTCAATTATACAATAAAGGTTTCTCTTTGACTTTTTAAATGGACGTTAAATCAGGACGTTTTAAATGTTTCTACATTCTTCATCAGTTCATATAATATCAAAGTTGAAAGGTCTTGGTAAAAATAGTTATGTCAGATTCAAATAAATTGTATAATTGAACATGACTGCAAGTTGAGTATTTCTAAGCAGATGAAAATTGTTCTATTTCTGTTCACTGCCAGGATCTGTGCGATAAGGCTTATATTGGCACACATTTTCGTGTATTGTCTTCAATAGAAATAAGCTAAAAGCTTGAAAAATAGAACATTTTAAATGTAAATTTAGAATGAAAATATGCGCAAAAAATTAAATTGTTAATATCTTTGTGGCACCGGAGAGAGAAAATACAATGGCAACTTAAATATGACCCATTTATACCTTTTCTGGGGCCCGTACACCTGGATACCCGGTCATCCGGTCATCCGGTCACCATGATACTCGGGCACCCGGACAGCAAAAAACTTGGAAACCCGGATACCAATAATTTCAATATACCACGAGAATATATTGTTTCGAGAAATTCAGGCAAGTAAAAAAGGTATATTGTATTGAATAAACTTTAAGGCTAGCAAGTAATATGTCTATCTTCGAAGAGGGTTGTATTAAATATAAACATTGAGACAAAAAACGACTGAAAAATTGAATAGTGTTTTATGCTTTTGTTCGTAATTCCACGTGTTTTTTCCTCGCGTATTTTTTGCTTTTTGAAAGTGGATTGTATTGAGTAAAACCTTGTACGAGGCTAGCAAATAAGGTCTATCTTCGAAGGGGTACGATGTATTGAATGCACATTGGTGCAAAAAAACGAAAAATTGAAAAGTGATTTATGAGTTTTCGTCTAAAATCCACGTGTATTTTCCCGCGTAGGACTTTTTTTATATATAAAACTGTACATTGTTTTATAATATTGACCATTTTTTTGACAGCTTATTCACCTAAAGGGTCAGCCTATTGTCAGATAAGTATTCATTCAACGGGTAATATAGAAAAAAAACTAATGCAGGTATTGTTGAACCAGTGATCCTTCCAAAAGACCTGCCGTCCCACTTGATAAAATACAAGCACTGGTTTTAGAGTAATTCTGATAACGGGCTAAATACTACCAAAACCTCAACAAGTTTAAATCTTCTCGTATAGATAGTACTTCTAAAAGTCAACTTAAAAAGCGAGGTCCTTCGGTAAGTGTACTCTTGTTTGTGTAAATAAATAGGGCTTAACCTAAATATTTTGGTTTGAAACCTGATAAATATTGATTGATGTTTTGATATATTGCGAGAAATCGACTAAATAAGTGTTATATAAGTATACTTAGCACCTTCAACTAGTCTTATTATTATGTCGTTGATATCTGTTTATAAACTAAACAATTTTAATATAGATTTTTATTGAAATATGATTAGAAAGATATCGCTAAAAGTGATTGCTTAATATAATTTACGCATGCGCTATAAACGTCCACCTCGGGTACGCCAAAAATTGCTTTATTTCTTAAAATACTAAGTACAATATGACAGCCTCTCCCCCTCGGGGTTATGAATTTAGTATTACTAGCTTGTCTTATAAATGTGGAGGAATTTTCGGATTGCTCTAATATAACATTTTTGAAATGAAGCCACGCAGTTGATGATCATGAGTTTTGGCTAGTGGACGGCTACGAGATGTGAGGGGGAAGAAATTCAGAGTTTAAAATACCTCAAACGAGACTGTGAGATGGGAAATATCATTGAAAAAATTAAAGAGAAAGAAATGTCTAGATTTAAAGTAATTGAACGAGAGGTGGGAGAAAACGCTATAAAAATGGGGACAATTTGAATGTGTACGTGTTATTCTTAGTATTCCACTCAGTGTTTTTCACAGGAAGCCCGACACTCAAATTAAACCGCTGCGCGCAGTGAGAGTAGTGTAGCTCGTCCCTTCTTTGAGACCGCTAGACCGTACGAGAGGCAATATTTTACTCTTCAATTCTCGAACAGCACAACAAGATTATTTACGTCCATCTAGAATTAAATATGCCTATAGTGAAAACAGTCGGGGCCTCTGGCTTCACGCCTTAGAGTACTAAAAGTGTCGGAAAATTTGAATTCGACCGGGCGTTACCTAATAGACTTAATCGGCTAACGTGTTGCCATGTATGTTGCCACCCAATTCAAATCTTTTGGAAATTAATAAGATTCTTTTGTCTTATGTATTTCGATATCACGCTGAAAATGTTTGGAACAAAAGTTGTAATTCCCAGAGGTTTTGAATTGGGTGGAAACGTACATAGCAACGCGTTAGCCGATAAGGTCTATGTCCCAGAGTTCGAGCGCAAGCCACTTACCATGACATCATTAAGTATCTCTTAACCTGTTGAGTACCATATACACCTTTTTCAATTAACGTTGTCCATCTGGAATGGTTGATCTGAGACCGATAGGAATTGTGGGATTTCATTAAATTTCAAATACATTGTTTTAATCACACTTGAATGGTGCTGAATCATGTGAATTACACATATCAGTATTTCAGAAGTAAACATTAATATTCAAGCATGATTATGATAGTGCATTTGCAGTTTAACGAGCTCCCACAATTCCTATCGGTCTCAGATCAACTATTCCAGATGGACAACGTTCATTGAAATAGGTGTATAAAATCTACCTACGTTACAGTCTACTCATCGCCTGATGAAGACTAGCAGTAGCACACGAAACGTTGCGGTCCAAATCTTCGACATTCGTGAGACAAATAAATAAGTTAACATACTATTTATCTCATATCCACGATGAATAACCTTATTTATAATTTCATTTTTAAATGGGTTATTTCAAATTACAGCGGCCACCCATTAAGCGGTCACCCTCTATTAGGCGGCCACAATAAAAAGTACCAAATCGATTCCTATACCTATTCTATACCTCTATTCAGCGGCCAAACTCTATTAAGCGGCAACTTTGGAAAGTCCCGGAGGTGACCGGTTAATATAGTTACCCGACTGTATTCTCTTACAAATTAACAAAAAATATATGATTCTCATCTCTTCCATTTCAGTGAATCTCAAAATGCTCTTTCTCAAGATTATCACGCTTTTATTGGTGCAGTCATCCCTTGTAATAGGTAAGGTGCACTGCTGTAAAAACGGACACCTTTTTAATTAGGAAAGGTCATAGAATCAAGATGACAAGGCAATTAACGATAGACCAATGGGAAAATTATATTTGTATGATGACGTCATTTTAATACCAGTACCAGAATGCTTCACGACTTTCTCCTTTATCATTGAGATTTTAAACCCTCGTGTGAATAGTGAACAATTGACATTAATTACCTCATAAAATAAGGTTGGCAAAGCATTCTGGTCTTTGAAGTATATGACGCCATTAGGCAAATGGATATTATGATCATACCTTATTTATAAATGTAAACGGAATATCTCAATTCAATAGAGAGGAAGAGCTCGGATGTGACGCAGGGAGTATTATTGCATAAATATCACGAGCAACAATACCAAATATGCTACATAACGAACACATGAAGGGATCAGATAAAAGCGTAGTTTTGATTTATTGATTTTTGATTTATTAATTTTTTTGCCATATAATAAATTACAAGTTTGAAAGTAAATATTACAAAACAAGTGATGGCGAGAAGATTAAAAGAAGCCAGAGGTTTTTCGAGTTAAATCTCCTCAACATTGATAAATATTAGATTTATTTAAAGAGTATTAAACATTATGGTCTTTTTTATAACATATGGATAGTGAAAACAATAATTGGTTTGCTACACATGTTACGTTATATATTGCAAAAAAACTTTTAGTAAAGAGCTAATAGCTTTGAATGATAGATTTCTTTACTTTTTCTTTGAATGAGGAAAAAGTTAGAGCGCATGTAATATCTCTGTCAAGGGAATTATACAACTTAGGTCCCTGGATAGATATCGAAAACTTTCTTATGTTAGTACGAAAGGGAGGCAGTGAAAATAAACCAGCATTTCTAGTGTTATAACCATAAATTTGATTGTGTTTTAAGAATAAGTTAGTAAATCTACTAGGAAGTAATGATTTTAAATACAAATACATAAATTGCCCTAATTGAATTGATCAAATATCGAGGAATTTAATTATTTTTAAATTTTATTTTTTTATTTTTAATTATTTTTGAAAATAGGACCAGTGTGGTCATCATATTTAGATTTGTTTATAATTCTGATCACACGTTTTTCTTTGATTGTTGTCAGTGTTGTTGTTGTTGTTGTTGTTGTGCTGTAGGCATTGTTGTTGTGCTGTAGGCATTGTTGTTGTTGGCAATGTTGTTGTTGTCAGTGTTGTTGGTGTTGTGCTGTAGGCATTGTTGTTGTTGGCAATGTTGTTGTTGTTGTCAGTGTTGTTGGTGTTGTGCTGTAAGCAGTATTGTTGTTGTTGGCAATGTTGTTATTGTCAGTGTTGTTTTTGTTGTTGTTGCTATGGTGGTGCTGTAGGCATTGTTGTTGTTGTTGGCAATGTTGTTGTTGTTAGTGTTGTTGGCTTTGTTATAGTTGTGTTTAATTCGTTTATAAATGCAGGGAGGGAAAAATCGCACTGCAAATTGTGTTACCCAATTAAACATTTATATTCAAATTCTTTTGATGTTATAATATAGAATAAACTATAGAATAGAATATATAGATATATGATAAAACAAATATTCAAAAGGTACTAACTTGCAATTGTGCAGGGGCACATGTGTCTAACTATTTTATCTTTTGATGTTCTTACCGATATTTCTATTTCAAATTCTCATCACAAGGCAAGTGCAATAACGACTTCGAAGATGGTCAAACCTCTCTCCAAGACTGGAAAAAAACAGGCACAGCATTCAACAACCAGCCTACATACGGCGACAATCCTTTCGCCAGAACCAAGAAAACAATGGTTAACCAAAATGGTAATTACTTTATTGGTACTTTCGAGGATAGACCTGATCCAGACTACCCTCCTGGGGGAGCCCAACGGGACGTCCCCACGGGGACACTCACTTCACCAGAATTTCGAATCAACGGATCTGACATCAACTTTCTGATTGGAGGAGGCTGTGACGAATCAAAAGTGAGGGCTGAGCTTTTAATTGACGGGTCACGTGTTATGAGCGCGACGGGGAAATGTCATGAGAGCATGAAGAGGGTTCATTGGCCGGTTGGTAACTACGTAGGCAGAAAGGGGAGAATCAGACTTATAGATAATTACCGTGGGACCTGGGGTCACTTGAATTTTGATGACTTCCGTGGGGACTTTGTTTGTGAAAAAGGTAGGTCACCAACGTTTTTATTTTCTGATACAAAACTGTCGTCGCTTCCTTGATTTATGAAAAATTAGATAATTTGATGAGTTGACTGAATGAATGATCACTGATTGATAAATTGATTGATTGATTGATTGAGATGATCATTGATTGATTTAATTTTTTTTTTCTATTTTTTTTTCCTACAAAACTGTCCTCGCTTCCTTGATTGATGTTAAGATTTGATAACTTGATGGGTTGACTGACTGAATGATTGATTAATTGATTGATTGAGAAGATTATTGATTGATTTACTTTTGATTTAGTTTTTATTTCTTCAAAACTGTCCTCGCTTCCTTGATTGATGTTAACATTTGATAATTTGATCATTCATTATTTTTTTATTGAATGAACATTTGCCGGTTAGCGGATTAATTACATGCTTGCTTGCCGGATTTATTGATATTTCATCTATTGATTGATGACTTGCTTGTTATATTGATTGATTGCTTATTCAATTCATTGATTTACTGCAGTTTGATTATCTGATTGGTCGTTCCATTTATTTGGTTGACTGATTGATTGATTGGATAATTGAATGATTGATTAATTGATTATTTTATTGTCGACTGGTTGATTGATTGGTTGATTGGTTGATTGATTGATTGATTGATTGATTGGTTGATTGATTGATTGATTGATTGATTGATTGGTTGTTCCATTGATTGATTGATTGCCACATTGATTGATTAATTGATTGTTGTTGCATTCATTGGTTGATTGATTGATTAATTTTTTTTTTTTTTGATTTGATTTTTTCCATCGTCTTTGTTTTGCAGGTAAACAAGTCGAGCCAATGAATTCCTTTCTAGAGCACATCAAAGCAAAGCTACGTCCATCATTACCAGCAACAAAGGGTGGTTTCATGTCAGGTAAGCTAAGCTATTACTAGAAAGTTTACAATCGTGAGTGTGGATTAGTGTATGCCTCCTCTATGCTTAGCGATAAATTTTACAATGGTAAATACTATATTGATTAAATTGTCACTAATAAAGAATAACTTTTACACAGTAGTGATTTTATTTCAATTTTACGTGGATTTTTTGGAAACATATCACTATTTAAATAATTGAGTAGTTGAATCGAGGGCATTATGCTGTGATAGTTGCCCGCGGAAACTGGATGTTCAGAAAAACAAATAGTCGCCCGAGAACGTACTCAACAACAACAACAACAACTTTATTTATTTCCAGCATATACAAATTCTACATAAAATACAACTATTATCATTATTATTATTTTTTTTAGAAATAGATATTTATAAATTAACAAGTAGGAGGTATAATATTCAGATTTATATTTAATTTTTTGTACTCGTACGTGACGTCACGTGATCGCCGCTCGACCAATGAGAGCGGAGGAGATTTTTTTTGTTGAATTGTTATTTTTTTAACAGCTTTATTATATTGGGCATGTGTTAGTTTGACTTACAAAACAGATTTACAAAATAGACTATCAAAACTGGATAAATGAAAATGCACAGGACTGATTACAGACGATTAATTAAACGAGCCCAATGGGGTTTGATCGAACGGGACACAGGCCCCATGCGAGGCGCATCCCCATTGTAATTAACAATAGAACTAGACTAACAAAACAAATTTACAAAACAGACTAAATGAAAATGCACAGGACTGATCACAAACGATAAATTAAACGGGCCCAATGGGGTTTGCGCGAACGGGACACAGGTCCCATGCGAGGCGCAACCACATTATCACATCCTATTTGAGGATAGATCTGTCATATTATTTAATCATTTTCAAAGTTATTATTAAATCAATGTTGTAATTTCAAAAGTAGAGGTTTATTGACATTCCAATTTATTCTTATTCATTGTTTTTCGTTCTATTTTTCTAAATTAAGAGTTGGATAAGCTAGAGGCGGAATTCAATGGTCTTAATAAAGGAAGCTCAAAGAAGAAGCCAACAACTAGTCAAAGAAATGCACATTTGTCAGCGAAACAAAAATCCCCTTCTAAAAGCCGACTTGCGCTTAATAAAGACGAAAAAGTACAGACTAACCTAAAGTTTGGCCAAGTTCCTACCTCAGGAATGCCTAGTAAGGCCCGCTCTACTGTTCAAAGGACAAAAGCACACGCTGGATCAACTGCATCTAGAGATAAAATGAAGAGTAATGATTATACAACGCCAACAGTGGCTGTATCATCATCATCATCTGCATCACCATCAGCATCATCAACATCATCACCATCATCAACAACAATGTCATCATTATCAACGTTGTCATCATTATCAACGATGTCATCATCATCAACGATGTCATCCATGTCACCATCAACCACATTGTCGTCTACTTTATCATCATCATCAACATCATCACGTCCAAAAGACCTTCCTGCTACATCTCCAACAAAGGGAAAAAGCTCTTCAAAACCGACAAGCTATAAAGGAAATGATAGCAACAACGTCCCCACTAAAATATCAGGTCATCCAACAACATTCATGGAAAATGAAGAACAAACCCAGTCTGGAATAGAAAACTTTTTTTTGAAAGGAAAAGGTAAAAACAGACACTTATAAAAAAAAAAAACAACAACAACAACAAACAAACAAACAAAAAAAACACACAAATAAATAAATAAACAAACAAATAAATACATTATAAATGAATAAAAAGATAGATAAATAAATACAGTTATCATTAGTAACACACATTAACTACTAGCCCCACTACTATTGTTAACCATCTGATAATGATTGTGCTTAACAAATTCTATACTATCCCACTATAGATAGAATACCTACATACAACACTACATAAATCATAGAGCAGATTTCGTATGATTTCTGTGAAAAGTGTGGTGCCGTGTGCGTGCCTTGTCGCTACCGTAATGTTTGTAAATAATGTTGACGTGCCTTGTCCGCGTTTGTGCGGTGAGCTTTTCATAGTCATACGAAATCTGCGCTCTCTCCTTTTATCTGTACTCGTAACAATATAAATAATATGATAAGTTTAACTACTTTATAGCGTCCTTAACTGCCTAGCCTCATGTTCATGTTGGAACATAATGAAGTTTTCACATACATGCGAAGCTTTTTAGCCCAAAACAACCATTCAGCGAAAACGCAAACGTTATTAAAATTGGTCGCTATTTGGTTTAAAATTTATATTGACAGTCCCCTTAACAGTTCTCTGCGCCATCTCGAAAGGTTGTCGGGCCTTTGCATTGTAGCGAAACGAACATTGAGCTTGATAATAGAGACATTTTAACACCTTGCGGGACAATTATTGACGTGTCTCTATCATTGCAAGCTCAACGTTTGCCTTGCTTCGATGCAAAGGCCCGGCTTCCTTTCAAGATGGATGGCGCAGGTAACTGCGAAGGGACCATTCAAGCATTATTTTTGTTTCAGATAAGAAGGATCTCAAAACAAAAAGCAAACTTCACCTGGCAACAAACAATTCCAACCTATTGCCTGAAGGCCCTTCACCGAATAATTTCCGAGAAAACACAGCCGATGTTTCTATATCTGTAGAAGGGGATACAAATCCATCCCCCACCCCTCCGATGGAGAGTAATAACACACCCAATAACGGCATTGACGTGAATATATTAATGGATGCTTCCACGACACCTGGGCCAGAAACCACCATACCAACAACTGGAAAGTATAACAATTTGGATAAAATTAAGGATACTAAAGATTCCAGTTCAATTTCTAGTCCCTCATCTATTAGCAAAACTGAGTCAGGAGACACAACGAAGCCCACTTCATCAAATGATATCGTAAATGTATCTATCGACGACTTCAAGCTGAAGCCAACAGAGAAAAAGGGTGGGAAATTTGACAGCACTCCAGACCTTCAAACGGATAATTTTCCTGGCGATGTACAAGTGGGACCGTCAAATAAGGAGAATAATAACGACCATCAGGCAAATAACACTTTTGCGTCCAATAAGGAGATGGGATTCGGAGAGACAAGCTCATCCAAACATTTCAAAGCGTCGCCTGAGTCAACACAGAAATTGCCAACGGAGTCGAAATTCGGAGAAACAGATTTAGACACTTCAACACCATCGGAAATAAATAAATTCCCAACCGCTTCTGAGTTTGGACCAATGGATTCACCTAAAGATGTTTCAGAACTATTACACCACAATTGGCCACCTGCGCATGCGTCAAGTCTTGAAGATAACTCCAACTCAAGCAGCGGCGCTTCCCCAACGAGTTCGAATACTGGTTCGTCAAGAAATGCGAGCCCTACCACTAAATCAACAGGCTCTACTCCCACTACGCCGGATGATAAACAATATGGAAAAATTGGTGAGAAACATCTTTCGTCGGCTACACCACGACAGGGAGATTCTCCATCTCCAAGTCAGAGTTCAACACGATGGGGCCCAACAACTCCGACTTCTTCGTTACACGACTCAAGAGGATCAAAAAAGCCAACCAATGGAGTAGACCACTCCACTAGTACAAATCCTACAACTTCAAGATCAAGCCCGACGACCCCACTGAAGGTAAGCTCAAAAGCAAAGCAAGATTCGTCGAGTGAAGAGCCCGATGATATATCGATCCAAACTTCGAGTGGCAATGAAATGAAGCATGAAGGGAAATGGGAAAAAGATGAACCAACTACTACCTCTTCCAGACGCAAGAGTTCATCTGAGGTATTCACTCAAGGGCCTTCTCCAAGTCCATTTTCTGGCATTGAAAACACAAATGCTAAGCAACCATCTTCGTTGTCATCATCACCAACTTCATCATCAGCACCATCATCGCGTTCAACATCATCAAAATCACCATCAACTAGAACTAGATCTTCCGCAAGTACTTTTCCTGGTAATGAAGATGGGAGTACTAAGCGGCCATCATCGTTATCGTCATCACCGTCGTCGCGTTCGACGTCATCAAAATCATCATCATTAAAGATATCATCTCCAACTACTCGAATTACCAAAGGAGGAAATACCAAGTTAACAACCAACCCAGGTGCACCAACGAACTCTCAGACAGAACCAACGACAAGTTCAGCTAGCGATAGTACTTCTACTCTGAATAAAAACGTATCACCATCAGTACCTTCAAATGCAACAGCAAAAAGCTCCAACGAACTAGAATTAGACAGCTTTAAATACAGACACAAGAAAACTCCTACCAAAAGTCGCGTGCCAACAGTATCATTCTCCCATGCCACTACAAAGAGTTCTATAATTGATAAAGAATATGATAACAACGATGACTTAACCAAAAATGAGCAAGGTTCTATGAATACTCTTCATTATCATGACAAACCGTTGAAGAACGTATTAAGTGATGACCAAAAGAACTTTGCAAAAAATAAGTCGAACTTAAACACTCAGGGAAACTCCTCTAGTAGCGATGATCATTTCTTCAACAATCTCGTGGACATCCTTTTTAGTAAACAAGCAAACAAGTCTCAAAATATCGTAGCAAAAGATGGAAATAAGGAGTTGACAAACAAAGGTAAATAAATTAAGGCAGGCAGGCAGGCAGGCAGGCAGGCAGGCAGGCAGGCAGGCAGGCAGGCAGGCAGGCAGGCAGGCAGGCAGGCAGGCAGGCAGGCAGGCAGGCAGGCAGGCAGGCAGGCAGGCAGGCAGGCAGGCAGGCAGGCAGGCAGGCAGGCAGGCAGGCAGGCAATAAACAGTAGACAAAAGCAGAAAGATTGATTGATTGATTGATTGATTGATTGATTGATTGATTGATTGATTGATTGATTGATTGATTGATTGATTGATTGATTGTTTGATTGATGAACTTTATTTAAAGAAGGTTTAAGAAGTATTTACAAAATACACCAGTTTAGCAAAGCTAATCTTACACTGGGCATTCAGACAGCCAAGCAAGGGAAATAGAAAACAGTAGTAGGCGAATGCAGACCGACAGACAGGCAGTCAAAATAATAATGAAAAATAAAAAACAGTAGACAAAGGCAGGCTAACCTTTGTGTCATAATTTCCCACATTGTTTCTTTGTATTTCAGAGATGGCCATCATTGAAGACGAGTTTAAGAACCTGCAAGGAATGTCACAGACTAAAGATACAAATGATCACATAAAGCCTGGGAGCATATTCAGCGACTCTACTGTAACCTATAGGCAGAAACCGAAAGAAAGTATAATAAGCAACCTACAGCAAACCAATAACTCAGTGAATGGAATTTCTCAGAATGAAACTAAACAACTCAGTGACAAGATAGATTCCATTGCTGGTCTTTTGTACCCGGTGACCAAGCAGTACAGCAATGACGGAAACACTCATAGTTTTGATGAAGAACAGCAATTGAACTCAGGTAGATTTCGACCCACGGATATTTGCAATAAATGTGAACATCTATTTCATAATTCTTATTCTATGTTGAGTGTAACTCATTATACAGTTAAAATTTGTTATTTAAACTGTTGGGAACAGATAAACCTATTTCAAAAATCGTTATCGCAGCCGAAGCTATAGTCCACACTCTAAAGCTTGCAAAAGATATCGGTAATATGAACTGAATGTGTGAATTATTATGCGCTAAGACTGAAATATTTGTTTCATAATCTTCCCCTGCAACAATTTGTTATGTTCATATAACACAAACAAGTACAACCAAAATATGCTATGGATAAATCGATAACAAGAGACGAAATGCCGACATCCTTTGCAGGCTTCAGAGTGAGGACTGTAGTTACAATTTTTGAAATATAGGTGTAAAAAAAAACCGATCACACTTAATTGTTGTTGTGTCATTTTCCACTCTCACTATACCAAAACAAAAACTTTGTGATGCTATTTTTTTTTCAGAAAGCCCTTCCTCAGTTGTCAAATTTTCCAAGCTGGGATGTTATGCAGACAAACAGTCTCCTCCACGACCATTAAATGATCTAATATTCGACGATCAAAGCCGAATTGATCAACCAAAAGACTTCCATTTCAAAATCTTAAGATGCGCTAAGGAAGCCAAAAAAAGACATTTTAAAGTGTTCGGAATTCAGTTTTATGGTAGGTAAATGTATTACGTCTGTTCAACGCATGTGTGCCTTAAATAACAATTCCATTATGAAATGATGTATGTAAGGTATTACTTTTTTTTTGCATTATAAACATCATTACCATAAGAAACACTATCATAATTATAATAATAACCATCCTCATATTATCATTATCATAATCTTCATCATCGTTATTATTCCGTCTTCTCGGATAAGGGCGTAAACCGGAGTCCCGTCTGCCTTCACTCTGACTATGTTACAAGGTGGACGTAAAAGAATCACTGAGGATGTAAACAAATCTCTGGCCGTGACCACCCTCAGTGACTGCCTCACTCTCATACACTGGAATTTGCTATATATCAACCATGGATTGTTTCAAATCAATAATGTAGATGTAGATGTAGATAGATTATATCATGTGTGTATGATTATGATCGTCGCGGAGAAATAAGCAATTTATGCAATTGCAATTATAGAAGCCCGAAAAAAAAATTCGGGACTTCAACGGGATTTGAACCCATGACCTTTGCAATACCGGTGCATACGTATATAGATTATATCATTACAATAATCATCATCATCATATAATAATCATCTTCGTGTTCTTCCTAAGCACTGACGTCTACATTGTTTAGACTTGATAAATTTAAAAGTTAAGAACATGTGTGCACTTTTTACATAAGACCAATGCTGGAGTGACAAGAATGGAGAAAAAACCTACGACATCGACGATACATCAACCAACTGTTTCAATGAAAAATTACAAAAGTGCGAAGAGTCTGACAAGGAGTGCGTCGGTGGACCAGATACCAATTATGTATATCGAATAGAAGATTCAGGTATTTACTATATAAAAGTACTTAACGAATTATTTCTTATTTTGCCTGCTGGGTTGTATCTGTTTATTTGTTTGTCTGTTGTGTGTTTTGTTGGTCTGTTTGTTTGTTCATTTCTATCTGCTTACATGTTTGTTCATTAGTTCTAATTTGTTTGTCTGTTTGTTTGCCTGCTGTTATTTTCGTAATTGGTTTAAAAAAAGAACTGTGATTTTTTCTTCTTTTGCCTTTTGGGTTATATCTGTTTATTTGTTTGTCTGTTGTGTGTTTTGTTGGTCTGTTTGTTTTTTCATTTCTGTCTGCTTACATGTTTGTTCATTAGTTCTAATTTGTTTGTCTGTTTGTTTGTTTGCCTGCTGTTATTTTCGTAATTGGTTTAAAAAAAGAACTGTGATACTAAATATAGATAAGAAGAAAGCATATAATTTGCTTTAAAAAATGTGGAATTGCAGTCAGAATCACCGGCCATTAATATAAACTTTTTACGACTTTTCTCTGACTTGAAAACTTGACAGTATCAGACGTTTCGGTCCATCATCACGGACCTTCGATTCATCAGTGATGGCGGTTGTGGTTGTGAAACCTCTGATACTTTCAAGTTTTCAAGTCAGAGACAAATCGTAAAAAATTAATAATATAATTTGCTGTTAGCTTTGTGTCGACAAGCCCAATCAACTCCATATCATACTTTCCTTCTCTCGGCCATTCATTCCCCTGGTACTCATTCCCCTGGTACTTCTCAAAATTTCTCTCATCGATTGCTTCAAATTTTTTGAATGTAGATAAAGACTCATCGTCGACAAATCCAATCAGCTCCATATCATCCCATATAATAAACGACGCACTGTCTAGCCAATTAAAACATACAAAACCTATACAGCATAGTGGGACGTTCTACGACTTCCATGGCCCTAGGATTGCACCAATGAAACAGGCCCACCCACAAATCATCAACCTTAATATAAAACCAGATCTGCCTGGTGGAAGGTTGCACCATGATAATGTAACCCCCAAGGACTACAGAAATCTGGAATGTAAGTACAACTTATCAACATCATCATCATCATCATCATCATCACAATCGTCATCATCATCATCAGCATGCATTATAATCGCATCATATTCGTCACCAGCATTATCATCATCGACATCATAATCATCATCATCACAATCGTCATCATCATCATCATCAGCATGCATTATTATCGCATCATATTTGTCACCAGCATTATCATCATCGACATCATAATTATCAACAGCATCATCATAATCACCAACATATCATCATAATCATTATCATCATCATCATATCATTATCGTCATCATTGTCATCATCGCCATTGTCATCATGATCATCATAATAATTAGCATGCATCATAATCATTGTCATCATCATTATCATATCATTATCGTCATCATTCTCATCATCGCCATTGTCATCATGATCATCATAATAGTTAGCATGCATCATAATTATTGTTATCATCATTATCATATCATTATCGTCATCATTCTCATCATCGCCATCGTCATCATGTTCATCATAATAATAATTAGCATGCATCATAATCATTGTCATCATCATTACCATATCATTCTCATCATCGCCATTGTCATCATGATCATCATAATAATTAGCATGCATCATAATCATTGCCATCATCATTATCATATCATTATCGTCATCATTCTCATCATCGCCATCGTCATCATGACCGTCCTAATTATTATCACTAGCATCACAATTATTATCATCATCTATCATCATCTATTATCATATCATTATCATAACTACCATCAACAACTACAACAATACCATAACCATTTCCTTTACGTCTCTTTTTCAGGTAAAAACTTTCGAGTGTCACTGCTACTTTCAGCACCGTGGCACGAAGACTACCCTATATCTAGTTCGATTGAATACAGAGATCTACAGCACAAATTAGAACACAAGGTAATCATAAATACTGAAAGGTTGTGGATTTTCTTGATCCGACAAACCATTGCCAACATGTTTATGAATTTCAATTGCCCTATTTCATTATAACGTCACGATGTGTTTTAATTTAGTGGGGGATAGAATCGCCGAAAACAATGGTAATTTCAACTAAATCTTCTTTCTCTTTGAAAATTGAGCTTCAAATTATCTAATTTTTATATATGTAAGTTATATGTCTATGTTTATACTTTCATATTTATGACATTTTGTTGTTATTTCTTTCCTATCCGTCTTGTAAATGCAATTTTATCGTGTATTCTTGTATTGTTGTTATGAATCTGTCCCCCACTGGCGACCATGATCCTTAGCGTTAAGACAATAGAATGTTTTGATGCGACGTTATAGTGAAATTCGACAATTACTCATGGTCTACCAGATAAATGTTTGTTTGTTTGTCTTTTTTGTTTTTGTTTTTCAGTTAGTTTTTGTTGCGTGTCTACCTGTCTTTGTTGTATTTTTTTATTTGTGTGCTACATTTTCAACAAAATGAAAATCATTTACGGCAGTTTTTTTATATAAATCCTATTCCAGATTTTGGGAATTTATGGAGAAGACGAGGCTTTTACTGGGGAAACAATCGAGGGCTTTGTGTGAGTACTAATTACTAAGTGCAATATTACCAAACCAATTAGCAAATCAACTGATTAATAACCAACAAACCGACAAAATGAACCATTCTACCAACTAACCAAACAAACTGCCTTCCAAGCAATGACTGAACGACCGAAAGAAAAGAAAAAACAACTACCGACCAAACCAATAAACCAAACAAACTACCAACCAAATTACTGACTGAATGACAGACAAACCAACTACCGACCAACATACCAACTGACCAACCAAACCAAACCCGCAACACCAATGACTGAATGACCGATAGACAAACCAACAACCGCACAACATACCAACTGACCAACCAACCAACCAAACCAAAATACCGACCAAACGCACAACACCAATAACTGAATGACCGATAGACAAACCAACTACCGACCAACATACCAATAAACCAACCAACCAACCAACCAAAGCAAAATACCGACCAAACCCAAAACACCAATAACTGAATGACTGATAAACAAACCATCTACCGACCAACATACCAATAAACTAACCAACCAACCAAACCAAAATACCGACCAAACCCACAACGTTAACACCAATGACTGAATGAACGATAGACAAACCAACAACCGACCGACCAACTAACCAACCAAACCAAAATACCGACCAAGCCCACAACGTTAACACCAATAACTGGATGACCGATAGACAAACTAACTACCGACCAACATACCAACCAACCAAAATACCGACCAAACGCACAACACCAATGATTGAATGACCGATAGACAATTGAAACCAACTACCGACCAACATACCAACGATGCAAAACAGTACATATTTTCTTAACTAACCTTGTTGTCTTTTCCCACAGACCTTCAGATAATCTTAAGTTTACAAAGGCATCCGTAATTTTAAAGTTTATCAGAAGTGGGAGGTATCTAAACAAACTTATTGACAACAGCAGTCCGCAGGCCATCACTTCTGCAGGTAATGAAAAAGAAAAAGTAAAAAAAAAAAAAAACATAACAACAATGTAAAATCGCCGGGGCTTTGGAACTCCCATACAAAAGGGAAATGCCATAGAAATGCCATAGAAATGCTCGTCTAAAATTTTGAAAATATACCCCAAAGGCCGGGGCCGGAATTTGAGTTCTGTGTTGGTGGGCGTGACAGCGATTACATTTACCCCTAAAAGGAACCAATTTAAATGAGAAAATGTGGGGTTTTCTATTTATGAGCACCATAAATGGGGCAAAAATTTATACGAATTTCAACTCCTAAAAGGGACGACAAGCATACCCGTTACTTAACACCGGATACCCCCGGGATAAAGACAATATCGTATTAAAACAATAGACCAATAGAGTTCTTCATTGCACAGCATAAAATAGTTAAATATTATACTAAACACCTCGAAGAAAATATTTACGAGTCTTGTCCTTATAAGCAAGACGTGAGATGCCATATACACCTACTTGCAGTAAGGTTGTCATACAAAATAGAACATTTGTCACAAAGAAAATAGAACATTTGTGATTTAGTGCGAAAGGAATTAATCAAAAGACAAAAGAGAGAGTTCAGATTGAGTGATCTTCTTTTGTCTTTTAATCAATTCCTATCGTACTAAATCACAAATATTTTATTTTATTTATAACAAATGTATATTTTTGTATGACAACCTTACTACAAGTAGGTGTATCGTAGTAAAATTTGGCAATTTTTTCCTAAGAACCACCAACGTAGTTTATTATAGACATGTGATTAATAATTTACCCATTAAAATACTATGTTGTTGTAGCATGCTATGAGCCACCAGTTGTTCAAAACAGCTGTCCAGCGGCATGTCCGTCACAATGTGCCCCGATGTGCCTTCCAACCTGTTGTTCGCCTCAACTATATACTACAGCACCTCAAGCTTACCAACCTGTAAACTACAACGCTTACCCTTACTACCAACCACAACCAGAGACGCAAGCACCGAATATGTATACAGGTAATGAAGGTGGATGTGATGATAAGAATGACGATCCTTCACACGTATAGAGGAGTTACAATATGAAACTCGAGTGTAATCTGACTAAATTCAAGAAACAATTTAAGTCTTTTTTTTCTAGCAAATCAAATATTATACATTTACGTTCTAATTCACTTCGTTCAAACGAACGTAAAATATTTATCTTCTTTATTCCGAATATAAGAAATGACAACAGACGTGGTTGTATATGGTAGGTTCGCTTGTGGACCATTATTTATTGACAATAATAAGCACATAAGCTTTATATTAATTGTAATAGTAATAAGTACTTAATAACTCGTAAATACTAATACGTAGATAATTCGTAATTAAAGGTCAAGTGCCTTTAGGTCATATTTGTAATACTAATTGATACTCAATAACTGGTAATATTAATACGTACATAATTCATAGCTAAGGTCGAATACCTTAAGTCATATTAGTAATAGTAATTTTTATTACAATACTTAAATAAATCATAAACCTAGGCTTTTGGTTATTCTCTGTCTTGATGGGTTATTCTCTCGTACTGATGGCTTTCTTCTTTACTTTGGGCGTTTTCCTCGTTCGCTTTGAGGTTTCAACTATGTTTCTGCAGACACCATCGTCCAGTGGGTTGAGGCCGTCTCAGGGGCAGAAAGAATGAAGCCATTTCAGCGCTGCGTGTGCTTTGAAGGTTGAGGAGGCGGACATGCTGTTTTTGATCTCAAGGAGGTAAACTGCTACTATGGCACTCGGAAAAGGGATGCTGATGTTCACTCTTTTAATCTTACACCACTGGAGGAATTTGTTGATTTCTTTAACGTATATCGTTGCTGTTGATGTCGATCTAAACGTAATCATTGCTGTTAGTAAGTTGTTGAAGTCAGGTTTCAGGTCAGTTGGCAAGTATATCCAGGCAGGGCTTGCGTGTATAGCCTGAAAAATATAAAGACGCTAGGGTATGTTAGTATTACACAACAAAACTCATGACTTGCGTAACACGTTTAGAAGACGCAAATTGATATTGAGTTTCAGTATCATCGGTTCAAGGCTGTTTTAGTATAACACGATTTAGGCTTATACTCTTAGGTGTTTACGCCCTATTTTACGCTGCTTCCGTTCCTGGGCTCTATAATTTGATATTCTACGTCCCCCTTTTGAACTCCTTTTCCTCCAGGTCCTTGAACCGACCTGTCCTTGCGTTGGTCCGCTGAAAAATATAAAGACGCTATGGTATGTTAGTAGTACACAACAAAAGTCATGACTTGTGTAACACGTTTGGAAGACGCAAATTGATATTCAGTTTCAGTATCACCGCCTGTGTTAGCATAACACGAACTAGGCCCATACCCGTAGGTGTTTACGCCCTATTTTACGCTGCTTCCCTTCCTGGACTCTATAATTTGACATTCTACGTCCCCTTTGGGATTCCCTGTTCCTTGTTCCTCTGTACTCTCTACCGACCCGCCCTTGCGTTGGTCCGCTGAAAAATATAAAGACGCTATGGTATGTTAGTAGTACACACCAAAACTCATGACTTGTGTAACACGTTTGGAAGATGCAAATTGATATTCAGTTTCAATATCACCGTCTCAGGCTGTTTTAGTATAACACGAACTATAGCTTATACCCTTAGGAGTTTACGTCCTATTTTACGCTGCTTCCCTTCCTGGGCTCTATAATTTGATATTCTACGTCCCCTTTTGGGATTCCCTGATCCTTGTTCCTCTGTACTCTTTACCGACCCGCCCTTGGGTTGGTCGTACTAGAAGTAGGCCCTTGCCGTTCTGCTTAAAGACACGTTATAGTTACTGGCTTCAACGCTTCCTACTAACAGACTCGCACATGCGTTTGTCTGCGCAGCAGCCTGCACTTGGCTTTTCTACTGTGCACACTCTAGCTATGCATATTAGCTATGACTTACTGTGATCTTCAACGTAAAAAGAAGTCGCATCTGAATGCTAAAACTTGACTTTTGAATCTTCCGGATCCTAGTAGCGATTTAGTGCTAGTCTTAGAGCTGTTGTGTCATCGACGATAAAACGCGTGTACTCGTGCTCAATTAAAGGCCAGAAAACTGCTGACGGCCAAAACGGGGTCACTAGAGTTCCTATCGCGGTTTGTACATATAGGTAGTGGAGAACCTTGGAAATAATACAGACTGGAGGTACGACCAGGCAATTTTCTCGGGAATTTTCTTTCTCTAGATTCTGGGCAAAGAAATATACCCCTTCCGAACCTGGGTTCCAAAATCTCGAGTAAATCTTGGTAATTCGCGTTATAGTAGGTGACAAGGCAATCTACTGTGTGAGGACCCCATAGCTGCTCTATAGGGTTTGGAAGAACTCGTTTGAAATTTGCCAATCGTCTTGGTCGATTAATTTGTTAATTACATCTGCTTGTTGGTTTTCCGATTGAGGTATCCACTCTATATCTAGATTTAGATGTTTACATTCTGTCTTCTTTATAGTCTATGAAAAAGATAATGAGAGCAGCATCTACGAAAAAATGAATTCCGATTGGAAATATATCCCGGCTACCTGTGTTAAATTAATGTTTAAGCCTATCAGGCACGTAATCGGCACCGTATGAGTTAATGACGTCGGGTGGGTGGGCGGGAAACTATACCTCTGAATTGATTTAGTCATTGTTGTTGGTCCACAAACGTGAGTGAGGCGTGAATGCGAGCATTTCGTTTAAGTACTAGGTTGAGGCCCCAGGGAATAGCACATTCCGAGATAAAAGACTGTTTATCTTATTCTACATGCCGAAGCAAAATACATTTACGTTCTAATTCACTTCGTTCAAACGAACGTAAAATATTTATCTTCTTTATTCCGAATATAAGAAATGACAACAGACGTGGTTGTATATGGTAGGTTCGCTTGTGGACCATTATTCTGAGCCTTCACAAAGTAATCTGGTTGTGAGTAATTAGAATTCCTCTAGAATTTACAAGTCCCGCTAGCTGAACGATTCACTTCAAAATAATAGCTTGTTACTGTATACTCGAGCCTATTACCCGTTAATTTAAGACCTCGACATTTTCTTACCTCGAAAAAGACGTTTTTCTGATGAACCCCCAGCTTATCTTGGTCTCAAGCTTCAAGCTCCTGTTATCCTCCTTCTTTCTTTTCTCTGCGACGGCCTTCCTAGCCTTCTTTAACTTCTTGTCATCCTCTGAGTCTGATGCCAGCTCGTCCGACAAATATTCGTCAACCACCTTCCATCCATCTCTCGGTTCTTTATCCGCTATCTTAATCACTTTCTGTCTTCTTTTAATTTTGTTCATGCCTTCCTTAGTAAGGGCCTCTATGTTATCCTTATCGTCTGAATCGCCAATTCTGCGGAATAGGTCTTCTAGCCCCGCGTTGAATTCGAACTGTTTCTGGTTGCCCTTACTCTTGAGTTTGGATACTTGCCTGTCGGCTTTGGCCTTCTCTTCGGATCTTTTATCTTTGTCTTCGATTTTCTCTTCCAAATAGGACTTTAGTAGTGAAAGAACTTCTTCAGGGGAGCTGGTCTTGGTCCTTGATAAGTGTGCGGGCTTTTTGGTCCTCTTGCTAGCCATTTGGGTTGGTTCCTCGTAGTTTTCTAGTTCTTGTTCAGACATAGTAAAACTATACCTCTGAATTGATTTAGTCATTGTTGTTGGTCCACAAACGTGAGTGAGGCGTGAATGCGAGCATTTCGTTTAAGTACTAGGTTGAGGCCCCAGGGAATAGCACATTCCGAGATAAAAGACTGTTTATCTTATTCTACATGCCGAAGCAAAATACATGTTATATAGCTAATCATTTTAGACAAGTAAATTAAGAAAATTTGAATTTTTTTTCAATGCGCTGGGCACTTGTATCCCGGTCGGGATACAGTTAGATTTAACTAGTATCACGTGAGCATCTATCAACCAATGAGAATGCTCGTTATATAGTCAAAATGATTAGCTACATAACAAATTGTATGTAAATTAATACAGCTAGTATATATATTAATATGTATGTTTGATGGTGATGACGATAAAGATAATGATGATCATGAACACGATGGAAGTATTGAAGGTGGTTGTGATGGTAATAATGATGAAGATGATAATGACCACGAAATCGAGGATGGTCTTGATAGTGATTTATTAATTTGTTCAACTCTAATAACAATGGTTGATTAGCAGAACCATAAAAATACATCACTTACGTCCACTGGCACATATTATTATCCCATATTATTATTATCCCACTATATACCACTTCTACGGGACAAAGAACATTTAATTACAATAGCTGTTATTACAGTTATATGCAAATGATTTCAAACAATGGATTCAAATCGAGGCTTTCGGGCAAACCTATTGTTTTCGCCCGAAAGCCTCGACTTCAACCCATTGTTCAAAATCATTTGCATATAACTGTAATAACAGCTATTGCGTCAAACTATGGAACAGTTTAGACAAAGACTTGAAATTAAGTCAAACCTACTCTCTTAAGTCAAACAGACCTAGAGTATAAGGAGAAGCTTAAAATAAATATGCTTCACAAATTTATAAACACTTGAAAAGAAAATAATTTTTAACAGGTTTTAAGTGTAATTTAAAGGTCTTATAGGATATTCAATTTCTTAATTATATATGTTATTTGTTATTTTGTAATTTGTAATCTCTGAAAAGCCTTTTAAGGACGAGAATAAAATGCAAGCATGTATTATCTATATCAGTACTGAACAAATCGATTAACGGGGTTAGCTCAGTTGGGAGAGCACGGCCTGTTAACCAGGAGGTCGGGGGTTCAAACCCCAGCCCGGACCATCACTCAGGGTCTTAAAATAATTGAGGAGAATGTTATAACTTTATATTTATTTCGGTTTATAATCGTAGGCCTTCGCGTCCTCTCAGATAAGGACGTTAAATCGGAGGTCCCGTCTCGCCACTCACACACTGACCATTAATCGGGGGGACGTAAAAGAACGACTGAGGACGCAGACCACGACCATCCTCAGTGAAAGGCCTACACTAATATTTTATTTTTATTTTATTAGCTTTTCCTTCATATGAAGGCAGGGACACCACAACAGCTTACGCCAATTACTGTGGGCCCTGTAGTATGCTGAGACCTGACTGTTGTGCCGGGAGACAATCCCCTGCTCTTTTCGAAGAGCACAACAGGATCTTTTACGTCCACCTTATATAGGAGTTAGAGTGAAGGCAGACGGGACCTCCGGCTTTACGTCCTTATCCGAGAAGACGAGGCAATGAGAGAGTGAAGTGTCTTGCCCAAGGGCACAACGCAATCGCCCGGGCCGGGAATCGAACCCAGACCATTAGGCCCGAAATTCGATCCCCTGACCACTAGACCATCACGTCTCTCTAAACCATCACGTCTCTCTAATTACTAATTACTAACAGCTAACTATAATGTGTAAAGCGCATTTGAATATATACACATAGAAAGTGCGCTATATAAATACATTATCATTATCATTAAGAGATCATCATTATCTATTTCCATAGGTAACGTCTATCCACCTGCTCAATGGAGAGCCGTTCACTCCTATTACCACCAACCACGACCAAACACCTACATAAACCCCAATCCTGCACTGATCCAAGCTGAACCAGTCACTAACCCTAGTATATTCCTCCCTACCTGTCGGCCTGGATGCGCCGCTAGATGTGCTATTGATTGCCCAAAGCATTGCTGTTTGTCTTTGCTACGAAAGAAACGAAGAAATAGAGGAGATTAGTCGTAAAGGAATACCGAATCCATGAAAGAGCCCTTCCCGGGGAGGTAGGGGGGAGGCGGAGGTGCATGATTCCATGATCCTTTGTTCTTTTTGCATTTTCTCCCTTGTTCCCCATAAGTAAAATAACTGTGTCCCTAAAATGTTTTACCTTATGCTATATAATATTTTTCTCCCTTGTTCCCTGAAAAAAATTTGGCAGTATCCCTTGTTCCCTTAAAATAAATGCGCTTGTTCCCTAAAATCCCTGGGAGGGCCTCATAAAAAATGACTGTGGTATCCGGCAACCAACAAAAGTCCTCTTCACAGTTCCCTGCGCCACCTTGAAAGGTTGCCGGGCCTTTACATCGAAGCGAGACGAACACTGAGCTTGCAATTATAAAGACTTTTAAACAACTTGCCGGACAATTATTCACTTGTCTCTATCATTGCAAGGTCGACGTTCTTCTCGCTTCGATGCAAAGGCCCGGCTACCTTTCAAGATGGCGCAGGGAACTGTGAAGTGGACTATTGGAATCCGGTATCCACCTTCAAGAAATCCAGAATTCGCCAAAAAATTAACTTTGGCGAAACCCATTAGCAAATAGAGAGTTTAGGTAGAGAGTTTAGGTTTTATATAGGTCTTCCAATTAAATAAGTTGAATTTAGGATTTAGCATATAATATATATATACTTTTTACCATGCATACCGGAGAATATAATATGCCATTTTCAGAAATTTCTGTCAGCATTACCCTAATACGGATACAGAGTAAATACTAAAAATCAGAATCAATCTCTCAAAAACGTAATGCGGCTATTGGGATGTATGTAAGATAGAAAATCGAGCCAATTGATTTAGTATTTCAATGTAAAAAGTGTCTAATATGTTTTTTCTTGTAATAAAATCTATAAATGATAAATGAAGCCCAGTATTTACAACCTACAGTCTCAATCGGTCGCTCCACACATTATCACGACAATCACAACTCCCCATTTAGCTATAGGCTCTTACGTGAGCCCACTTCCTAGTCTCCACCACTACACTCAATATTTACAATCATCACTTCCCATCAATGCTCTTCTGCGAGGCACACACTACCACTTAACTCAGTATTTACATCCATCACTCCACATCAGGGCTCTTCTGTGAGGCTCACTCCACACACACTACCACTACACTCAGTATTTACAACCATCACTCCCTATCAGGGCTTTTCCGTGAGGCTCACTCCACACACACTACCACTACACTCAGTATTTACATCCATCACTCCACATCAATGCTCTTCTGTGAGGTTCACTCCACACATACTACCACTACACTCAGTATTTATGACCATCACTCCCAATTCGGGCTCCTCTTTGAGATTAACTCCACACACTATACCACTACAATCAGTATTTACAGCTATCACTCCCATCAGGCTAGGGCTCTTCTGTGAGGTTCACTCCACACACACCACCACTACACTCAGTATTTACCATCACTCCACATCAGGGCTCTTCCGTGAGTCTCACTCCTCACACCCTACCACTACACACAGTCTCCCCGATTAGTACTACGCTTGTGTAATGCTAGAAGACTTTGAGACTTTAATAAAGTTATTGATTGATTGATTGATTGACACAGTGTTTACAGCTATCACTCCTCATCGCGGCTCTTGCGTGATTTTCAATCGACTCTCTCTGCCACTGTTGCACGCGGTAAATTGCTTGATCTTTTTTAAGGGAGGAAAACCGAAAACATTCCATGCGGTATCATCAGAAGAAAACTGCCACAGATGGATGCAGACGTCATATTTATAAACTTATCTCGTAAAACCCTTAAATTTCTTACTATGTTACGAGCTCCTCCAGTGAAAGTCTACTATTAATATTACATGACTTCAGTTCAACGCCTTATAACTAGTGGATGTACTCATTAAATACGACGAGGAAAGAGGTCTGATATCCACGTTAACTTTAAAAATGACATTATGATAATAACATGACAACAAACATTTAAATTGTCTGCCTACTTTATTTTGTATCTAAATATTACAGGTGACATAGTGAAGAACAGGATCAATTGCCGGAAAATGGACATAATCTTCATCATCATTGCAATTTTAATAGGTAATTCAAAATCATTTTATAATCAAACCAGATTTGCTAACTGCTATAAGGAGTTTGTTTTCAATAACTTTCAGACTTCCTCCTTCCTAGTTTCCATCGGGAATTCTTTATTCAGTGGGCAGCCCTCATGAGCCTTGGCATATAGCATGTTATTTGGTACAGTTAAGGCAAGGATTGTATACGACCCCTTTCACACAAGATGGACAAATATATCGTCTCAGTAGACAAATCTTCTTCAAATCTGTTTGTCTAACGTGAATTTAACAAAGATTGTGTTTGTACCGTTTACACACCAGACGACATGCCCGTCATAAGACAACATCTCGTTTCCTAATGAAATTTGGGACATTTCTTCGTAGAAATATAATCGGATATTAAATTACCTAAATCAGTAGATTAAACTCTTTCTAAATTATTTATATTAGGAACAAAAGTTAATGGGAAAATATCAAGACAATTTGCAAACACAATATTTTGTTTGGTATTGTTTTTCTTCGTTTTTTTATTAAATTCAGTTTGTACCTGCTTGTGTTGTTATTTGCACTGCAGTGTTGTGTATTATTTACTATTTGACAATGGAAATATTAGTTTCTGTTAACTACGATAGATGAATTAGCAGTAAGGTTTATGAGTCGTCTCTTCGTAGCTGTAATCCATACTTAATTTCCATTACAAAGACAGAAAGACGCGTTGGCCAAAATTCGATCCTTCCTCAATGAAGAACGGAAAATGGCGCCAAACGCAACATACATTAACATATGGTCTACTATTGCAGTATGTCAATAAAAATAGTTATTCTTTCTACAGCTGGAGTTCAAGTAGAAGCAAAAACAATCAGTAAGTTGAAATATAGTATTAGGCAGGGCCTGAGTGCCTCAAGTACAATGTTTATGATAAGCAAACAAACAGACAGAAACAATTATACAAACTGATAACAAAAATAATAATACCGTCAATCAAACATCCCACTGGCCAACTAACCAACAGACCGACTGATGGATTAGACCACAAACACACAAACCAAAATTAAAACCGACCAATCAACCAACCAACCAGCCAACAACCAAACAAACAAAAAGTAAGCCACCATTCAACCAACCAACAACCAACCAGTCATTAAACAAACAAACAAAAGAACAAAAACCGACCAACCAACCAACCAGTCATTAAACAAACAAACGAACAATCAATCAATCAAACAAAAAAAACAAACAAACAAATAAACAAACAGACAAACACCAACCAATAAAACCAACCGATTTTAGTTTATATTTCCTATGTAAAGCCTGTAAATAAATCAATCTTAGACAGACAGACAGACAGACAGACAGACAGACAGTCAGACAGACAGAAAAAAACCCCAACCAATTCAATCAAACCAACCGATTGTATTTTATATTGTATTTTATATTGTATTTTATATTGTATTTCCTATGTAAAGCCTGTAAACGAATCAAGCTAACAAGACTTGGATGCTACAAGGACAACCAAAAGTTACGCCCCATTCCCGAATTAGTGCTAACATATAAAGATAAAACAAGCCCTGTGTATTCTGGTGAGAAAATCAACTGGAAAGACTGGGATGGCTACATGGAGAAACTGATATGCAACTGTGCAGCCAAATCAGTGAGTAAGGGATACAGTATTATTGGGCTGCAAAACTACGGTAAGGTTAAAGACGTTATTGCTATTGCGATGTTGTAATGACATTTATTGATAAATCTTTATTGATAAAAATACGAAAAAATATTAAGATAATATGAATATGATGGTTACGATGACAGCCTGCAAATTGGATCTACCAAGAGGAAATGATGATGAGATTAAAATGAAGACGGATATGATGATATTGGTAACAATAATATGGTAATGATGATGATGAGGAAGGTGGTGATAATGTTGCTGCTGCTGCTGATGATGATGAAGGTGATGATAATGAGTCTATTGATGATGATGATGATGATGATGAAAGTGATAATGTTGCTACTGCTGTTGATGATGATAATAAAGGTGATGATGATGATGATGATAATGATGGTGGTGACGATCGATGATAATATGGTGAAGATGATGATGATGGTCATGAATCCTGATGATGATATAAGGATGAATTTTACAGATATTGGTTATGATGATAGTGTATATAATAGTCACGGTGATGATTATGTTGAAGTTGATGGTGAAGAGGACGAAGATGATGATTTGACTTAATGGTCATGAAAGAGATGATGTTGATTATGCTGATAATAGCAATAATAATAATAATGGTAATGATTATTATTGCAATGATGATAATGAAGCAGATGATAATCCTGATTAATTTTATATAGGTACGTTATGATGATAAATAATATGGTAATGGTGATAATAATGATGATGATGATGATGATGATGATGATGATGATGATGATGATGATGATGATGATGATGACGAAGATAAAGTCGACATGATCATAATAATCGATGATGATGATAATGATGATAGTAATGATGACGATGATACTGATGATAATGATCATGGTGATGGTGATGATGGTAATAATATTGATTATTATTATGATAACCATGATGATGATGATGATGATGATGATAACCATGATGACGATGGTGGTATTAATGATAATGATAATCATGATGATGATGATGGTAATAATGATGCTGATGATGACAATCAACATTATTCTAGGTGAATGCTGGTCTGGTCCAAATAAAGTTACATCTCGCTATGCTGATGACGGGCCTTCAAAATTCTGCATTTCTTCTGGATACAAAAAGTGTAAAGGTGGCATGGACTGCGTCGGTGTAGACCTTGTTAACTTTGTGTATCGTGTTCAAAAAGGTGAGATGATTGTCACACTTGTGACACACTTGAACAATTTAAGTCAAATTTAAAAACAATTTTATTCAAGTACGTCAGCTTTTAAGGATCAATAATATATTTATATTATTATATTTTATATATATCATATATTTATTTATTTAATAATTTATTCTATCTTGTAATATATAAATGTGTATATTTTCTGAACATTAGCTAATTAGTATAGGAAATTACACCGTTCGAGAAGAATTAATGGAAAATACCGCGAGTATTTGATGAAAGTTATATTAATACCACGCGTACGAGTGCGTAGCACGAGTTGTATTAAGTCACTTTCATCAAATACAATCGGTATTTTTTATTAATTCTTCGACAACATAGGTGTAATTTCCTTTTAATATCACAAATATAAAAAATAGTTTCTGAGAATAAAAGTGCATGGCAATGAAAGTAGCAAAGTTCCCGGATGTGTGCACTTAATTGATTGCACGGTATTAAGAAAACATTCACAGTTCGTCAGCAAATCGGAATCGAGTATTTTTCATTGATGTGATATTAATTAATATAGTTTAAAATTTTTTTGTTGGTTGTTTTTTCATTCATAGTATGACGTTTATTTTAACAGCCCATCATCAGGGTTACACTTACAATATTTAATTTATTTTTCAAACGTATTTGTAAGAGTTTGGAGACTTAATAGGAAACTGTACATAAAGTTATTATTTTATTATTATTAGATGATTATATGATCATGATATTTTAGTGATAACCCAGCAATGACTCTAAAGGCTTCATGTGTTTTAAATAAAGAGTAGAACTAAACTAACCATTTCGTTTACCAATTGTTTAAATATAATTTTATATATATATTTTGATCTTTATAGATATATTCATGTAATCATGTTTTTATACATAGATTAATATATCTGTTGCTGATCACCGGTTTATAACAGTCTTTTTGTGACTAGCTGATCGGTTTTTTCATCCGTATTAATAAAGATTTTATTATTATTATTATTATTATTATTATTATTATTATTATTATTATTATTATTATTATTATTATTATTATTATTATTTCTTTATTTCACAGTAAAATAATCCTTTTTTACAATTTTTACTGGTATAGATCTAGCAATTATTATTATTATTATTATTATTATTATTATTATTATTATTATTATTATTATTATTATTATTATTATTATTATTATTATTATTATTATTATTATTATTATTATTATTATTTTTATGGCAAGTTTTATTTTCTTTGGTGTGTCATAGTTACATTAACAAGCGGACAATTACGTCTGGGCTTAATTAAGTACATTTTTCTTTACAAACGTTTAATCCGCTTATGTATATTCATAAAACGTTTTCACGATGTTTGCGTTCTGGCAGATAATCCATTTCTGACAACGTTCAATAAGGAAGGTCAGTTTCGGTCAGTGTTTGTTAAATTTCTTAGATCTTTCTTAAGTTCTTCGTGGAAACCTCCGAGAAAGTCGAAAACAACATTGATTTGTTTTACGCTTGGGCTTTTGTATAGTTGTTATTATTATTATTATTATTATTATTATTATTATTATCATTATCATTATCATTATCATTATCATTATCATTATCATTATCATTATCATTATCATTATCATTATCATTATCATTATCATTATCATTATCATTATCATTATCATTATCATTATCATTATCATTATCATTATCATTATCATTATCATTATCATTATCATTATCATTATCATTATCATTATCATTATTATTATTATTATTATTATTATTATTATTATTATTATTATTATTATTATTATTATTATTATTATTATTATTATTATTATTATTGATATTATTATTTAAATATGGAGGTGAAACCAGGATTGTACATAGTAGAATTTTGATGTTCTCTGGCTTTTATTTGTTTAAGTTGAGCTTTCGACCTTTTTAAATCTGATTAACAAAGAATAATTTACATCCATCTCATTTACAATTCAAAATTTATGTTTGTTCTTCACTACTGTTAAAGACCTTAGTGCTAATTAAGGTCGAAAGCTCAACTTAAACAAATAAAAGCCAGAGAACATCAAAATTCTACTATATAAGATATTACTATTGTTATTAAAACAGAATGTAATAGAATAAAAGAATATTACAAAAAAGAAAATATAATAAGAATATCCCATTTTATATATATTGTGTAAGTGATTGCTGCATAGAAAATGCTCTTTATCATTATTAAATATCATTGTGTAGATCTACCTGCTCCAACAGCAAGACCAACAAAACAGCCTACTCCATCCGTGACACGCTCTCCTACACCTTCACATACACCCTCGCCAACACCATCACATACACCCTCGCCAACACCATCACATACACCCTCGCCTACACCTTCACATACACCCTCGCCAACACCATCACATACACCCTCCCCAACATCAAAATGGTCTACAACGCCGGGAATTACCTCCCCAAGACCATCTGGATCGGGCACAAGTACTGCCAAAAGACCCCAAACACCAACAAAGCCGCCAAAACCTTGTTATCCTCAATCCAGTGCGGGATGTCAGCAGCAGCCAGTGCTACCCTGCGGCGTACCACCGTGCCTGGGAAATACAGGACCACAGATGCCTTATCAAGGATTCCCTCCTCTTGGAATGTCTCAGGTATTATGATGATGATGACGATGATGATAATGATGATGAATATGATGATGATGAGGATGAGGATGATGAGGATGATGATGATGATGATGATGATGATGATGATGATGATGATGATGATGATGATGATGATGATGATGATGATGGTGGTGGTGGTGGCTGCAATGATGGTGATGATGACAATGTTGACATTGTTGATGGTGATGACAATTCGGTAATGATGATGACGATGGTGCTTATTTTAATGATGGTGATAATGATAATGATGATTGTGGTACGTGGCTGCGATGATGGTGATGATGACAATGTTGACATTGTTGATGGTGATGACCGGTCGTGATGACGGTAATGATGATGACGATGGTGCTTATTGTAATGATGGTAATAATGATGATGGTGGCTTTGGTAATAATGGTGGTGCTAATAATGATGTTCATGATGATGGCAATTATGATTTTTTTTTAAATGTAAGAAAAAATGATAGTATACAATTGTTGTCGTGCTGATTAGGATAGTGAGGTGATTACGATTGATATTATTGGTATTGTTGATCGATAATGTATGTTCATGTTAGTAATGAAGATAGGTACATTTGCAGTATTTGCAACCATTCTGAATGGTGTTCTTGATGCAGATAGTGTTGAATAAGTTTATTTTTTTTACCATAGATGCAATGCAGTGCTGGATGCCCTTCTCGATGTGCGCCACAATGCAACTCAGCATGTTGCCGAGGACCGATGTCACAGCCCCAGATTCCTATCGGTTATCCCCAAGGTGGTTTCCAGTCTCCTCTCCGAGGTCAATGTAACAGGGGGTGTCCCTCGCGATGTGCTCCACGGTGTAGCATCGCATGCTGTCAATCATTCGGTTCTAATATGTTGTCTCCAGTTCCATATCCGCTCTCCCTACGTCTTGGTGCAAATTTCCCACCAGTTCAATTTTCTTCTTCTATAAAAGGAAAATGTGGAGCCGGCTGCTCGAATAACTGTGCTCCCCGCTGTAGTATTGGCTGCTGTCGATCTTTTACTCCACCGCAATTCCAATTCCCACAGTCCATGCGTCCTGGTCCTAACTTTTCTCAGTTCCCATTTCTTGGCATGCAACAAGGAACATATCCATTTGTAAAAGAAAATCGGTGTAATGGAAATTGCCCTGTAAAATGTGCGCCTAAATGCACAATTGGATGCTGTCGGTGGTTTGGTGGACTGTACAAGAAGACAACGATCACAAAACACAGGGTTCCCAGTCTTGATGATGACTAGAACATGTTCAAATATAGTAGCGGTTGTACTTTGTCTAAACCTGTCTAAACCAGAATACAATACATCTTACAGCACCAAGAAAGAACGAAACAATACCCTGCAATACAAAGAAGTCTAAACCAGAATACAATACATCTTACAACACCAAGAAAGAACGAAACAATACCTTGCAATACAAAGAGCTCTAAACCAGAATACTCAGAATACAATACATCTTACAACACAAAGAAAGAAAGAAACAATGCGAAGAACTCTAAACCAGAATTCTGTTGCCCTGGGCAATAGAAACATGAAATATGACATGAAATCCTCCATTGTTTATATTCAAGCTAATGTTCTTTGGAAGTACCCACAAGGCGAAACGTCTTATGATAACAAACACCTGGCATTATTGCAGGTTGAAAAAAATTATATTAGCAAAACCATCCCTTTAAAATGTGATAAGATGTAATAAAAAAGTTTAATAAAAAACTTTGTTGTTTATTTAGTACTATTCTGCATGCAAACAAATGTTTTCTTCTCGTCGCTCTAAGGGTAAAAGAATAAATCCTCTACGGCTACGCCTCGTGTTTCTTTCCGACTACTCTGTTGTTCTACAACTCCCATCGTGTTTATATATCACGGAATATAGACACGCGCGCCGATTTATATTCCTCAAATAAATTCAAAACCTTTCTTGAGATCGGATAAAATTGTCACAATGTTTGGTAAATAAAAAACAATAAAAAGGTTCCAATCAAATTTGTTAATTAGTTTTCAACCTGATGTCTTCTGATTTTTCCACTTGACTTAACGTATTGTCAATCTAGTTCGATCAAGCTATATATTTGCATATATTTCTTGTAATTCATTTAACTAATGATTTTGTCGAGATGACAACGAAACGTTGTCTTTTACAGTTAACTTCTTAATTGTTTATCAGAAAGTACCTTTATCAAGATTTTTTATATTATAATTAATTTGACATTGTTGTTAGATACTCTTAACGGTCAATTAACTTTTTCCATGAAATATTTATCACCTTAACGTTTCATAACGTCTAGAAAGATTTTCCATTTCTCAAGTGGATCTCACGTTTGGAGATTAAAGTAAAGAAAGCAAAAAAGGTATTTGATGAATTCCGTCTTTTTTACAGGAAATTTTATATTTAATCGATCAATGTTTTTAAGTATAATATTTGTTGAATTATAATTAGATTGCGATGCAAGGTCAAAGAACAGACACCTATTTAGACAAAAACAAAAGCTTTTCAACACTTTCAAATTAAAAAAGATGTTTGATGGTGGTATATATATATATATATCTTTCAAATAATCATAGGCATATAATGATCAAATTAAACCAAAATAAGCATGCAAGACGCTGGGATAACTACATCGAATAATATAAATTGCATAAGGAACACTCTATCTATCTATAATAAAATCCATGTTCTTGACCGGGATAATTATTGTAAGCACCTCGATTATTCGTGTTTAGATGTATGTCCATAATATCTCAAAAATAACCTCCATGTTCTTGAAGAGAGCAACGATTGTAAGCACCTCGATTATTGTTTTTAGATCTATGCCCATAATATCTCAACAATAACCTCCATGTTCTGGAGCTACAACCATATTTGATGCTAAAAATTGTTGTGGCTGTTTTCGTTGTAAATTTAAAACCTTTGGAAAACCCCTCCCCCAGAGCAATGTTGATATATATCTTTGATACATGTTTTTCTTGTCAATATGTCTTTCCCATGAGAACAGTTTCACATTCCAAAAAGCAACATCGATTCGGGGAAGCTTGGGAAGAACGTCGACCAAAGATTGTAGCAACACTCGCGCTCGTATCATAGTACAGTTTCCATTTAATCTATTTTGTAGATTTGCTATTCGTTTTCAACCTTTCCGTGACCATGGTCTCAAACATTTTGAAAATACATGTCTCGGTTGAGAAGATCAATAAAACGTGAACCTTCTCGAATCTAGGGTGAATGATGACAAAGGAAATTGGTCAAAAAGTCCACTTCACTTTGTATATAATATGGCCCTAAATTACTTTTACTTTTGGATTTTTTCCATTTGGACTTTTTTATTCTCGCTCTTGATATCACAGGATAATCCTGTTGGAAAATATTGTTGGAAAATTAGTTGATAAGTAAGTAAAGATAAAAGTACCAGTGGTATTTTTATTGTTTCTCGATACATGTATTCGTTGGGATGTCACATCCGACCACCTTGGAAACTAGAGGCTTTCTTGATTTATTAATTGTATTTATCTTTTGTACGTTAACCCCAAAATTTCTCGTTGCTTCACAAACCGTTAGATTTACTAACGCTTAAGCGATAGAAAATAACTTCTGGTACCCCGGGTAGGACATTGTTGGAAAAGTTGTCAAAATATAAACAAATAAAACAACAATTACAGTAAGTTGTTACTACCGACTGCATTTTCCAAAACACAAAACAAAACTATAATCCAGGTTTTGAGTCTACGGCCGAGCAATGAATAATTTTAAACTGATATTGTAACACAAGCTTCTAATCAAATGACATTTCCTCATCTTGGGACAAATACGCCATTCTCTCCGCTGTTCTCGTCGCGAATGTACAGCAGTATTTTTTTCTTGCAATTTATCGGTTGACTAATTTCTGAGTATTTATTATGTGTTATTTTGATTTCATTGATTTGTTTTGAAATGCCTGGAACGCCAATTATTATCGCATAACTTTCTTTTTTGCGTAAATACAGTGGTTTCTTCGAATTTTTGGCTTGGTTTTGCTATTTTGGATTCATTTTATATAGTGTCTTGTTAATAACTTTAACAAGCTGTTTTGCTGTTTTTCCATTTATTTGTTATCAATAAGAAGTTTGGTACATGTAGTAATAAGCCTGAAAACATTGTCTTAGCTGCAAAAAGATGACACCAACTTCACAATGGTAAGTGTCGGATCTGGTTTCTTTTGCTTTTTTCCCTATTTTTCTGAATTATTGGTAACTCATATTTACAAAACAATTAACTAATTTGTTTTGATCGTTTTGCTCTCTTTTATCGGGAATTTTAGACCTATTTGTTATCAGGAATAACGTCGTACAATTTGTACATGTTTACTAATTGTACGAAGAAACGATGGCGTTGTGTCTTCTATTAACAGCAATATTATCGGCTACTATATTCCTAGGTAAGTAATCTTATATAATAATTAGTTAATATAATGAAATTTATATTTAGCTTTAGCCCTTCGTCGGAGTAAAAGAGTTAGACGAAGGGTAAAAGCTCGAAAAGTCAGTAAAGTTTTTTACGGTGTCACAATTCAATTATTCATTATATTACCAATCGTTTATATCAATTAAAGACGCAGCCTATAATAGTTTACTCGCTAGTTTCCATTTATATATTACACCTAATTGCAATTGGCCTTTTCCATATCAAGCAAGGGACTGGGTATGAGTGTGAAAAACTAATTTAATTATGGTTCCAGAAAGAAATAACCCCATCTCATGGTAGAGTAACCAAATATAAGCTTATTGACCAAGTTTCAGAACGTTTGGCTTAATAGAAAAAAACTAATGAGCATCCAAACTCTGACAAAATTACAGAGAAATGTATGGTGTTTTCCAAAACGTCCTTCCAAACCATACATTCTTTGTATTTTCGAAAAAAATTAAAATACCATAATTTCGTTGCAATTTGCACAAACTTGTTCAAACTTTCAATTCTTACTAATTTGTATTTGTTCTTTCATGTGAAGGAGTTTATTTTTGAATTACATTAATTTTGAGAAACTTGGTTCCAGTCCCTTGCTCGATATGAAAACGGCTAATAACATTGTCATATAAAAAAGAAAGTTACAAAATAGGAATTAATTAAAAGACAAAAGAAGTTCAGCTTGAGTAATCTGCTTTTGTCTTTTAATTAATTCCTATTTTGTAATTTTCTTTTTTATATGACAATGTTATTGCAATTAGGTGTAATTGTCATAACATTTAATAAAGTAAAGTTTAAGACAACCTCTATTGAAAGAAATTGGTTTTCTATTCAGTTGCACAACAAGAGTATTTTGAAGTAATTTGTACGCAAATAAACAAAGAACTAAGCATTGAAATGGAATATGAACTGCGAAGTATCAGAAAATTCTGCCTATCATCTCTCTTCATATAAATGGAAACTAGCGAGTAAACTAGTATAGGCTGTTTCGGTGTTTGATATACACGATAGGTAATATAATGACATTTATAACACCGTAGAAAATAGAAATAGAAACTAGGAAGAAACTAGTATAGGCTACTTCGGTGTTTGATATGAACGATAGGTTATGTAATGAAATTTGTAACACCGTAAAAAAAAGTTGACTTTATAGTAATAGTTAGCTAATGTACATTCTATAAACTATTGATTGATCACGATTGGTTGATTATTTCAATTAAGTTCGCCTGAATATATTTTAAAATTTAAAGCTCAAACCCGTTTCGATATTTGTTACGTTCTGACAATGTATTACCTTATAATTTCAGAAAAGACCCAATGCCTTCCAGCATCGCGACAATCTGTCAGTAAGTGAATGAAACTTGAGTTGCTTCTGCTCTTCTAATCTGTAATAGTGAAATAGCGTGGGTTAACTCGTGAAGTAAAAAAAAAGTTAACTAGTGAAGTGATGGACACTCAGGGACCTGTTATTATTTATCGCCTTATCATGGGTGAATATGGGAGATGCTTGATGATTTCATTTGAAAGATCACATGTTTTCCAGGAGAGCAGAATACGCAGAGGGGTCCAGAAAAACAAAGCCCCTCCCTTCCCCTTTTCCCCATGTAATGTGCTTGGCTACACAGGTTCAGAAAATAGACCTTTTCACGGTTCGAATCGAACAACCTCAGCCTTGATAGCGTGTTATATATTCTTTAGAATTTGACTACAGCCGGTAGAATTTTGAAGTGTACACTATCGAGGCCGAGGTTGTGAATGAGAACCGTGAAAAGGTCCATTGTGATTCGTCGCTCACATGTGCCGAATCTAATACAAATGAATTCAAATAATTTTGCTCATTTGCATTTGATTCGTTTGAACCAGGCCTTTTCTTTGTTTTGTAGACTGCAAAGATATCCAACTAACCAAAATCGGTTGCTATGCCGTCGACATCCACAGGGAGCCCAAACCATTACCAGAGCTAATGTTCACAGACCTTGAGCCATGGAGCACAATGTTCAGCGGTTTTGTGTTAGGAACGTCAGACACGGACCAGCATATGATTAGTTTGATTTGTAGGTGTGCAAACCATGCCGAGGAAAGTGGATATTCCTATATTGGACTCCAAACCTATGGTAATACATAAATATAATCTATTGTTTTGGGCTGTCTAGTCTTACTTTCATGTTGTAACACAATGTAGTTTTCACATGTATGCGAGGATGGTCAGTCTGCATTTAAATGCTCTATCAACCACTTTAAAATTAGTGTATGCATATTCCTCAGGTGAATGCTGGTCTGGAAGGAATGACGTCATCAACTACTCACGCGACGGTCCGTCTCGAAATTGTATCACTTGGAACAAGGCACGATGTCGTCATGGTATGGACTGTATCGGTGAAGACGCCACTAACTTTGTCTACACGATTAAAAAAGGTGAGTTTGGAAACATGAACTTGATCATGATGATGATCGTGGTGCTGGTGGTGGTAGTGATGATGATAATGACAACTGATGATCATTGTTATGAAGATTGTGATAATGATAACAAGGATGATAGTGGTGTTGAAACATGAACTTGATCAGGTGATAATGATGGTGGTGGTGGTGGTTATAGTAATGATGATGCCAATTATGATGATCATTGTTATGAAGATTGTGATAATGATAACAAGGATGACAGTGGTGTTAAAACATGAACTTGATCAGGTGATAATGATGGTGGTGGTGGTGATGGTTATAGTAATGATGATGCCAAATATGATGATCATTGTTATGAAGATTGTGATAATGATAACAAGGATGATAGTTGTGTTGAAACATGAACTTGATCAGGTGATAAAGATGGTGGTGGTGGTTATAGTAATGATGATGCCAATTATGATGATCATTGTTATGAAGATTGTGATAATGATAACAAGGATGATAGTGGTGTTGAAACATGAACTTGATCAGGTGATAATGATGATGGTGGTGGTGGTGGTTATAGTAATGATGATGCCAATTATGATGATCATTGTTATGAAGATGGTGATAATGATAACAAGGATGATAGTGGTGTTGAAACATGAACTTGATCAGGTGATAATGATGGTGGTGGTGGTTATAGTAATGATGATGCCAATTATGATGATCATTGTTATGAAGATGGTGATAATGATAAAAAGGATGATAGTGGTGTTGAAACATGAACTTGATCAGGTGATAATGATGGTGGTGGTGGTGGTTATAGTAATGATGATGCCAATTATGATGATCATTGTTATGAAGTGATGCCGATCATGATAATGATGATGGTGCTGATGGTGATGATAATGATTGCAGTCGTAGTAGTGATAATGATGGTGCTGGTGCTGGTGCTGGTGCTGATGGTGATGATAATGATTGCAGTCGTAGTAGTGATAATGATGGTGCTGTGGCTGGTGCTGGTGGCGATGATATGGTGTTTGTGGTGCTGGTTAAGGTGGTAATGATAAAAATATAGCCTGAGACGACATCGTCTTAGGTTTCGCGCGGCCATATCTGTAACACAGCTATCCCAAAATAACCAAAAAACAACTTTCTCCCGTTCTTCCCAAAAAAGAAACGCTTGCTACGCAGGCTACCGATAATAATGATGCTGATGATTGCGAAGATAATGATGTCACTGATGACGATGGTGAGGTAATGATGTCGATGACAAGGATGATAAGTATGATGTTACCAATTATGGCCATGAAGATTGTAATAATTTTAATATCCCCGATAGCCACCATCATCATCAAAATCATCATCAACATCTTTAATCTTCATTAAAAATAGTCAGAGACAACCTAATTCTTTTGTAAAAATAATGATCTTCATTGTTACAATCATTATGCTAATTGGCTTGTCTATATTTAGTTTATAATAGACCAACTGCCAAACCAACCCCAAGGCTTCCATCAACACCATCAACGTCTCCTAGTTTTACATTCCGTCGAACGACAAGAAAAATAGATCCAACAACTTCATTAATCGTCAATACAACTCCAAAAAGGCTTGAACCAACATCAAAATCATTAATGAGAACAACACAAAGAAAAACATCACCGAAACCACCATCGTTTCTCAGAGCTTTTACAGCTAAAGAAACTAGCAAGGAAAGGAAAGAACCTTCAGTGACGTCACCGAAAAGGATCAACTACCACCCCTCCCCTACTCAGAAACAACAAACGTATCTAGCAACACCAACTCTGAAATCATCATCACCATCAAAACCATTGTGTCAATATTCACGAGCATGGAGTGCGCAATACATGTGTCAGCGGTTATACCCAACATTCACGTCAAATTCCTATCCTTCACAGTCGGTTGGGAACCCTGTGGTATTTTACCCAACATTCCCTAGGGGCTGTACATTGTTTGAATCACAATGTCCTGTTTCATGTGTCCCAAGATGCACTTACGCATGTTGTAGAGCAGTTTTATCGAAGTTGAAAAAGAAAAAGAGAAAGACTAAAATAAAGGACTCGAATTTGAAAAACAAAATGTTAAAACAGGGAAAACAAAAGGAAGAAATATAAGTTTATAATTAAATGGCGCACTCGCTCGGTATCTTTTGGTGTCGTTTAAAATAGTCCCCTTCACAGTTACCTGCTTTAAAGGCAGCCGAGCCTTTGCATCGAAGCGAGACGAACGTTGAGCTTACAGTGATAGAATCACGTGAATAATTGTCCGGCAATGTGTTAAAAGGTCTCTATCATTACAATCTCAACGCTCTTCCCAGGGAACTGTGAAGGGATTCCTGACGAACATATCCGATAATTTTTAAAAACACTGATCGAGCAATGCAAGAGAACTACCACGCAACACTGAAATTTTTCAAGGATAAAAAAGGAGCAAGGATAGCACAGTTGGTTAGTGCGCGGCTTTTCGTGCGAGTGGTCCCGAGTTCGATTCCCAGTGACCTCACATCCTTGTTTCGACCTCTCTCCTTTCCGTGTTGCTTTAAGTAGCTTTAAATACCCGTAAAACGGAGCACGTCTGATGGAGAGAGGGAAGTAAAACAAGCGCACCGTCAGCTCTCTGGAAGACTAGCTTCGGCTAAAGGGACTTCCGATGTAAAATACAGAGTGACCCTTACTTTCTTCAAAGTAGTGCGTACTTATATAGGATAGGACCACCCCATCCCCCTCCCGCTAACTAGAGAATTGGAGAAATATCGTGATAATAACAACTAGAAAATACAAAATAAAGCTAATGACTAATAACTAAGTAAAAAATCAATAAAGATAAGGAAAGTCAAAATACGTTTAAACATCATAAAAACAAACTTGAACTCAAAGAGCTCAAAATATTTCAAAACTCACGCAAAATCTTCAATTATTTGGTAAAAAATAGTTTTAACATAATTCAGCCTTAATGATCAGTATGTAATTTAAATGTCAGATGTCTTTTTAACTCATAATTATCATACTTTAAGTCACTATTACTCTTTTGTTATCTCGAAATAGTAATAATTCTTCACATTAGATAACTAAAGGTACGCTATGAATGTTACCACTACAAAATTATAATTGCAAATATTTTCCTAGATTACTGACGCATACCACCTCTCTTTATTGTACAATTTTACTCCAATTGTAACTAAAGTCTGCTCTGTTTTTCTATTTTATTTTTTAAATCGTTAGTTATCGTACTACATGCTAACTAACGTAGACCACTCTAGTTTAATCGTTGGTAACCGTACATTTTTATTCCAATTGTCCCCTTAGAAACGCTGACGCAATCTACACTATTTTTACCTATATTTATCCGGCGTACATTATTACTCCAATTGTTTCCTTATCAACACTAACGCAGTCCACACTAGTTTAATTAACCGCTTGTTATATACACCAACGCAGTCCACACTTGTTTAACCGCTAGTTATTGTACATTTTTACTCCAATTGTTTCCTTATCAACACTAACGCAGTCCACACTAGTTTAATTAACCGCTTGTTATATACACCAACGCAGTCCACACTTGTTTAACCGCTAGTTATTGTACATTTTTACTCCAATTGTTTTCTTATAAACACTAACGAACTCAACACTAGTTTTACCGCTATTGATCGTACATTTTTACTGATTTTATATACCTTGTACATTGTAAATTAGATATGACCTACCTAGCTTTGTTCTTTGTTTGAATAATATTTCAAGGACTAACACCTTTTTCATAAGATCACCTTGTGGCGAGCACGTTCGAAGAAATTGTTTATGTTCACATAGTGTGGTACTTAAAGGACAAAGGACTTTATTCTACTTGAAAGTCAGGTAAATTCAAGTCTTAATAGGTTATGATTTAAGAACACACGAATAACTTTTTTATTTTTTCATAAATTTAACTGAAGTTTTTTTGCTTTAAATTACATTTGTTGGAAATATTTAATTCATGTGATATTTTAAAAACTATCGCCAGAGTCATTTTATTTAATCTAATATAATTGAGCCCGTTTGAACAATCTGGTGGTTGATGTTGTATGGAATTTCATCCCACATTTCTTTTGTTCTGGTGTTCGACAGCATGTTCGGTTCGTTTGAACCAGGGATATATATACATGTAAAACTTCTCTGATTTACTCTAAGACATTCGCGGTGCCATTTTAAACACCAAATCTAACACTAGAATATTCAAAACACGAGCCACAAAACACAACGAGAATTTCTCTACTTCCATTGTTTTCTTTTGTTTGTTTTTCTATTACATTTTTTATACAGTTAGATATTTTTCAACAAGTTTTGCGCCTTCAATCTTATTAGATTTAATAAGACACCTTACTTATTACACTGATCTTTTTCTTTTGAGGTCAAGAGTGTAGACTATAGTTTCGGCTGCATGGGACGAGTTTTAGAAAAAAGCGTAAATTGGATACCATTATCATTAACATGATGAAATACACATTATTCAGGGGCGGATCTAAGGGATGTCCCTTCAGGCACAGGACACCCCCTAGCGCCACAATTACTCTTATTTTATTTAAGACATTAAGGGACCGGACATCCCCTAACACCTCAAGAGCCCTTCATTTGCAATTGGCACACCCCCTGACAAATTTCTGGATCCGCCCCCTCCTCGTATCAGAAATACTACATGCAATCTTGAAAACAATGCCATTACCATATATGATATATATTGTTGGTGAGAAGTAACACAAGACTTTGATTAGCGCGCGAGTGTTTTTTTCTAACAGGTTGAGATTTCAACAGAACAATAGGCATATCTTTGATACGTGATTATTGTTATTTTACCTTGCAGAATAACAGCAGAAGGTCATGGCGTTATTACGGTTGGGTATTCTTTCTAGCTTGGCACTTGTCGTCCTGTTTGTCGGTAAATATAGCCTGTGTAAAGGATACATACATATCTTAATTATAAGTGTGTTCGATCCTTTACAGGCTTTTCGACACTTAATTGCATTCAATTATTAACTGCGTATATAAAATACAGAATACAATAAAATATAGAATGTCGAGAGATAAATCCCCATCATTATCACTTTCTTTTTTTTTGTACCATTATTATCATAACCACCATGCACCATATTTTCTTTAATAAAACGTTCTAAATCATTTCATATTGAAATATACAAAGTGACAAATTAATAAAAAAGAAAATATGTGCGAATTCAAATAAAAAAAAATATATTAAAAAATGGCGTCATCGATATCTTCAGTGAAGATATGGAAAATATGTAATAATATATATCACGAATGTTATTTGGTATTAAATTTACGAGTATCCTATATGCCAATAAAATAATCATGTCTTTATAATAATATGGTATATTATGATTTTCCTTTTTACCATGTTTCAGATATTTCAAGTTCATTGTCAGTAGCAAGCGTCAGTAAGTCATTCTCATTGGTTGCTGATTTAATGACTTGAAGAATAAAACAACTGACTGACCGACTCAACCGATCGAATGAATGACCGACTGACTGAAAGACTGATTGAGGACCGACCGCGACCGACCGACCGACCGACCGACTGACCGACTGACTGACCGACCGACCGACCGACCGACCGACCGACCGACCGACCGACTGACCGACTGACTGACTGATTGACCGACTGACCGACTTACTGCCTGATTAATTTTATGACTAAAAGACTGATGGACTGACCGACCGACCGACCGACCGACCGACCGACCGACCGACCGACTGACTGACTGATTGACCGACTGACCGACTTACTGCCTGATTAATTTTATGACTAAAAGACTGACTGAGTGACGAAGTGGCCGACATACTGACTGTCTGAATACTACCTTTCCATAATTCTAGATATCCTTCTATTATATAGACCGAATCGAAATATGGCGACCTGCTATTGTTCTCGACTGACTAGCCTCGTGTTCATGATGGAATATAATGGAGTTTTCACATGAATGAGAGGCTAGTGAGTCAAGAACAATTGTTATTCAAATTGGTCACCATATTTAGATTCGGTGTATAACTAAATATCTTTCGATTGATGTTCCACAGCTTGTCCTGGTATAAAGTTGGCCAAACTCGGCTGCTACGAGGACGACCAACAAAAACCCCGCCCCTTGCCTGACCTGATACTCACAGATCGCGACATAACAAGCCCTGTATACAGCGGCAAGAAAATAAGTTGGACGCAGTGGGACAAATACTTTCCTGATCTGATATGTAGATGTGCACAGAAATCATTGTCAAAGGGCTATAACAAGATAGGGCTGCAGCATTACGGTAAATAGGCCATTTCATAGTTCCCTGCGCCATCTTGAAAGGTAGCCCGGCCTTTTCATCCAAGTGAGACAAACGTTAAGCTTGCAATGATAGAGACACGTGAAAAATTGTCACGCAAGGTGTTAAAGGTCTCTATATCATTGCAAGCCCAACGTCCATCTGGCTTTGATGCAAAGGCCCGGCTACCTTTCAAGATGGCGCCGGGAACTGTGAGGGGAACTATTGGTATTCGATTTTTACGTGCGGGTTCGCGTCTTGGCCAGACCAATAACACGTCTCTGCAAACTCCAAATATATTAGAAGGACTATTATATCGCACGGAGCAACCAGTCGTGTGGACAACGCTTACATCTGTAATGATCGGTAACCTTTACAGATTATTTAGATTAGAATAAGATGTTTTTTATTTGTTTGTTTGTTCATTCTTACGTTCGTTTGTACGTTCGTTCGTACGTCCAAATGTTCACGTTTTTGTTTTGTTCGTTCATTACCGAATATCAAATTTTATGTAATCTAGGTGAGTGTTGGTCTGGCAAGAAAAGCATGACACAAAGCTATGGTAGATCTGGCCCGTCTAAACACTGTATTACATGGGGAGGAAAGGCGTGCTCTGGTGGACTGGACTGTATTGGGGAAGACCATGCTAACTTTGTATACAGCGTTGAAAAAGGTAAGCTCATGCACGGACATTATGGCAATACATGGAAAACAATCTTTCAATACTGGACTCTCAATAAACCGGAGAACCTGCTCTCTAAACCGTTAATAAAACGGGACCCCCGGTATGGAATATTTCAATATCGGACACCCTCAATAAAGCGGAACACGTTCTCTACTAAACCGGGCATATGTTTTATACCCCCGGGTATTTTTCGATTCATGGAATCTTTCAATACCGTACCATCAATAAAGTGGAGAACGTTCTCTCAAAACAGCGCGCATATATCTTTTGGTACCCAATTTTCCTAAAGTTTCAAATAAAATCTTAAAAACGGAACCCTGTCTAAACCGGGTACTTTTCTTGGTCTGTATAGAGATGATTCGCTATACCTATTTTATGTACATGTGATGTTTCTTGTTTCTATAATTCACCAAATTGAATATAATATGATAGGATTAGCTTAACATTATTATCATATTTTGTTATAAATAATCATTGTGATTATTAATATCATAATTGACAACACTTTCATTATCAACAACAACAAAAATATCATCATCATTATCATTAAAGTAATCATCATCGTCATCATCTTGTTATTATCACCATTAACAACATTATCATTATCATTATAACAATAGAACTCTTTACATCCGTATGCAAATTGACCATTTTTAGACCACGTGTCATTCCCTTGAGAATTGTTCTTTTATGATGAACGTGTTATATCATTTACATGTGAAAGAAACAATTCCCAAGGGTAGCATCACGTGATCTGAAATGGTACAACAAACAAGGAAGGTAAAGAAGTCTATTATCAACACTTATCATTAAAACCATCATCACCATAATTATAATTTTCATCGGAATTCCCATTAAACATCATGGTCATCAACAACAACACCGTCATCATATTTACAAACGAACTTGTGCTTTGCATAAGTTAACATTGTTTCCCTTTCATCACAGTCAAGCCAAAGCCAACTGCAAGACCAACAGCAAAACCCACCGAGCCACGAACTACACCACCAACACCATCACCAACACCATCACCAACACCATCTAAAACTCCATCACCAACCCAATCAAAAACTACATCACCAACACAACCAAGATCTCTCTCAACTCCCAAACCAACTCCACAAAAAACAACGCCAAAGAAATCAACAAAGCCAACGACCGGCTCAGGTATAACATTAAGTACTTATATACCTGTTAGTTTTACTTCCGTCTTTCCTTCCTTCTTTCGATTCATCCTTCTTTCTTTCCCTCCTTCCTTCGTTTCTATCTTCGTTAGTGCATTGAATTCCTCCCTCCCTCCCTTCCATCCTCCAGCTTTCCATTATTCCTTTCTTCTTTCCATTATTCCTTCTTTCCTCCCTTCTTTCCCTCCTTCCTCCCTCCCTTGGTTTCTACCCTCGTTAGTTTTAGTACCTTCCTTCCTCCCTAGATACTTCCATACATCCCTTTATTTTCCTATCAATTTTAGGTACCAGTACCGCTCGTCCACGACCACCAAAGACCTCAACAAAACCAACGACCGGTAAAATTACTAAAATTTTGTTAATTTTGCTAGCTTGCTTCTTTCCTTTTTTATTTTTCTTCCTTTCTTTGTTCCTTCTTTTCTTCGTGTCAATATTCGTTAGTTCCTTCAAATTCATCCCTTCCTTTCATCCTTCTTTCTATTCTTCCTTCCTTCTTTCCCTCCTTCCATCCTCCTTTCCTTCGTTTCAACCCTCGTTCATTCGTTCGTTCGTACCTTTCATCCTCTCTACCTTAATAAAACCCACACATTTATTTATTTTCCAATCAATTTTAGGTACCAGTACCGCTCGTCCACCACCACCAAAGACCTCAACAAAACCAACGACCGGCTCAGGTAACATTACTTATTTTTTGTTAGTTTTAATTCCTTCTTTCCTTCTTTCGTTTCTATATTCATTGGTTCCTTCGAATTCCTTCCTTCCTTCTTTGCTTTTATCCTTCCTTATTTCCATTCCTCCTTCCTCCCGTCTTCCCTTCTTTCGTTTCTATATTCGTTGGTTCCTTCGAATTCCTTCCTTCCTTCTTTCCATTCCTCGTTCCCCGTTCTTCCCGTCTTTCCTTCTTTCGTTTCTATATTCGTTGGTTCCTTCGAATTCCTTCCTTCCTTCTTTCCTTTTATCCTTCCTTCTTTCCACTAATTCCTCCTTCCTCCCGTCTTTCCTTCTTTCGTTTCTATATTCGTTGGTTCCTTCGAATTCCTTCCTTCCTTCTTTCGTTTTATCCTTCCTTCTTTCCATTTCTCCTTCCTCCCGTCTTTCCTTCCTTCGTTTCTATATTCGTTAAATCCTTTGAATTCCTTCCTCCCTTCCTTCCTTTCTTCTTTCCCTCCTTCCTCCCTTTTTTCGTTTTTACCCTCGTTCGTTCGTACCTTTCATTCTTTCTCCCTACCTTCATACAACCAATACATCTACTTCATTTCCAATCAACTTAAGGTACCAGTACCGCTCGTCCACCACCACCAAAGCCTACCCAAGCACCCAATCCATGCACCCCGGCATCACCTATGGGCTGTCAGCAGCCCGCACAGCCATGTCCGTATCCCCCCTGCTCGCAACCCTTCGTTCCTCAGATGTTACCCGCTGTACCGTACACCATAACAGGGTGCGGTAAATCTGACGTACGTTGCCATAAGAAACGAAAAGGGTCCAAGAAGCATAGGGTTCCATCTTTGGATGACACCAATGATGATGCTGATGATGATATTATTGGAATGGAATATAGAGAACGATGATAATGATGTTGATGATGGTAGTGGTAATGAAGATGGTGAAGATTATGGTAGTAAAGAAGAAGATGATAATGATGATGATGATGAAGACATTACTGCAATGAAATAAAGATAAGAATATTGATGATGTTGATGATGGTAGTGGTAATGAAGACGGTGACGATTGTGGTAGTAAAGAAGATGATAATGATGATGATGATGATGACATTACTGTAATGAAATCAAGATACGAATATTGATGATGTTGATAATGGTAGTGGTAATGAAGACGGTGAAGATTATGGTAGTAAAGAAGATGATGATGATGATGATGATGATGATGACATTACTGTAATGAAATAAAGATTCGAATATTGATGATGTTGATGATGGTAGCGGTAATGAAGACGGAGAAGATTATGGTAGTAAAGAAGATAATAATGATGATGATGATGATGACATTACTGTAATGAAATCAAGATACGAATATTGATGATGTTGATAATGGTAGTGGTAATGAAGACGGTGAAGATTATGGTAGTAAAGAAGATGATAACGATGATGATGATGATGACATTACTGCAATGAAATAAAGATACAAATATTGATGATGTTGATGATGGTAGCGGTAATGAAGACGGTGAAGATTGTGGTAGTAAAGAAGATGATGATGATGATGGTGTTGATGTAGTTGATGATGAAGTATAAATGTAATATTGAAGCTGACGACGACTAAGGTTGATACCGATACAAAGTTGAGATGATGGTCCCGTTTTTATTGTTGTTGTTCTTCTTGTTATATAACAAAGGTGATGATGACGATATATTATAAAGACGATGCAGATTAAGACTATATAGGTACATAAAAATGAAGATGGTTATATGATGACAGCGACGTCCGCGTCGACAACGGTGATGATGATGATGTTGTTGGTACGTAATTGTTGAGATGGTGGAGAAAAGTCTAAAATTTAAAGTTAACAATGATATATATAATGGCAAAGAAAAAGACGCACAAAATACGCAAATGTACGAGAATAATCACAGGAAGATAACAAAAATTGTTTAAAAATTGCACCATGAAAAATGTAATATTCATTGTCAAAACATAAAATAATAAACTTATAAAAGGGTATAAAGGTAAGGTATAAAGTTAACCAGATAATGTTACATTTCGAGCTCTAACTCTAGCTTCCTAACACCCCCTCCCCACTAAGTCTTCCTAACACCCCCTCCCCACTAAATTTTCCTAACACCCCTTTCCCACAAAGTCTTCCTAACACCCCCTCCCCACAAAGTCTTCCTAACACTCCCCCCCCCCCAATAAGTCTTCCTAACACCCCCTCCCCACAAAGTCTTCCTAACACCCCCTCCCCACAAAGTCTTCCTAACACTCCCTCTCCAATAAGTCTTCCTAACACCCCCTCTACTCCCCACCAAGTCTCCTAACACCCCTCCCCACTAAGTCTTCCTAACGCCCCTCCACAATAAGTCTTCCTTACACCCCCTCCCCACTAAGTCTTCCTTACGCCCCTCCCCAATAAGTAAGGAAAATCAATAAAACTTATAAATCAAACAAACTTATGGAGAAATAGAAAAACGTGCTCTATAACTCAGACGAGTTTTCTGTTTCTTGGATCAAATATTTAGAAGCTAAAATCAACTAAATAGCCAAAAAAAAAAAACACTTAATTATAGTTTGAGGTTCCTTGCCCTGTTGGGTCATTGGCCTCTCAGAAATCAGAGCGTGCAATTTACATTAATCATGTTGTAAATGTGAATGATTAGAACCCAGGTTAAAGGTATAATGGGGAATTTTGATTTTCTGAACGTATGTAGACTTGAAAAAGAAGTCGGCGTTGGTGACTGACGTTTGAATGGTATGAATCCAAACTCGTACCCAGGGCTTTTTTACTCACGTCAGTGTGGATTTGGAAGCAGGTTTGGTTTCTGATAAGCGTTAAAATAAGTTCATTCTCATTCTTATACTCCTTCTTATTCCTATTTTCATTGTCATCCTAAGTCACAAGGGGAAAACCGTGCTAGCTACTGATCTTTTACCCAGAACCCAAATTTTCGAGATTTTGACATTCATACATATTCTCGCTCGCTTAACTCCAAATTTCCTCCACTAAAAAGGGTAAATTTAAGCTTTCAAATGTTCCTATAAACAACTATTTAACAGGATTACAACCGCAATAAACCCTGCTTCAGGTTGTTTAGTTGTTAGGTGATGATTTCGTACCTCGCCATTTCTTCTCTTTACGATACCCGTTATGTTATGGCCATTTTGCTATAAACAAATGTCAAATTCATTCATCGATTGGGTGGCTTCCCAAACAATATTCCCTGCTCAGACACGAAGGGGACCTGCATGTATTACAACATAACGGAAAAACAATTCCACATACGATCAAGATTAAGGAAGATCCATCCATTTAAAAGGTATGGGAATTATAAATCTTATATCAAAACTATGTCAATCAAATCCTACTTTTATAAACTCCTACTTTGTGTCAATAATCTATATAGTTTGCGCTCTATTGCTTAATTAAAATTCGTTCATCGTTGGTTACAGTTCACTCGAAGGTCAAAGGTTTCTTCTGGTAGAGAAGGTTTTTGAAAGTTAGATAATGTGTGGCCTCGTGGCTTTTGTGGCACTGTGTAAGCGATGGTACAAACTGTTGCAAAGTGCTCAGTAATCCATATAGAATGTCAAGTGAATTTTATGAATTCAAATTACAAACAAAACCTACAAAACACCGAAAACAGGAAACAAAAATTCACACTAAAAATATCCTGCATTTATTACAACGGTATTTTAACCCAAATTGAATTTCTTTCAATGTAGGAACCAAAAAAAATACAGTTTTTTTTTTTTGAAAGATTAGTGTTACTAAACCTAAACCTTTTTATGAAAAACAATACAGGTTTTACTGCTCTTTTTTTCTTGCAAACGATTGGCCCGGAAGTAGATCTAGATCTCTATTCTGACCATCGCTATTTGTGTATTAATATAATAGAAAATTGAAAATATAGAAAAACTTCACTCTATTCGTTTCACTAAAAAGCTCTTTTGAAAGCAAGAAATAAATGGAATGAAATGTAAAAATGGAATGTATTCTTTATCTAGGTTAAGTTAGGCAATAAGGAAATCTTTGTTTAATTCTCTATAAAAATGCATTATTTTCTTATATGTTTTTCCATATATGTTTTTCGCATGAGAAGCAAACACACCACTTGAAACTTGCGATGTAAATACGACTGCAAAAATACTAAAAATTGCGCTTAAAATGAAACTTTACAAATGCTAGGATGAGTTGTGATAAAGTTCGTATCACAAAATCATCCAATATGTTTACAAATTATAAAATAAACTCTACATTAAAGTAAAATAATT